>JABFEA020000044.1:12975828-12994819 GCA_019775915.2 Cyphomyrus plagiostoma
CCCCGCCCCCTCCGCCCCAAAACCCCACCCCCCCCCCCCAACAAACAAACCCCCCCCCTCCTCCATTTCGGGGGGGGGGGGGGTGTTTTTAGCCTAACAGCAATATCACACCACAAAAGTTTTACTCTTTATTTATATGCTGGACACTGGCGCAAGGTCAGCTTATGCTGCGCTCACCCTGGTTTTGTTTGCTCAGTTATCCTTACAGGACCTGGACTCAAACATTAACAATTTAGCAAATGATTCTTAAGGACAATCTACAGATGTGGACAAATGTGTTGGTTCTCATGTGTACCTGTGTGCCTGTCATGTGTCATTGAATGATGCAAAACAAGTGTGAAAACAGATAAACTATTGCTTATTCTACAAAGATGTTCTAAACCGGACAAATTCGTTAGTACCAATAAAACAATGTACAAATTATTGGATTGTGTGATTTTTTTTCAAACCGTATTCTTTAATTAGTATCACACACCTTCAATCTTGTAATCATTCATTCAGCCTATTTACATGGAGAACAGTAGTTACTCTGCTGTTTGGTGTCATCGTGTACGACACTGAACATGGACCAGAGCAAGCAAAGGGGGTAGCTGACTGACGAGAAAAAAAAAAAAAAAATAGACAAGAGCCAAAAAACCATTTCCAGCAGCTTGATGTTCCTGTAACATTATCAAGAAGTTTAAGGTCCATAGGACTGCAGCCAACCTCCCAGTATGCAACTGCAAAATCGACCCCAGACTGAGCAGACGGACAGTGAGAACGGCAGACAAAAAGACAAGATCGCCTTCCGAAGAGAAACACCGCCCGTCACTTTCCGGGCGACAGTGGGCACAGTACATGAAGACCCAGGAGAACTCCACTGGCCAGAGGAACACAGGAAGAAGCCAAACCTTAATTCTGTCAAAATGTATATTGACATGCCACAATGCTTCTGGGAAATTGCCCTTTGGACAGATGAAACAAAACTGGAGAAAACTTTGTCAATAAAGCTTGCAAAGAAAATAACACTATAGCTACTGTCAAACATGGAGGGGACTCAGGTTTGTTTTGGGGCTACTGGGTGGCGTCTGACGCAGAAAGCCTGAAGTCTGCACAGGATACATGAAGTCTCAAAACTATCACGACACTCTGGCGTGAAATGTACAGCCCAGTGTCTGAAAGCTCCATCTCGGACACAGGGCAAAACACACAGCTAAAGCACCCAAAAATGAACAAAACATCGGAGTGTCCTGACGTTTCCTCCAATGAGCCGTGATCTGAATCCTATCGACCATCTATGGAAAGAACTGAAACATGCAGTGTGGAGAAGGCAGCCTTCAAACGTGACAGCTGGAGCAGTTTGCTCAGGAGATATGAGCCAGACTACCTGCTGACAGGTGTAGACGTCTCACAGGGAGCTACAGCAATCCTCTGTTTGCAGTGAGTACCTCTAACGTCTGTGCAATGAAATATTAGGTTAAGGGTCCCATCACGTTTGCCCATGTCATTTTCATTTGTGTCATTTAAAATAATCTATTGAATCAAAATTCTACATCAAAGTCTGATTTTTACTAAATATGGAATAAACGATCACGAGCGCCAATCACTTTTGGCAGTTTCAAGTTATTTCAGAGACAATAGTGGGTTGTTCCTTTTTCATGGAAGAGTACCAGCACGTTTGTCCACGTCTGTATGAAGTCTTACGCAGGATGGGAAAGCAATATAAAATATCTATATATTTTGACCTTTTCTGTGACCTGCATCACACTGGCTGTGGGTCAACAAAACTTGTATTTTTGTTGTGTATAACAACAATTGACTTGAGTCCTAACAGCTAATCACAAAAGATTCCAGCTACACAGTACATAAAAAAATGTAGCCACTTAATCCAAGGTTAAGCTCTTCTGACAGGAATCCCAAGGCATAGAAAAACTGCTCCCTGTAAAGCTGACAGGGACATAACCCCCCCCCCCACACACACACACACACACACACACACACACACACACACACACACCTGCCTCAACAGTAAAGTGGGAGTCGCCAATCTGGAATTAAAATCATTGAGTCATCAGATCCTAGGTGTTACTGAGGTCAGAGAAGCTGAAAGGAACTTGTGGTGATTCCATTGGCTATTCAGGAGGTGTTGTTACTGCACTGGAAGGTGATAGGCTGTCACCCCCGTGGCCAGAGCCAGTAGCTAAAAGGAGACTGGCATGCCTCACACGGAAATAACAAAAAATATATAACTAACCTATCATACTGTAGCTCGCCAAAGTCAATTGCACTTTCTTCTCAATAAGATTACATCATTAAATTGCTTTGTGGTGCATTGCCTTCAAATCAGCTCAGGATTAACCAATAATAATCATGTGACTTACCTCCCTAATTCATATTTCATCGCCCATTACATAAACCCCATTCACTCCTTACAGTGGAATGAGATCTTCAGGTCAAGTCGAGTATCAGGTAGCGGTGAAATAATCAGCATGGTCACTAACTAACTAAGCGTTCTGTTTTTCCCCCAAGATGGAGCCCTAATATTTGTTAGGGCCCTAGGGATATAGCCTAGAGGAGTCTATGCATTAATCTGCCCCTGAATGTAATAACTGAATGTTCCTTTATCCAATCATTTTGTCAATCTTGTACCTTAGTAACTCCATGTTATGAGGTAATATGTCAGCCATGGTCTCCCTCTGTCTGCCTTCATTTGAGGTTACCCCCCGCCCACCCTAAAGCCTGACGTGGAGGTCTTACTCGGGGAACAACCAGCTCACTTCAAAAGTCCAGGTGGCAGCTGATAAAGCACATTACTGTTTGTTTTCCCCTAAAAAATCCACAAGACTATCAGACAGGAATTGTTCTCCTTTCGTTGATCAATATTATCGCAAATATCAATGGTGGTGACCGTGACTTCGTCATTTTTCCCCCCCAAAGTTCATCATGTGCTTAATACTGTAGGCCTACTGTAATTTGCTTCTCCTGCGACTCGGCAGAAATTATTTTTGAAATTAACGCTGGCTAATTAAATATACATTTGAATATAACAGTTCCTTGCCGTAACAATTTGTGTTTACCTATGAAGGCATCACTGAACAAAACTTACGAAACAAAAGCCGAATTACTCTGGCATGAGTTTACACCGTATTGCTAATTTAATCCTCACATACAAGCCAGAAGTAAGAAATGCGATGACGTGTATTAACAGAAAAATTTAACCCCCTTTCCCAATCCCCACGACAATATCTTTTTTATGACTGACTGAAATAGTTCTTATAATGACTTAATAGAAGCACTCCCAGAATAAAAATATCGTGACGAACATGTCCATTTCAATTTCAAAATCACGTTATCGTTTACAATCCTCAAATATTTTGTTACATTACCGGAAGCCCATGAAAAAAAAATAATTTTGTTCTTAATTACCAGTTGGATAATTACTTTTATCAACATATGTCAACATATACGACCTTGTAAATAAATCAATTTTTATAAACCGGTGCTTAGCTTACAATTACCTTAAGGGGTCCGTAAAATCTCAGGTTTTTCATAAGCAGATGTGTGCGTGTACCCGCTTAAGGATATATTTCATATAATTATTTTATTACGTCTACATTCATTCCCCTCATTCTAAGTAAACAAGGAAACGCCACCCAGCTCTTAAACTAAATAATAACGCCAGAAATAAATCCGAATTTCTTTTTGGTTTTAAAAAATAGAGACGGGTAGCTGCGGAGCAGGTGGCTTCATTCATCCATCCGTCTGTCACACCATCATGGAAAAATACCAGCCACGACAGCGATGGGGGGGGGCAGGCTGATGGTGGGGGTGCGCAGGCTGACGGCTCCCCGGCTAACCAAGCCACTCGCAAACGGGTACTAACAAACTAGGCAGCCGGCGGAGCGCTTTTTCGTACCGCCGTCGCCAGTCCGATGAGCCAGTGGCGACATGTCGCCGCCGGTCCGCAGATCATTGTCCCCTCCACGCTACGCCTCGCGCGCCTTTAGCCTCACATGCTACACGCGCTAAGCACCAAGGCCGGCACTGATGCTGCACCTCCGGTCACACGGATCCTGCGCTGCCTTCCTCCCTGCCTTACAACTCCCTCCTCATACTTTATTAATTATCAATTATTAGCCCTATTAATTTACAGGTCGCGCCCACCTGCATTTTCCAACCACAGTAAAAAAAATGCAGCAGATCCGCGGCAGACGAGACGGCCATAGATGACACGGCCACACCGGCTGATCTAATGCTCAGTAAAATATGCTTTCTTGAAACTGATGGCGCAGCAAAGGTGTACGGAGATTACAGTGAATACCTGTTGTGAAAGCGACCGGCTCCTCGTCTCTCGTTAGTCTGCCGCCTGACTTCAGCTCTTCTGCTGCCAAAGCAGCTCCTTCCTCCGCTTTTACGTCATACCGTGACGCCCAGGGCTAATCGATTATGCATTTAACCAGTTTCGAAAGAGACACCGACAGAAATCCACACGCTTCGTTGAATTAATCAATCGCTTTATGTAATCAAAACATCATCATCCTTTGAAATAAACGCCAGATACCGGCTTTTTGCCCCTGATACATTATAATTACATTAACTGCTTTCGAGCCCTGTACGAAAACACCGTTCAGGTCACACATCTCACACAGCTGGAGTGAGAAAGCAATTTACAGTACATGCACTGCCCTAAACATCCTATTTTTTCTGTACAACAGTAAAGGATGAGAGAGTCTATGTGGTTTGCTTATTCGATTACTTCTATAACTTCATTCTGCTATAGCAAAATTAAACATGGTAAGGAACAAAATATTACATATTTCAACCACTTTTCCCGGACAGTGCGTATATGTACCCAGAATAGGACTGGCACTCTTTTCAGGATGTACCCCTGCCTGGTAGCCTGGGTAAACGTTTACTGTGTTTGGCTCTCCCTGCCGGCCCCTGGAGGATGGGCTCCCCGTTTGAGTCTGGTCCCTCCCAAGGTTTCTTCCTTCTCGGGAGTTTTTCCTTGCCACTGTCGCCTATGGCTTACTCACAGGGGGCTTTGGGTGGGGATGCTGTAAAGCGCTTTGAGACCGTGTAATGTTGTGATAATGCACTACACAAAAGTAAATTTGTTTGTTGTTTGTTTGTGAACTGGAGTTAGCGAAAACCTGTGCCCTGACTAAACCTAATTAAAACTGCTGCTATGTTTTCTGACATAAACGACTGTAATGTTATTGCAACACACTTCTGGTAAATCAATAGGATCTTATAATGATTCACTGACCACAAATATCTTAAGATTGTGTTGTTGAGGAGAGAATCTTTGGACTGGTACAACAGTCAACAGACCCGTCTGACTTGTGCTTCAGTTCAGACAGACCCCCCATGCATCCATTTTCTGAAACTGCTTGTTTGTTTCAGGGTCATGGGGATGATTCCCCGATCTCCCATCTTAGGTGTTTTAGATTGAAATGAAATGTTAGGGGTAATACTTGTGATATTTCCACCAATGGCCAAGGAGAATGGGAAGGTTTGAAAGTGAAGTTAAATAAAAACTGTACAGCCACACCCCTGCTAATAATTTATGCATCCATTCCTTTTTTACAGATCAGGCTGCTTAAATTAATTTCTGAAGATCTGAATCTTGATCTCCATGATCAAATGACTGAATTATTCGATTCGATGCGTTTTAACATTTATGCTAGGAATCAAAATAGTAATGCCGTTATCAAGATAAGCACCCCGCGACCTTCATCAAGATACGTGGTTATAAGATGGATGGATGGATCAAGATGACTCGTGAATGTTATTTCCCCCGGAAACTACATGTCCCATGATACATCGCTCGTAAATGGCTGGGATTCAGGGTCTCACCATGGCTAAAATGGACTGGAAACATACTATTCACGACCTGAAAGGCATCGTGTTAGATATGTGCGGCGTTTTGTATGACAGCGGGGAGGGGGACGGCGTTGCTGTCGATGGATCGATAGAAGCGGTGAAAAGGTGGGCGCTGCTTTGCCTTTATTAAAGCTAAACCTTCTCTAAGTTTTGAAACTGACGTGTCACATGCTCGTGTTTTGTTTTTATGTCTATCAATGAAAATATAAACATTTAGCTGCATTATGTGCACTGGAATAATCTTCAGGTCCTTACACTCATCACACTGTCGTTTCAAGAGGGTTATTATATGACTTACGGTTCATAACTATAGTTTAGTGGCTGTTCATCGCTGTCATTTGGTGACGGATAAAATAGAAGTTTACGGTAGGTAGAATTTGAGCCGTGTGCAGTCGCATCATATTACAAAACACATGTCAGTTTTATAAAATCTATACCAAAAAGTCACTCGATAAAGTACGAGCGAAATCCTCACAGTTTAATCTTTGAACGAGCCACGTAACTCGGCGGCGACACTAAAAAAAGTCGGGTTGCAAAGACCATGAGCAAAGACCAAGATGTACTTATGTTTTTGTGCATGTGGCACCACCTTAACCGCTGAAAATGCACTATCGACATACCGAAATTTGTTATGGCATAATTATAAAGTTAACTCATCAAAGCATGTGACGTACTTAAGTGCAGTGGTGACAATAGCGGGAGCGCGGAATGCGGAGAAACTGCACCATCTGATCTCTATATGCTTTCTGGAAAAATCGTGCGTGTGTTTTTCTGAATAGTGCAATTCAGACTACTGAGCGCTTTTTCCCAGAAACATTTTCTGCGCATCTTACAGGGACGATGATGAAAGGTTTCTTGAAATTTCTAATGATGCTTGCTAGATGGGCTGGAACCGATTTTACGTATTCAATAGGCTATATAGTAGCAAAGGGACAATTGCAGTCAACAAAGTGAAGTAAGATTTCGCTATTCTAGAAAAAATACATTACCATCTGTCAGACATAAGGTAAAAAAAAATATAATGGAAATAAAAATAATTTCCTCCGGCATAATAAAGGTATTCTGATTCTGATTATAACTACGGAGCCTTAAAACAGAATACCACCAAAGCTATACATGGAATTTGGATCTTCTGCTCCCCAGTTTGATGATACACCTCCTGACCACGAGCTATGTGTAAAATAGCCGTGGGATGGTGAGCTTCCAAGTGCAAAGTTTTAACATGATCTACCCTAAACCGTGCCTCTTATCCCACTGCCCTACTTCCGCAACCTCCCACCTTAAGGCTCAAAGCGTCGGACCTGCAGCTGCGCTTCTGCACCAACGAGTCTCAGGCCACACGGGAGAAGTTCGTGGCAAAGCTGGGGCGCTTAGGCTTCGACATCTACGTAGATGAAGTGTTCTCCCCAGCACCAGCGGCCGTGACCATCCTGAAGGAGCGTGGCCTGAGGCCCCACCTGCTGGTGCATGACGGTACTGCATGACGTTATGTTGTCACAGGGGGAGCGTGTCCTTTTGCAGTCACATGACCATAGCGATTTATATTCTGTAATAAATTGTTGCACAAGCTGATTTCCCCTCAAACCTGATTTTTATAGAATTTGTGCTATTTATGGACGGATGGATGATCGGATGGATGTGAAAATGTTAAAAATTGTTTTGTTTCTTTTCACCTAAAATGCTGCTTTGATGTTCTTATGGCAGTCTGGAAACATTTGTAATCAGTCCGCTAACTTGTTCATAGCACACATCACCAAACTAACCAACACCATTGTTATTAACGGAGTAACGTCCTCACTGCAGATGTGGTGCCTGAGTTTGACGCAGTGGAGAAGACTGACCCAAACTGTGTGATTATTGGTGATGCTGCTGACAACTTCTCCTACCAGAACCTGAACAAAGCCTTTCAGGTCCTCATTGGGCAAGAGAAACCAGTACTGTTCTCCTTAGGAAGAGGGTAGGATATCTTTGGAATTGTTATTTGGGAATGTTTGGTTCAGTGGCCGATTGCTGTATTTCCTGTTTGAACTGCAGAAATGTTGGGACTATTAAAATATTTCTTATTAATTGTGTGCAGTTCAGGTTATTAGATTATTCAACACGATTAGAGCATGGTGACGTACCCCCTTCTGGTCATGTTTGGAATTGCAGGCGTTACTACAAGGAGATGGATGGTCTGAAGCTGGATGTAGGAGTTTACATGAAGGCCCTTGAGGTGTGTGGCCTCACAGTTGACCGGGGCATTCTGCACCCCAGCATCGATTTTTTTTTAATCTTCCGATCCATTTGTGCTGTCAGATGATTTGAGATGCATTAACAGAATGATACTTGTGATATCAATCAATGGCTTACATCATGAAACCTCCTCTAAGGACTTAGGAGTTACTTGTATATCTTGTTTGCGTGTTTGTCTCCTCCCAAAGTATGCCTGTGATGTGGAAGCGGAGGTCGTGGGAAAGCCTTCCCCAATGTTTTTCCAGAGTGTTCTGGCTGACATGGGAATCCAGCCCAGCCAGGTAGGTGTCACATAAGTGCCATTTTCTCCTGGCGTTCTCTGGGAGAGAATGACCAGTGATGTCATCATGGATCCAGCAGGAACTTCACAGACCCATTTGGAGAACACTTAAAGCAACCATGTCTGGCTGATAGTAGTGATGGCCCAGTGAAGCTTTATGAACCACTTGTTATATTTTGTGACCCCACTAGATGGTGCTCTTGGCTTACTTTGGGGCATGTTTTCAGGTCTTTATTGAACAGAAATCACCATCTAGTAGGGTCAGAAAACACTGCTAGTGGTTCATGAAGCTTCATTTGGCCATCACAGATACATTAACTGAGAGCTGTGCTGGAAAACATCATTGATGTAATAATACAAAAACATGTTATAAAAACTGGCTGGCGTTGTAGATGGATTTTGATTGCGTAAGGAGCCACTGCCAGCCAATCACGGCGTTCCATTTCTCACGTCTACAACCCCAGGCCCTGATGATTGGAGATGACCTGGTGAATGACGTGGGTGGAGCCCAGAGCTGCGGAATGCATGGGCTCCTTGTGAAAACAGGAAAATACAGGTGAGCAATTGGACTGACTTGTGCGTTTCCTCCGGTGCCGTTGGGATGTGGAATTAATATTCCCAGAAATACAGAATTTTTAATTTAATCTGAGTCCATCTTTCATCACGGTTGCATTCTTGCATTCATTTCAGTTCAGTTGACATTTATGTAATTGATAGCGCTTTTTTACAAGACACTGTCACAGACCAGCTTTAGACTGAAAGCATGAGAGGTGGGAAGGCTTAGAAGGATGGAACTTAGGCTCCTCCATTGGGCACCTCTTTGATTTAATGATACACAGATATGAAGGTCACCTATATTGCAGATGCAGAGGGAGAGCAGTCTATTAATGAGAGAGAATGAGGGCAGAACTCTTTATGATGCATGATGGCCTTGTCCAAATATTTATCTATAGGCTTCACTAAACAAATTTGTTTTTAGCATAGATTTGCACATTGAGAGTCATGAATTTGAATTGAATTTAGTGATCAGTGCTCATTGTTGACATACCACACCACACAGTGCACAACAACAAAATGTGTCCTCTGTATATAACCCATATGGGGTCACTGTGAATCCCAGCAAAGTTTCTTCTGCAATTAGGGAATGAAGAAAATGCCAGAACAAGCAGTATTGCAAAAGCAATTTGGTCATATTTTCCAGTTCTATTGAACTGAGGGGATGCTTCAGAGCAACCAGAGAGCACAGCATTATAATAACCCAGTAATACATAAATCTGATACATAAATAAATGCATTTTCAACACCGTGAAGAGAGAACTGTTTGCTTGGCAATGTTTCTTAAGTGAAAGACTATTGTCAAAATACTTTGTATATATGAGTTAAATAGGAGTTAAACCCATGTGGGAAAATTCTATGTGTCTATTACTTGTGATAATGGGTAACTCCTTGCATAATATTTGCATTTTTCTGAATTTTATAGAAAATGAGGGGAGAACGCTTTTGTAGGAGAGTCTTTTCCAGGCTGACATATTTCCGGTTTGTCTAGCGATGTAAATATTGTACATACTGTAAATTTTAATGCCCTGTTGTTGTTGTTCCACGTCATGCCACCAGATGGCACTGTATCCCAACAGTTAGAATTACATGCGCAGCAGGTGTCATAAATGTATTGAGGCCATTAGGAATTCAGATGTGTTACTGTCACCGTCGTTTTCATGCTTTCATTTCTTTGCCACTTTAATGTGGTTTTAATGTCATATTCCAAGTGTCGCTATGGATTTGGTTTTTTGCTGTCATAGACCTGGAGCACTTATTAAATGAAAAACAGGAGGGTGTGATTAAGACTTTGTGAAAGTGCACTCTGCAACAGATGTTCATTGTTATATAAAAGAGTTAAAAACAAAAACATATTTTATGCAGGTTTTAGGAAATGTGTGTTATTAGCAATTAATTAGTGTTTGATTACAAGGACATTATGCCTGAGTCCCCAGCTGTCTAGCAGAAGTTAAACTTTCAGGATAATAAGGTGATGACATGTTATTATTCACAGTATTAGTACATAATAGGAGTATTATCTTGGGGTATTTTTTCACTTACAGGCTTCTAGTGCATTGATACTATTTCCTGAGTTCCTGGAAGGCAGCCCTAAGCAGCACAGTTTAGCTCAGGGAGAATGACTGCAGTATTCTTCTGTGTGAGAGGATGCTGACACAGTGCTACTCTGAAAATGTCTATGCTTACTCCAGTCTGAACTGTTAGAGGAACATAAAATGAATTGTTGGGTAAAACACAAGGATAGGTTAATTAAATAATAAGCTTTAGCTGTGTTCTGTACATTTAATTCTTTCCGGAGTTGTAAGGTTAGATTTTTGAGACAGAAGGAAAATCTGAAACCAGTATTGGGCATTTCAGGTCCAGAAGATACTAATCCAGACCAAGATTTTGTTTCTACCAACCAGTTGAGCATAAAGAGTCACAGTCACAGAGTACTCAACTGGTTTGGTAGAAACAAAATCTTGGTCTGGATTTGTAGTTTAGAATATACAGCTGGGACAAATGTCTGTTACTGTTATTGCTGTTTTTATTTAGCTACCAGCTGATACCTTCACAGAGAAAAGGTGTTTACAGACAATGCTGTGCCTTACATGCACTGAGAAATTTGTTCGGGATTTAAATAGTTCCAAGTAAAATTCACATAAAACTCATTAGGGAGATGTTTTTTTTGTTCTTTGTTGTGCCTGCTACATTGATCACAGCACTCTGAGTGATAATTTTGGGAGGCGTTATTGTTATGAAAGACGGTACGGTTTTTTGGATGAAGTTTGAGTTTATTACGTATCAGCAGCATTCCCACTGGGTTTGACAGAAGTGTTAGGCTACGCAGGTTCCCAGTAAAGCGGGGGCCTTTATGGAGGAAACACCCCCACAATCCCTGCAGTAGAACACAGCTTTCTGGCACCTGAAAGGCAGTAAGATAGACGCAGACTGATTCAGGATCAGCAGGTACAAACGTGGCGAAAGAGTCGGCTAATGTAGGTGGCAGAATGCTTCTATCCCAAACGATATGCATTTTTGAGCAAAAGAGGTCAGACTGCCTCTGGAGCATTTGGGGTTTAAGGGCCATGCCTAAGGGCTTGGTGGTGACGTCACTCTACTAACCCTGGCATTTGAACCAGCGACCTTCTGATCACGGACACAGCCTCACACCCTGCCGAGTCACACACCACCCTCGATTACGAACCATACTTACAATAATAACGGCTAATCCCTAACTCCAGCCATCTTATTCTGGGACGTATAAGCAAGGCATGCTGGGATTTTACATGAATGTCTAAGGACAGGCTCCCCCTAGAGCACCGGTGAGGGATGACAGGCAAGAATAGCAGCATGGTGCACCGAAAGGGCAGCTGCTGGGATTCGGAGGCTGGAGGTACACCACGGGATGTGTGCTCTGGGTAGAAGGTAGACAGGCCCCACCCATTTCACCCAGTTGCTCAGGCTTCCTCTGCATGCACTGGTCTTATTTCTCCAGCATATCTGTCTGCTGAAGGAACATCCAGCTGTTTATTAATGCACTACCCCTCCCCCAACCCCCCCAATCCCGCAAACATATAATTCTGAGTTGTGCCTCATGAGTGTTTGGGGAAAACCAAATGGACGTCTGGAGTACTGTTTTCCCAGAGGTGCCCACACTGGCATTAAAAGAAAGCTTTCAGAAGGGAAACATGACACACGGCAGTTGGACTGCGGACCCGGAGGTCAGCGGGCGGAGTCTTGGTCGCATTCACGTCATCAGCCGTCCAGCTGAGTAAATCGGGACTGGAGAGCGTTCGTCATGCAAGTCGCCCTCAAGGGAGGCAGCACGAAGGACAGAGTGTCATGGCGGAACCGCGGATGCTGTGCTGGTGACCCTCAGGGTTTGTCGAGATCTGCAGTCGATGTTTCCCTGTAGTCCGCATCACCCCAGCACAAATTCCCAGTGGCATCCTGACCGTGCAGACCTTCGCTGGTGACTGTTACCTGTTAGATCTCACACCCACTGGCTGACTGCCTGCATCTGTCCCAAGCCGCACAGCACACAGGGCTGGGGTGCGAGTCCATCCCAATGCACATATGCACGCACCATCATACTGTAAGATTGAGAGATACCGGTTTATCCAACACAGGTAGTATTGAACTTTAGGAGGAAACTAGAGTACCTGAAAGAAACCTGCACAACACGGTGGGGAGCGATATTCGGACCCCCCAGCCCTGGAGCTGTGAGGCAGCAGTGTTACCCCCTGAGCTACCCTGCTCAGTGACTGGCTAAGCTGTACATTACATTAACATTTCCAGGCACCCTATACTAGATAAACAGTTGTTGGTGGATGTGAAGGGCAAGGTCATCAGGTGAGGGGACAAGTCCCAGGGGCCCTAAACATTTTGGGATATAGTTGGATTGGTCTGGGTTAGAGGCCCAAATCCTTTATCAGTGCCGATGGATGGATGGATGGATGCAACAGAATGGGAGTTTGATAGTGGGGGTCGGCACAACTTAATATTTTAAATATAAAAGTTTACTTATGGGGGGGGTGAATGAATCCAAATTAAGTGTTGGGGGTACAGGTTCCCATTTCCTATGGCCCTGCCTATATGAACCTTTTAAATATACTTAATATCAAGCTGTCGATCTTGGGACGTGTTTTTTGTTTGGGGTCGGTTCTGACCCGGGGAACACCCAGCACGCTTTTTCCCTGATCCCGTTCCTCCTTCCCGGGGAGCCTTTCCCATCTCCATCTTGTAGCACTTTGGTGGGGTCGTGCGTTCTGATGGTTTTCTAATCGTGTGAACGTGCGAGTGTGGCTCCCAGCTGCTCTGGCTCCCTTCCGCAGTGACGTCGCTCTCCCCCAGGCTCGCAGGGGCGCCGACATGCTAATGGCTAGTGCCACTCAGCCACGTCCACGTGTTTTACTGTTCCTTAATTCTGTGGGGTTTTTATTCTGGAGGGAGGGCCGGGATGAAGGGGGGGTTTTAAACACTGTTTTGCGCCCCTAGCCCAGAGAACCACATGGCTCGACAAGTGACGATAAACCTTGCCAATATTTTTTCCAAACACACAGTTATTTCCATGGCAAGCAGATACCATGGGAGGCTCTTCCGTTCCCGCTGGACCACAAGGACCCTGTCTTTAAAGCCCTTGTAATGCAAGAACAGCGACCATCGCACTGAACGATGTAATCACTACAGCAGCTACTGGATGCAGCTACATCCCCCTACGAGAACGCTCAGAGATTTCCTGTCATGTCTCACTTGTGTTGGGCAAGCCAATACCGGCTCCAGGTGCCATTATCATCACCCGGAGTTGAGGCATCTGTTCAAATTGCACCGTTGTCTCACCCGCCTGTGTTTCTGCCTGCAATATTTGGAAGTACCACCAGGGGGACATCTTTTTAAACTCTTGGCAAACCAGATGCATTAGTGTTACTCTAACCAGGGATTTGCCTCTGAGCTGCAGTTTCTGGGTTCTTTCAATGATTCTTGATGGGATTCATGTCCGGACTCTGGCCAACCCACTCAAGGGCTCTATTTTTCCCCCCATAATTCCACTGTGGCTTTTCCCAAGTAACTAGGCAAACGTTGAGCAAATGTGCAAAGAAGAGTAACTCCAGACCTGGTGGGTGGGCTTACCCCTTAAAGACTCCCTGCTGTCACCCCCAATAAAGGCCCTTTCACTCATTTCCTAATTTTTAAAATATTCCTCCGACAGTTACACAGTGCTGGGGCCCGGGAGAGTTTTGTGAGACACTTGGTGGTGCATAATCTTAATAGGACGTTATTCAGACCAAATACGCGCAGCAGTACTGTGTGACGCTCTCAAAACGCCTGTGTGGGCTCCCATTACCAAAGTCTAATTGAGTCCCTTCAGTGTCCATCAAGCTTTGACTCTTAGCTCCGCTCGTTCTCCGTCACCGCGAGCTGGGATTCGGGATGCCAGTCGGGCATGGTGGCACAGTGTTTGTGACGAAAACCTCTGCGGGACAACAGGCCACTTTCAATCAAGAGGGGGGGTGTGGGCCTCAGGATGTGATGTGAATTTGACCAGGCGGGACTCGTATCAGTGAGACAGCTGCGAAACTGCCCCCCCCCCAGAGTGAGATGTATAACCAAACAGGACAGCTTTCCTGCAGGGGTCTACTAATGCAAAACAGGCTTCACTCCTCAACCTCAGAAAAGAACAGGAAAACATGAGGAGCGCTTAACGCTCACATTGATGATGTGTAACTTCTTGTTATTGTCCTAGTTCTACTACTTATTGGATTTTGAATAATAATAATAATCATTTTAAAAGTTATGGAAACTAGCTATGTGAGTGTAGTTTTACTATAGCGTATAACTGAATATGTAGTGAATAAGTTGCATTATTGCCATATTTATTATGTTTGTATTCAGACCTTATGGGAGTTTTACTTACACAAAAATGTTCTGAGGGCAGAAAAATAATTGGTTCAGAGAGATAATCAATCAGATTGTAGAGGAGGCAGGCAGGACCAAGACACCCAATTGGTTGGTCCCAACTCCTCTAGTTGCTTGGACCTATCTCCTCTACAATTCAATATAATTCGTCTGCCCTCAGAACATTTTTGTGTAAGTAAAACTCCCAGGAGTGTATTCAGACCACCCCTTATGCTGGCCTTATACAGTAATACTCCAGAAAACTGCCTTTTTGCTGGTGCTGAACAGCAGTGGATGCTTTTTATAAAAGGACTGGGGGTCCCAAACGGAACCAGGTTTTCGGTGCTAACAGTAAACAAAACAAGAAACATTTAAAAAAAAAAAAAGCTAATGTAAAATTACAATTCCAGTAGGACTTGGGGGAGTGGGGAGACAGAAAAGCCTGACTTATGTTTGGGTCTGACGTGGAATGGGGTAGGGTCCAGGGTTACTGGCAAGACAAACAGGAAAGAGCCACAGGTGAGACAAATCAGTATGAGCACAATGACCTCACAGTCCCTAGGGCCCCAGGATACTGACACTCCCCCTGCTCTCCCACACCTTCCGCTAACCCTCGCTGTTTATAGGCTGACCTTCTTTTAGCCGCTGTGCAAATTTGCTGGTGCTGAGATGCCTCTGGAGCTCGGCATGGCTCACGCATCAGCAAATAAGGCAGGTGTCCCCATGTCAGTCCCCGTGTCAGTCTTAGTGTCAGTCGTCGTGTCAGTCCCCATGTCAGTCTCTGTATCAGTCCCCGTGTCAGTCCCCGTGTCAGTCCCCTTGTATATCCCCATGTCAGTCCCCGTGTCAGTCTCTGCGACAGTCCTCATGTCAGTTCCTGGGTCAGTCGCCATGTCAGTCACCATGTCAGTCTCTGTGTCAGTCCCCGTGTCAGTCTCCGTGTCAGTCCCCATGTCAGTCTCTGTGTCAGTCCCTGTGTCAGTCCCCGTGTCAGTCCCCTTGTATGTCCCCGTGTCAGTCTCTGTGTCAGTCCCCGTGTCAGTCCCCGTGTCAGTCCCCGTGTCAGTCTCAGTGTCAGTCCCCTTGTATGTCCCCGTGTCAGTCTCTGTGTCAGTCTCCGTGTCAGTCCCCGTGTCAGTCTGTGTGACAGTCCTCATGTCAGTTCCCGTGTCAGTCTCTGTGGTGGTGCATGCTATGTATCTCGTCTTGTGGCTTAGTGTTTTTTTTTTTTGCCAAATTAATCAGGCTCCCCCCTCTCCTTTCCACACTTTGGCATACTAATCAGCACTTCTGCCCTGTGTATGTGGTTGCCGTGGCAGCAGAGGGGACAAAACATGCTAGAAATGTGCTGGTTCGCAGGAAGTTTTCCTCTTTTTTTGACAGCCTGCTCTGTCATTCAGCTTTTTGACATTCTCTTGTCCGGAAACTGAAGGCGTTACCCTTTCGCTGCTCATATCAGGCTCTGCGTTTCTCTACCAAACTCATCTGTCCATCCACCCAGCATCCATTTATCTAGTACTGGTTTGTAGTGACCCTGCAGCCTGTTCCAGGAAGCACCATGGACAGGATGACAGTGCATCACAGGGAACAGACATATATAACACACCCATCAGCAGTCATAGACACTAATTCCCCTAATTGCATGGTTTGGAGAGCCAGACAGAACCTGTAGGAACTCGTGGAGACCCTGCAAACTCCACACACCCAGGTCTACATGCTTCAGGGTATAGAGGCACCCCCTAAGCTACCATGCTATCCCCTCTACCAAACTAGCACAGATTAGGACCTGGCTGCTTGCTAATTAGCTGCTGTATCCAGTTACCAGAGATCAGACAAGTATGTTCCCTTCTGTCAAAAGTGAAGCTTGTGTCTGTTTTCGGAGATTAATCCCTTCATTTTTCCCAGGCATCCACCCTCCCAGCCTACACCACTGTGCGCTGGGTTCTACAGTCACATGTTCCAATATCATCGTCAGCAGGCCTACCGCTTTGCCCCATTCCAGCATTTGCTGATTGGCCCGTTTCCCCCATGAAGGCCCCTTCCCATAATGCTCAGTTGCTACACCCTTCGGTGACTCATTTCGCCTTTACTTGAGTTGTAGCCGTGTGGGTAACTTGAAAAAGGAGCAAAGCGTCACATGGGTATCTTTCGTTTAACATCTCAGCTGAACAAGCAAATACATAAAGCGCCTTCGCCCGCCTTTCGTCCACCACCTTATCACACCGTCACTGGGCCGTGCTGCCTGCGATAAGCTAGTGTTTCCTGTGCTGCCCGTAGCCCGTTTTAGCCAAGGCAGCTAGCTAAATAAAGGCAATTATCTCAAATGCATTGGAGGAAGGAAAGATCATTAGGAAAGGAATCTAAACTAAGAAAGTTAAGAAGCTCGGTGCAGCAGAAAGCCCCCAGCGCTCCCCGGCCACCCCTTTGTTCAGCATGCGGGTCGGTAACTGCAGAACATCACGCTCCGTTAAATCCATTCACGTGCAGATAAAGGAACCCGCCTCCGCTGTCAGACGGAGGGACTGGTGGTGCATGTCGCCATTGTCTTAAGTACCTCCATGCCGCCGTTCCAGAGGGAGATCACCATTGGACCGGCCTCCAGGTGGCGCTGTGGCGGCCCGGCTGCTTTCTAAGCGAAACGAGACCCGAAGGATGGCGTTCAGGCCATCTCTGGGCTTGACGCGTTTCATGACCAGCAGAGATAACGACTGGCCATTCTGGAAAATTGTTTTTGAAAATTATTCTTGTTGAGCTTCCCTGCAGACGATGATGAGTCCTTGTGTCTGTCACTATTGTACCTCGAAGTGTTCCAACAGACAGTCGTAGAACAGGTTTGTTTGTTTATTTATTTATTTATTTTGGTTGAAGGTCACAGTGGGGACAGTGTGAAAAATACTGTACGGGTATGGAACATTCCGCAGGTGAAGTGCTGTTCACTGGCAATCTGATAGGCTACCTCTGCAGGTTAAGAAGGACCCTTCTGAATGGTTGCTGTGACAGTTGCCCACTCACTGTTCTTCCTTGGGCGGTCCTGCTGGCATGTTTTGTCACGGAGGGAAGGAAGTGGACTTATCTCCGCTTGGTTTTATTTAGGAGATCTTGCAGCTGCAGCGCAGTGCAGACACATGAGCCAGCTTGCGGCCGGGAGACCAACTCACCCCCAAATGTACCCGTCCAGTACTGTGGCTTGAGGCCCATTGAGATTCGACAGGAACTAGGTTCAAATCCCAGGGTCGGCAGAATGCTGTCACCGTTGGACCTTTGAGCAAAGCCCTTAACTACCAATTGCTCCAGTCTGACCCTGCTTTCCTAAAACTATGTCACTTTGGACAAAAGTGCCTGCTAAATAAATTAATATATATCAATGCAAATGTACCAGGATTTCCTGTGGGATCGAGTCCTCCTACGACACACCCCACAATATGAGCACTGCATTAAAAAAAAACTCCCCAGCAGGCAACTGTGCTACATCTCGGCCTTGCTCCCTCCCTGCTGTGGAGAGCTTGGCAATCTTCTGGAGCGTGACTGTCAGCTAGGCCTCTGGCTGTCACTCCCAAACCACCATCCCACCCAGCTCCACCCCAGCCTTTGTGAAGGTCCCCCTGGGATTCGCGTCACCCAAACACAGGGTTGGTGCACGCTGGGATAATCGCTGGAAAAAAAAAACACATCTGAAACACACCTTTCTGGTTTAAAGGTATTTCAGTCACCACACATGCTTCTTTTTGGTATGATTTAACAACCACACGGCCTGGGTCTGTGGACCTGCAGCAGCAATATCTCATCTGTTTGTGGGTCTGTCTCAGTAGCTCTATCTCAACACGTACTACTCCCACTTAGCAGTGTCAGGATTGGGACTCACCTGGTTACAGTCCCCTACCATTACCAGGATATCCCAATCTGCTCCATGTTCTCTGAATGTTCTGCACTTTCCAGAATGCTCCAGAACATTCCATACTGCTGTGCTTTCCACTAACTGAAGAGTTGCCTTATTAGGTTCTTGCATTGCAGTTGTTGTGTGGCTCCAATCCTGCTTACAGTCATACCTGGGCTTTCACTGGAAGCTCAGCCTAACTGCACTCATACCTCAGCTTTCACTGGTAGCTCAGCCTAACTGCACTCATACCTGGGCTTTCACTGGAAGCTCAGCCTAACTGCACTCATACCTCAGCTTTCACT
>JABFEA020000044.1:12994986-13007653 GCA_019775915.2 Cyphomyrus plagiostoma
ATAACATTACCTAGGGGGGCCCAACCTCATATTTTGTCATAGGGCCCAAAATTGCTAGCGGCACCCCTGGTTATACCTATTCACCTCCTCGACAGCACATATGTCTAATGTTTGTAACATGCTTTTTGTGTGACTTGTACATTGCTTTGGAAAACAGCATCCTAGATGAACATATATATATTTTTTATCCGGCCATAAAGTCTTAGCTGAAGTAAAAAAACTTTTAATGGAAGTCTTTTGGATCAGAATTCCAGCATTTTGGATTAGTTACTGTTGATATAGTGTAATCTGTGCACAGTAGTGTATTATCTTACCTTCCATTTTTCCCAAAGCAGGGCTATAGCCTAGAATAGCCAATCCACCTCTATCTGTGCACGTTCTATCGTAGGGCTGGGGCTCCTACAGCGAAGGTTCTGGTTCCCCCAAACATCAGGCCCCATTTCAGACAAGTGCCTCTGTGTTGGTTTTCCTGCTTCCACTGAGGTCAAAGGCGTGCTTATTGTTTTCGTTGGGTACTGAAGGCCCCCCAGGTGACTCTTGGTGGGGGTTTACGACAGCCTTTATCAAGGCCTTTTGTTGGATCTGGGATCTCCTCCCCACCATCTGAAAGCTGTGAGCTGAACGCACACAAGTCAGACAATACAAAAATAAACAGAATGCCGCCATTGGCCTCACGCACACATGGAGGCCTCCTCTCTCCTGCTGGTGCTTGTTCCTCGCCCCTAATCCCTTTTTGTGTGTTTTCTGCAGCTGACACAATTATGGACAATACAAAACTTTCCCCTGCCTTCCGGTCGCTTCTATGGGGGGCTTTAAGTGGTTTGTCGGGAAACTGCCTGCGTGCGATGTGCTTTCTGATGTCCGAGCAACAAAGAAGTAGATGGAAGATGGAAGAATATGAATGTGGAGAGCGGAAAAAAACAGCAGTTTAAACCATGGCAGACAGCCGCTGACTAGCTTTCAGCTAAACTGTCAAAAACGGTGGTTTGTGTCAATGAAAGAATAGTGATATTTTACTGTTGAAACTCTATTAATCTGAATAGTTTATGTACAACCATATTGCGGAAAACCACTGGAATGGATGGGGTACGGAACTGTATCCTACATATTTTCTTTTGGACACAATTGTTCATAAAGCCACTCAGAGTTATGGTCTTTATGTTTCAGAAGCTGCTATAACCAAATTTCAGATTGAAACATAAAGGATATAGGTGCCATGTAGAGGAGGGGCATCAGCCTGGCAGATGGTGGCATACTTTCTCTGATTGGCTCTCCAACACAGATATCACTAATCTAGGTCATGCCTACAATCGACAGGAAGCTCCCAAACAGGAGGCTTCTAGCCATTCCAGGGGCCTGAGTCATTTTTCCCAGAATGCATAAGCTGAGGAGGATGGCGGAGGTTCGAGTGTAATAAAGTGACCCACCACATGTCTAAACGGACACAGTTTTGGTGCCCTGAGGCCAGAGGGCTTGGTAATGGGTTCCAAGGTTCTGATCTTTAGTCAGCCATTTTGCAGTCAGAAAGAACTGAAAGTGCTTCTGCAACCAAATAACTCTGCACCACTTTTCTGCATGGTTTCAATTGCTTTCTAGAAACTTCTGCATGGTTTAGCAAGAGGGTGGGACATTCACACAGAGTGCTTGCTCTGGTAATGAACTTGGCAGCATTGGAATTTGTGTCACAGATCTGCAGCACTTACACAGCTGTGATCCATCTGCGATCAAATTAAGGAAGTTTAGTGGAGCAGGCACTCCACTTATGGGTTTTTGTTGGGTCCAGGAGAAGCATGAACCTTGAGGGCAGCTGCCACTACCATGTCGAGAACCTGTCCTCCATCTGCATTGTCACACCAAAAGCCTGGTTGCTATGGTTTGAGAACAGCAGTAAACGAGTGACAGCAGGGGAACAATCTGGATAACCTGTCATGGGAGGTATTTTTCTTCTGACATGTCTGAACAAGGAGTGGATAGATTTATGAAAAGTAAAAAACTTTGACTTCCTTTGAGCTGATGGACCTAGCTGCATCTCTCATCTTGTCTGTTGCTTTCAGCCGTGTGTGTTGCTTTTTTCTCTGTTATTTTTCCAAGTCGTTTACTTTAACAATCCTGCCCGACGAGAGAAACAAAGGGACAATGATGATAATGATGATGGAAAATAGCCAGTTTAAACCCTATTCAGTCATGTCTTCTGAGAATCCCAGTATGCAGTGAATCACTCTCGGTACTTTAGTCCAGAGAAGCCGAACAGAGATCATGTGTTTGTCCTTTGGGGCAGGGTGGCCTCAAGATAACTGAGGAGCAGTTACTGATCACAGGGATCTGGGACATGATGCTGATGCTATGTGAGCTAATCCCTCCAAGATGTGTCCCTGTTTCAACTGTAGTCTGTCTTCTGGTGAACATCTCATCATGTACAACACGCACCCCATCATGTAGCTCTTTTACATAGAAATCCTTGCATGAACATTCAATCCCACACCACAACATGCAGCTAAGGGTGAAGCCCAATGCATTCACTGTAGCTACATTATAAGGTAACCTAGCTAGTTCTCGTTGAAAGGTAGATGAGTAGAAAACATAAAGAATACCAGTGGTGGGCACAGCTAACCAAAAAGTTATCTTAGATAACTGCTAATCTGCTAACTCCGAAGTTTAATTTGATAACAGTAAACTGATAAACCACTTAAAAAATTAGCGGAAGTTAACAGCAACCGCTAAGTGCTAACCGCTAACTTTTATTATACGAATTTAGGTTCGGTTTGGTTTTAGGCTCTGAAGCCCTTAAAAACAGAGCTGAAATTCTAACTTGTTTAGTGATTTAAATCCTCAGGGCTGGAGTGATTACTCGGTTTCTGTAGAGTCTCTGGAATAAGTTTTCTTTCAATGACATTCCGTTTGTGAGTGTTTTTGTTGGACGAGTCCTTTTCTGTGACCGGCTTATGGTTTTATCCTCAGTGAAGCCACTTGGGGACTACAAACACGGCACCATTTACCCAGAACTAGGAAGGAGGATCTCAGCTCTTTATTGGTCTATAGCTCTGTCAATCAGAAACCAGAAAATAAAGGAAAATAATCAGGGGCTGAAGCAGGATTTCTTTCTTAGCCAGATAACTTGTTGTATTTAAGGTAGTCTGAGCGAAATGTAAGTGAATGAAGATAAAGTCTATTTGGACTAGAGTACCTGCAACCCAACAAGTTATGCAACTATGCAAGAAATCTGGTTTCATGATACAGGCACCACTTAGTTCAGGGTACCCCAATTTAAATGGATTTTATCTTCATTCACTTATATTTAGCTCAAACTACCTTAAATATGACCGGTTATCAACCAATCACGTCTTCTATTTACACATAGTTAGCCAACAACATGCCAAAACAGATCAGAACAAATATGTGTGAATTTTTTAATGTTAAACTTTATTTACTTTACAAGTTTTAAAATGTTAAATGTGGCAGAAGCTAATTGGTCCTGTAACGGTTTTCAGAGTTAGCAGAAATGCTAATCCACTAACGAATAAATTAGCTTTGCTAATTAGCAGTTAGCGGATTAGCAGAACCCTGCCCATCACTGGTGAATACACACGAATTGTTGAAATGAGCTGTTCTCAGCTGACCAGTATCATTTACAAGATTCTTACGTCTACAAAATGTATTTTTGTTTGTTTATTATCACTCCCCAGAAAGTAGCTGTTTTTGATATTCTGGAACCATCACCTCTGACCTCAAACAATCCCACCATATTCAACATCACTTTGATCACACTTAGCCATTCTGTGTTTAGCTGAACCAAAACTGAACCGATTAACTGTGTCTTTGTGCCGTATGGATTCAGTTGCAGCCACATAATTTGTTTGTTTCCTGGTAGAAGTAGCAAGCAGCTGTGTCTATTTTTCTGTATTTATAAATATATTATAAATATGTCATATATATGCATGATAGGCCAACTAGCAGAGCTGATAGAGCATAAGACTCTTCATTGCAAGGTTGTAGGTTTAAGTCCAACGTTAGGTTAGATTTAGGGTAGGCCTTAAGGTTAGGGTGAGGTTTGATATTAAAGTTATGGTTGCCATTATGGTTAGACCTAAATTTAGGATTGCTTAATTTTATATTTTTGCATTAGCTACCGTTGGTGTCTGTGACTGCAGTGACCCCCGTCCGCCGCTGCTCATGCATTTATGCCGAGGCGACTGTCAGTAGCGACGTCTCTCACCGACCACAGTGAATTATTTATGGTAACAGAAGAGAAGCCGCGGGAGGAAAGCAGCTGCACGGATGCATGCATAGACAGCGTCCCGGGTGATGTGACTTGCCTGACCCAGTGGGTTCAAAACCTCTTAATCTAGATGCAGGTCTTCCTTTACCATTAGATGGCAGATTAACCTATAAACCGTAAATTACCAGTGTTTCCCATTTCGGTCCTTGAGGACCCACAGATTTTTTGATAAAAGGCGGATTGTCTGCCAGGGAGCTCGGAGGGAGCAAAAACGTGGACCAGCTGTGGGTCCCCAAGGACCAGATTGGAAAACACTGCCTTGTACCGAAAGCTCCGCTTCACCTCCACAGAGCTCCTCAGTACCAGCAGAACTGCAGGCACTAGACCAACCCACCAGTCAATCTCACATTACCTCTGACCATAATCTGTGAATAATAATCCCACCCCAGCTCCTCCCAAAGGGTGGACACTCCCCCCTCACATTGCCTCCAGGGGACTGACTCACCCGGCTCTCTCAATCATACATGGCTTTGGATAAAAGTGCCCGCAAAATTAATCTCATTTATTTGTGGCTTCTTGGAGAAAACACCGGAATGGAGACCAGGAAGTTGTAGACTCTGTAACAGATGAGGATCTGACTGTGGATGGCGTGACACAGCCCAAGAAACAAAGATCATCCTAAATCGTGGGCACCTGTTTTACTCGGGATGCTAAAACATGCTCCTTTGGACCTCAACTAGTCCAAAGGCCCTGTGTTTAGGAATCTTCTATCTGTGTTGGAGTTTGGCAATATCTTAGGCCAATGTTTCTCAATCCAGTCCTCGGGGGAGCGGGGGGGCTCCAGACAGTCCACATTTTTACTCTCTCCCAGCTCCGAGCCAATCAGGAACTATGAATACCTGGCCCAGCTAAGTTGGGAGCTGGGAGGGGGCAAAAAAGTTGACTGTCCGGGGGTCCCCAAGGACTGGGTTGAGAAACATTGGTTTGAGCTATAACTCAAGGTGCCATTTGTTTCTTCTACCTGTTCTCCATAGTGTCTCAGGCTCCTTAGCATGTAACTCGTCTCCTTTTCCCGACAGGCCGAGTGACGAGAGTCACCCCACAGTAAAGGCTGACGGCTGTGTAGACAACCTGGCTGAAGCAGTCGACATCCTCCTGAAGCACCGGGGGCAGTGACCCCACCACTAGCCCCACTCACAGACATCCAGCTTCCTCCCCAGGACGGAGACTAGCCCAGAACCTGCACACCCAACTTGGGTACTAAACACTGTGATCCTAGTCAATAACCGAAATAATGTGACATCTTCACCATCTGTCTAACCAAATGTATGAAAGAAGGTTGGGTGGAACCAGTATAACTTAACTACCTTACTAACAAAATGGGGAGGGGCAGGGAAAAAAATAAAATTTGATACCTATCACTGTCATGTTTACTTAGTGTTTCCTGGCCGGTGCAATGCAGCGATTACTCTCCAGTCGAGTGCGATGGCAAGAAATAGAGGCACAGCGGGACCTGTTTTCCTCTCTGATTCACTAGTAGAGAAACAAAGAGTGGAAAGACATGTTTCAAAGGGAAGTCCATTTATAGTTTCTGGAGCAAGGCGGTAGAGAGGCTTCTACACAATACACAATACAGATGGTTTCTCTGTGGGGATAATTCACAACAACAGCGGAGACAGAGGGACTGCTTATTTCAGGAATAAAAGAATTATGAGGGGTGTGTCTAAGGCTTTGGTGAGAAATGTACCATAAAAAACTGTCCATTTTGCACTGTATGGCATAATGTTGCTTAGCTTAAAACTGAATTTGGATAAACCATTTAATTTCTACAAATTCCAGATTCCAGCTATACTCTTTGTAAATCAGAGGGACATTACTGATAGGCTTAGTGTTTACAGCATTATTACACTCAGATCCTGATACATTCTATGCTGCTGTGATTATATGCCAACCCACGCAAACACCAAATCCTGCTGTTATCTTAAGTCCAAATAACCTTGATTCTTTGCTGCCATCAGTATTTAGATAATGTGATGTTTCAGGTTGAAGATAAGCACTTCAAAAATTGAAATGCATTGTTAAACCTATGGAAGTGTACGTAGCTTCCATCATGCATGTGGAATACCTTCATCTCAGGTTGGTCTGTTGATCTGGTGTGTATCTTCTGGGTATTCTGATGATGGCAATCTATAGGGGCCAGGCATTGGAGCAGGGGCAAGACTGAAAGCGAGACTTTTATTTTAATATGGGGTTCTTTCTGTCCTGGAACAAACATCCTTTGTTCTACGAACCAGACCATGGGACACCCACTTCCGCAGTCACTCTTCTAGCAATCCGGTAGGGTACACCACATGCTGGCTAGCAATGAACATACACTGTTGGCATTCCATCAGGAGTTACGAGATGTTCATGGCGACCAGACTATGGTGCATGGCATTATTAAAGTGCTCTTAAACACTGAAGACGTTTATCTAGCTGATTCAATGCAGTCAAACTTTTGTGCGTTGATTTTAGCAAGAAATTGGCCACGGAATGAAAACTTTTGGGTGCAATATCAATGGTTGGTATTTTCTTTAGATTTACATATTATTTACATAGGGAGATACCAGGCTTTACTGAGGAAGGTTGTGTTTAAAGGGGAACAAAAGCATTTATCTTCAAATTTCAATGGGCAGTTGGCAGAAGTCGGTTAAAACACAGATGAATAAACTGTTTGTTTGCCTTGAGGCTCATCTCAACTTCTCTACTGTCAAACTGAGGAACATAAAAAAAGCAAAGTTTGTGAAGTGAAATTTGATCACACAGACTTCTTTTTACTTAATATATAATCTGTTCTCTTTAAAGACAAGCAAATTATGCTCAGAATTTATGACCTTGGCCTTGCTAATCAACATGTAATTCTGCCTCTGTCTCCGGGGATACACACCCTGCTTACCCCTGCCAGTAAGCTTTCTTTTATATCTAGTGGATGTCGTTGGTTGTTTTGAGTCAAACGCACAACCTTTTCTTTACTTCGGAATGATTTTTTTTCTGATTTGATTATATGGATGGTTGTGGAGTAAGATCATTTTATAATGCATCAAGCGTTCATTTGAAAGATCAGCTTTAAACATTTAGGTCATAATCTGGAATCTGTCTCCTAGTGGTGATATATTTTATACTGCTAATATTTGGAGATATTGTACAACAAGGTCATTCATGCAGTCTGAGTTCCCAAGTTTTGAATGTACAATGCAGAGCACACCGAAGGTGAAACAGCACAGCATTTTATAAGGTCATTATCCAGGGAGGACATGACATACTAAGTTGGAAAAATCACTGCAGCATTCAGGAACATCTGCTCTGATTGATAAAAACACAATGAGGCTTGTTAATTTTATTCCTTCACAGAACACAGGCTGCAGTGTCTGCCCCCACATCATACTGCTGGCACACTTTCCGTGTGGTGTGAACGTGGTAAGTCGCACGATGACATGTACCAACAAACAGCTGCTCTGAGCTGGCTCCAAGGTCAAAGGTCACCGGCCGTGGCTGGGGTACCACACCCGCACACTTCCACCGGATTTAAGTGTCTGGCGATTTCCTTGCCGCAGTGGACCGATTAGCCAGCTGAACTCGTGGACCTAGTTTGGTGTTGCCTCAGAAAGTAATCATGTCATTTCCAGAATCAGGTCACAGTTGCCAAGGTTGAGACTCTGTGGCTTAACAAACGCACTGTTAATAACTTCAAACCCACAAAAAAAGCATTTCCGCTCTAAAAGCTTTCTTTTCAAAACACGTCATAATTTGACTAATCTGAGATCTAATCTGAGATCATTGACCGACCACATTCTTTAACTTAGAAGTCTTCAACTCTACGAGTAATGCTGATTTCCCCTCATCATCTTTGTCTCTATAACATAGCTTCCCTCTAACTGAAGGTGCTCTTCCTTAAGGCAAATAAAGACATTTCTAAAAGCGGCAGAGATGGAAATACTGAAGTTTCCTTGCTAACTAGAATTTACAACTAAAAATCAATTTTGAAGCCCCCTGCCTGCACTGCAGAAGCATATTCAGCCCTTCTGGGGAAGCCGATGGTCAAATCAACAGTGTGCAGTCCAGCAGGTGGGAAAGGCAAGAGAATGGGTTTTTTAACTTAAGAGCTGCCAATATGAAAGATAATTATTTTATTCTGGGATGTTCTCACATACTGCCACTCCATCTCGATGCTCTGGGCCTGAAAATGTCAGGCCTTGAACACAGCGTTAGACAGAAGGAGCTCGACATAGACCTTGAGAACGGTCAGCATGTGGACAGTCTGTCAGGCAAAACATGATCCTGCAAATGTTACAATGCTCCGCACCCATCTGCCAAAAAAGACTTTACAGAGTGGTTCATCTTACCTATCATTGATACAAGATCTCAACGAGAAATTAATGCAAATCCGGATGAAAAAAAATGTTGAGATACTGTATAAGCATGTAGAAACAAAGCATTAACGAATGTGCACCATAATGAAAGCTAAGGGTGGTCCAATTAAATATTAAATTTTGGGCCAGGCAGTGTATGTCAAAGTATGACTATTCATTCTGAAAATTATTCAGAGACCAAGGGACAGACGCAGGATTCTGGCAGATGTTTCATTTCGCTGTGTCTCTTTCTAATACTTGGCCTTGTGACTCTAGAGGCATTGACACACGTGATATTCCCACGTGTGCGTTATCTCCAAGAACCCTCAGTAACCCTACCCATCCCTATGCCCTTCATGCATTTTTTTCCAACTGAAATCAGTAATCTGTTTGGCTCACGTTTTTTGCCGTGCGTTTTCTTGAAAAGTGAGGCGAAACATCTAGTTTAGTGGCGACACTAGCCGAACTCTCGTCAAAAAAAACCTTTGATCACGACAACAGGTTTTTAAAGGCAGAGTAAAACGATCAGCTGTCAGATATGAATGAGAATGTAAATATGATTATAAAACACGATTTTCCAGAAGTGTTTTTTTTATTCCTTTTAAGTGACAGCATCCTCCATCGTGGTACTTTGATCACTGTGAGAAGCCGCAGGGTAATATCTCCAACTTATTAAACAAGATCGCTGATGTGAAGAAATTGCCTCACATAAGTTGTCAGAGCATGCAAAAAAATAATAAGTCAACTCCCAGATAGGTTTTCTACAGCGTTGAGGCCAAAGTGAAGATACCTAAAGAGCTGAACAGCCTTACATTATTCCTAAACACTGTAAACCAACTAAAAAAAATCTCTGTCGTATGTAAGCACCACTGATGTCAGTGTCCTGGAGATCTTTCATGTCAACAAGCCAATCGTCAAGGGCGTATTAGTGTAATCACTGGTCCAGAAGTCATCCTTTATCTCATCAGAGCCTATGGCTACGTTCACACTGCCATGCTGAAGTGACTCAAATCAGATTTTTTTTGCCTTAATCTTGACACAGATCTGATCTTTTCAAATCAGATTTGTGTCACTTTCATATGTGGTACTAAATCTGATACGTATCCGACTCGCAGCCATGTGACCTGAATGTGAACGATCAGATCGGAATGTGGCTTTTTGCTTAAACGCATGTGCTGAAGTTCTGACATCCTGAAGTTCTCTACAAACTGCTCTGTATGTCCATCCACATCACGGTCCCACCATAGCCGGCTCCTTTCTTGTACCCACAGATCTCTTGGTGCGGCAGTTCCAGCAATAAATGCAAAAACAGAAAAAGCTAGCCGGCTTTTCGATCTGCCCATGTACAGCTGATTCACTGTTTGTCGTCCTCCAGAGCTACTAATGCCTCCATTTTTAATGCCATGAGTTGCCCCACAGATAAGACGTTGTTTGATGCTGGTGGCGGTGCATGCGTGACGTTTCGGAGGACCGATGCTTTCACATTACAGTCAGATACAGGTCACTTATAGTTATGAACGTGATCATGAATATGAATGTCAAGATAGACAAATTTGATCTGAGCAAAAAATCAGAACTGAACAATGTGGCTGGCAGTGTGAAAATAGCCTCTGTATGCCACCCACCCAAAAGACATAGCAGTGACTAAGTTGTTTGTGCGTGACTCAGCAGACTAAGCCCCTGAGTCTATGATTGGAACGTTGCAGGTTCAAGCCCAACCATTGCAGGATGGTCAGGTCTGGAGGGCCCCTAGCTCCATGGGTGCCGCTACAGGTGGCTGCCCTTTGTTGCAGAGCTTGGAGTACTTATCTGTGTGTTATGGAGAGCAAGATGGGGTAGGCAAAAAGAGAATTTCCCAACGTGGATCAGTAAAATGTCATTATTATCATTACTACATTTCCAACCCATACCACCTGCTCAATCAGGAGCGGTCCATGCAGAAGGTTCTTGTAGGACTGCGGACTAGATCTGGATAATTCAACTTCACTAACAGCGGAAGTTCAACCGCTGAAAATGCACAGGTGCCATAAGAACAAACCTATAAGGCGGCGGCCGTGAGTGCTACGTCAGGGGGTGTTGGGCGCGGGTCAATCCAAGCTCGAACCTGGCCTCTGCCTCGGCCTAGTGGCACATAAGGCCCGATGAGGGAAAGGCCCAGCCGCACTGCACAACATGCTGTGCTGTTTAGGTAGCGTGTCGCTAAGAAAAATGCTAGCGGTTAGCAACACTTTGTCAGTTAGCCCCAAATGAATCTTTATTTTTCCAGCATTACAGCTTTAGAGGATCTGAAAATGGCGGCTCATTGGGAAACAGATCGCGAGCTTGACCAGTCGTTATGAGGAGTTTGAGAAACATCCTGGCAGATAGCTCAGGAGCATCATCTGGATTTACAATGACCCACGTTATGGCGTCCATTGGCATACAACGTCCTCATGGGATCAATTACGTTTTACATGTGCTGCTAGATGCATACAATGGATAGCCAAAACTCAGGGCTAAAAAAATTTAAATAAATGAACGTGAAATAGCCAGTGTTGAAAGTCAAAGCCACTTAAGGAAGAAATCCCATTTGAATTTCACCCAGAGAGTTCTTAAAAATTTCAGCCAAAAACCATTTGGTCAGGTTTCAAAAACCATAAAGCTGCAGGAATTTGACAACTATTAAAAAAAAAAAAAAAAAAAAACTACAAGGAACCATTTTATTAAGACTCCGGTTCGGCGTGACTGATGAATCTAACCACAACTCAGGGCCAATTCACAAGTAAACTTACAAAATATTTTTCTTACATAGCTTTACAATTCAGTGTTTATTGATATAGAAATATTTGTATTTCATTTTTTTTTTTGCTACAATCATAAAAAGAAAAAAACCTGACGCTGATCAAATGTCCAAATGTAGGAATCAGTTATCAGTTTGCTCCATCTTTACAAAATATCATTGCCGTTTACTGAGCAAAGCTGTGCGTGAGGGGGCACCCATTCATGGAAGGTGGCGTAGCCCATGAGCTACCTTGGGGTGCTTTCCTTCAGGTCCTCATGTGTCCTTGCTTTTTTTTTTAATTTTTTTTTTTACCCTGACTGAGGGAGTGCTGGGATGGGGGTGTGGGTGGAGAAATCAGGCGACAAAGAAGTTTCACAAAGTGCTAATCACCCCATTAAAAAATAATGGCGTGAAATTCACCCCCATCCCCCCACGATGGGAGAACCAGTCGCACCGGAGTCCGCAGTGCTTGCCCTGGATGAGGGGCACGTGGAGTAGGTCCCTTTCTATATGTCCCAAAAAATAACCACAATAATATATACATATATATTAAAAAACAATTGTGCGTGTCCAAGGTGCAGGCAAAATATTGTGGTCTTTTCAAGTCAGGAGTCAGGTGGTGTCCACATTCTGCCAGTGACTTCCATCCTGAGCCTGGCTGTGCAGTGTTCCCCCCCTCCTCTCAAAGACACCCACATCAGTTCCTCTCGATCTGCTCGATGTCCAGCTCGCCCCCTAGCTGGTCCGCATCAGTCCCAGAGCTGCACGGGACCCGCCAGCACCCGCCCGCGTTGCCTCCGGCCGAATAGCCACCTGCTTCCTTTCCAGACGAGTCTTTGCGAGGCGTCGCCATGTGCCGAGGCTCCACCCCCTGGTTGTCGCAGTCAATCGGCTGCTTGGTGCCATTGCTACAGGAAGGGGCGGGGCTACAGCAGGAAGTCTCCGTAAAGCCCGGACAGCTGAGGCTACAGAAAGTCGAGAGTTTCTGTGAAAACAAGGAGAAGAGAGAGTAATCGGTTTCACGTGTCGCCCTGAGCAATGCAGCACAGCATTCATTTTGTGCACCTAAGTCTGCGTAAAAACTAAACTAAATGCAAAGTAGCAGAAATGCTCATTTTTCAACATTAAAATCCCTGATGTTGCCATACATGTCAGCCCTGTCAAGTGTTAGACACTCCCTGTGTCGCTGCCATCGCCACGGTAACCGGGTGTTTGCATTGTAAATCATCTGCTTTTTTCCCAGCCGCATGGTCCATTACCCTCCCTCTGCAAACAAGGCATGGGGGGGGGGGGGGGGGGGTC
>JABFEA020000044.1:13032068-13048845 GCA_019775915.2 Cyphomyrus plagiostoma
CCCCCCCCCCCCCCCCCCCCCCCCCCCCCCCCCCCCCCCCCCCCCCCCCCCCCCCCCCCCCCCCCCCCCCACCAGGCTCCCTATAACCCTGTACTGCATAAGCAGTGGGATGGATGAAAGCTGGTATCCATTAGAGGAGCGCTACTGCCACCCATTGGTTATTAGTTGAACTACATTAAATGCAATGTTGTTATATGTTGAAAGGGGTCAAGTTAGCCGTAAATGCTATCGCACCTATCCGGTAAGTAATAGTACTGCTCGACATCACTGCCGCTGCAAGTATGTCCGAAACTCAGAAGCAGGCGTGTGGGTCTCCTTTATCTGCTTTCGTTCAGGACTCACAGGCCGCCCTGTAGTTATAAGTGCTGCCTGAAATCGCTCTGTAACTCAGATACAGGGCTGCCAGCTTTGGCCGGCTGGCTGGCACGAGATTTTGAATTCGAGACAAGTCTGCACACGCATTTACATGTATTTAACAGGTTTATTAGCTTTTAAATAGTGTGTAGGGTTTGCAAACTACCTTACTGCTTTCGATGTAGCTAATTTCGATGTAGCTTAATTGCCATAAGGGAAGATTTGCTGTAAGATTACTGGGGTGAGCGTGATAGCCTGATAGTGTGAATGTCACGCCAGATGCGTGGGAGTTGGCAGCCCTGTAGATAGGTGCGTGCAAGCAGCCAACGGCAACGAAACTACACAACCTTATAGTGCCATGTCATTAGGTCTTGTTGAATTTTAGTACTATTTATAGTTTACCAAAAGCCCTTGCTATAACATAATACTCCTTATAAATAATTATACTCAACCTTAATATACAAAACGTCACTACGCCTGGACAATTTCGCCGTAAAGACTCCTTTTCCCATAATGCACCGTGCCACGCGCGCTCTCGCCGCTCAGGTCGAGCGGCCGCGGCAGGTTCTCGGACGTGTTGGGATGTTTTTATCATGGCTGCGTGCATTTCCAGTTACACTTTTAGTTCTGTGTGTTACCACAGTGCCAACAGTAACTCCGACCATGTAAGTGTTTACAGCAATCGATCGAAATGAAAGGAGACCGTTTCCGAATTGTTTTCTTTAGCTGACGGAAGAGTTTAGCCTGTCAGTGTGTCAGAAACAGGTGTTAGCCGAGCTAACTACTTTAAAGTGTCCGTCGCTTTTCTCCGGAATTTATCATCACGGGTTTGATCCAGAATTTATTTACAGTGAAAGAAGAAAATTTAGGCTTTCTTGTAGAAGTTACCGCAGACACACCTTACTAGTTAAACGTTTATATATTAATAGATGTGTATTGCGCCCGAAAACATTTAAATTCTGATGAGCAGTCCGTGTAAAATGAATCATAAGCCAATTCATGAGTGGAATTCCTTTATTTTAACATTAGGGCGTGGATGGTAAAACCTGTTTTCATAACTAGGCCTGGTTAAGCTAACTAGCCGCCGGTCCTGCTTGTCCAGTTAAACGCAGCATCTGTCTTGTCGGCATGACAAGAATAATTGCGATGTTATGATAAAAGTAATAGTGAACACCTTTAAGAATCTGTGGGATTTTACCCAAAATTAACTAGTACGGGTTCAACGCAGTTAGAGAAATGTTGCCATTGTAGTGACGGTTTAATATTGTAATGACTTTTAATTGATCCGTTCTGCATAATCTTTCTCTTTAATGTTCTATTATGGAACGTGTCAGTAAGCAGCCGGTGCCGGTTTTTATAGGAAGGCTTCCTGCTCGGGGAGGTAAAAGAGGAGGAAACATTCAGCATCAGCGACTCTCAGATCAGCAGCACAGAAGTTATCCGGGTCGTAGGTAAGATCGTCGGCTGCTGGTATGAAAAGCTTCCTGTGGCTTGTTTGTGTGCTCAGTTCTGTGAGTCCATTTCTGGCATTTGGGTTGAGGAATTTCTCCAATGGGATCTTGTGATCAGACCCTTCATTAACTCTGAATGGTTATGTCTCACATTTATCTATTAGCCGGTGCCCAGGTTTTATAAGAACACTGTGTCATCTTCTGTCAGTCCTGCGCATATTATTTATGAAACAAGCAGTCTTGTTTTGCTTGTTGTGTAGCATGTTGCTGTTCCTGCAGTCGTGCTGCATTTGCAGATTTAGGGAATTACCAGTCAGCTGTTATGAGGGTGTTTTTTGTTGCGGTTGGGTTGGACTGTTTTCTGTGAGCTCAGCTGAATGTTCTGCATGATGAAGAAACTGCTGCACTGGGTGGAGGTGCAGGCTGAAGGGGAAATTTTATGTATTTCTGCGTGTGTCTCTCCTGGTGAAATGGCTCGACGGTACCTACCATAGTGAGCCCAGGGTTGTGGTGTTTGTGAGTGACCTGTGGATTGCGTGCAGGTGTTAGATCTGATAGCTTCACGAAGCATATTAATTAAGCGAGGCTTTTGTAACCACTGTGGTGTGTCATATTGAGTAAAACCCTAAAAAGTTGTACCTACTGAGCCCTGTATGAATGGATGTGGAAGGTTATAACGGTGCTTTATTAACTATTAGTAAAAATGCATGATTTCTTCACCTTCTGATCAAAATTGAGTTTGAGTTCACTGTGGTAAAAGAAGGCAATAGATGTTTACCAGTTGGTGGGATGAATGGCCTCAGAAAATGATGATAGTCCCAATACTGCCAGCCACTGCTAAACACACAGGACTTGTACTGAAAACAGAGGAAGTTCCGAATCACTAGTAAAACACGTCATAACTTTGTAATTTTTTTCTGTTTGTTTTTTAATAGAAGTTCAAAATCATGAACCATGTGCACAACTTTTTAGGTAAGAACACGTTTGTGGAAGATAGTGGTTTGATGTTTTAACAATGCAATCAGGTTGAGATACATATTGTGGCACAGTTTGTGATGGGAAGATGTGTTTTGAGTAGTTTCTAATGATACATATTAACTTTCAGCCATTTTTCTGTTGTTTCAGCTTTTATGATTACTCAGGCAACATCAATGAACATAAGCTCAACGGGATTCTTAAAGAGAGAAGGAAAGTGAGTACTTGGATACCCACTTGCTACTTGGTACTCGTTTTCCCCAGCGGCTGCACATAGCACAGTTCATACCTGGCGCTGGGTGCTTCCTGGGCCTTGAGGACAGCACAGGGGGCCTGATGTGATCTGGAGTGGGGCAGGTCAGGTCTGTGCGGGGGTACATCTAACCACTGTGGGTCGGGTTCACCGCAGAATGTCATTGGCTGGTATCGGTTCCGGAGGAACACGCAACAGCAGATGTCCCTCAGGGAACGACTCGTCCATCAGCAGCTGAGCAACATTCAGGGCACAACAGACCTTGTCTTCCTTCTCTTCAGCTTCATCTCCACGGGCAACAACTCCACACACGCTCTGGAGTACGTGCTCTTCCAGCCCAGCCAGAGGTAGGGTCCTGCTCCACCCCCGGCCACACCCCTTTCCTGGGGGGTTCTCCTGTGTCCCCCCCCCTCTCGCCCCGTCAGCTTGGGATGAACACTAGATCTGTTCACGTATCTGTATCAAAATGGCAGCCTCTAAATCACGTGCTTTACTGTCATGGTGTGTGACTCAGTGGATTAGGACACTGCGCCTGTGATCAGAAGGTCAGCAGATCAAATCCCAGGGTTAGCAGAGTGATTTTGCTATTGGACCTTTAACACTCAATTACTCCAAGGACTGTATAACCCTGCTCTCCAAAACAAAACAAACAAATTTTCATAAAAGCGTCTGGCAAAAAAAAAATGTCTGTCTGATCGCCTTGGAAACGCCCACTGCCTGCTTTGCATAGTACATAACCTTCTTTACAGGCAAGCAGAGAAGGAGTCTGGCCTTGACTGCTCTCTGCTGTCAGGTTGGCTGAGGTCAGCCCTGTCTGTCAGGTCTCTGGCCTTAAGTTTGATTGACTGCTGAAAGAAACAGAAAGATTAGTGGTGTCTAGATGGATCCATACCGACACACCTCTGTATGCTTGTCATGTATTATCTGTGTTGCTTTGGGCGAGAGTGTCTGCTAAGTATATGTAATGTAAATGTAAAAGGCAAAGCACCATCAGCTGCTCTTCATGTCTCTTAATTACCCTCCAGCAGGTGCGTGCAGACAGGCTGGGCGCTGCCTCTGCATACTTAATACTCAAATCTGGTGCCCCTTTCAAGTCGGCCTCTAGTCACTTCCTTCCCTGCTTTTCTCAGAAAGCATAACTGCCTTTACCCCATGTAGCCTTTAGCATTCAAAGCACAAAACCCAGACAGATCAGGTTTGCTCCAGTTCCGACTGGTTTTCATGTCACCGCCGGATGCCTGACCTCAGGAGTGTGCCTCTGCGGCTGTCGTCGCGGTCGGCCCGTTCTTGACTCCAGACTTTACCGTGAGGTCATAGGTCGTGACCCCCAGGGATGGGGCCACGGTGCTCAGACATAAGCTGCAGCGTGAGTCCGGACACAGCCCAGTCGGTCGCCTCGTGTTTCGGTCGTGCCACGATGGATGTGTCGTGGATCACGAAGCTGCGGTAGGGTCGTACGTAGCAGTAAGCAAAGGAGCATGATTTCGGTATGACCGTAATAGGTGCGGCATACGCCGCCCGTCTGCAGCAAATTGCAAAAGAACACTGAAGCCCGCGGAGCATTTATAGGCCCCTTCCTATCTCCTGCAGCCGTGCCATGTGGTTGCATGAAAGTAATGCACTTGGGTGAGCAGTAAGGAAAGCGATAGGCACCCAGGCTCTCATATTACACCCTCATTATTCCGTCACAGAAGGCCCTGACAGCTGGAGGGCTCATGCCCACAGAGCAGTTCAGCTGTACCTCTGTACACCTCTGTGTCACCTGAGGCTCGGTGTGCAATGCCGCCCTTTCACTCATTATAGGTAGCAAGCAGGGCTGAGCAACAGGGGGGGGATGTCTGGTAGCTATTCATGTATGTCAGTAACAAACCTATCCCAGAGGCAACAAGTATTGCCCATAAAAGAGTATTCCTAAGTATTTGTCGATAGCTTTTTATTGGATTCTGTGGAACCCATCCAAGTATCTGTCGGCATGGAAACACGACGCCGTAGCGATGCGTTAGGACTTCTTGGTTCCTGCCCTGGTTTTCGGTGATTTCGTTGACGGTGACAGCTGCTATTGCCTCTCAGAGAAACGCGCACACTCGCACACCCCACAGGATGTGCACTGCCCGCAAGCAGGGACAGGAAATGCATTTCATAACTCGCATTCCTTTAATTTAATGACATTGCAACGTCCAAGGTCCATTGCAGTTGCCTGCGGTTACTGCATGCGAATCCAGATTGTAATCTCATCTCCAGCAGGTACAACCAGAGGGTTTCACTGTGCATTCCTAACCTTGGCAGCACCAGCCAACAGGAGTACAAGGTGTCCTCCGTACCCAACACCTCGTGGAATTATGCCAAGGTGATTCAGGAGCACGGGTGAGTGAGTCTGCGTGTATAGCGATCTACTGAGGAGAGAAAAGGATCTGAAACCCCAAAAATAGATTTTAATTTGGGGGTAGGTTACTGAGGAATGCTTGTAACCCAGTCTGGAGCACTACTAGAGTGTGTGTATGAGCCGTATGAGATGAAGGCGAATGAAGACTGTGTCTGTGATCAGCGAGTCGCTAGTTTGAGCCCTGGCCTTGGCAGAATAGTCTCAAGTCTATGGATCCTTGAGCACAAGGTCCTTAATTCCCAGCTCCAGGGATGCTGCAAGCTGGCGGACCCAGTGCTGCGACCCCCAAGCTTGCTCTCACCTGTATGGGGTAGGCGTAATGGGGATTTCTCTACATGGATGAATTATGTATCTCTATTCTGTTCTGTTGATCCATGTTGCATATGTCATAGATCCCAGCATGCCCTGCTGTGTAAGCTGGTTGCTCCTGGTACTGGTCTGTCCAGTCTTCCTCACCTTCATTTTTCATGATGTCTTTCATAAGACACTATGTACCCAGACAGTTGGGTCATCCTGTCCCTCTCGGACGTGCTATATTTCATCCCTAGTTGATCCCCTAAACTCCTCCGCGACTCTTATGGCCCCTGTGTCCCCTTGACTTTTCGGTCGTGTGACATCTTATATGCTTGGCTGCCACTCGCTCGGGCTTACGGTGCTCCGCTGCCGCCGTGTCGCGTTGCCGCTTGGTGGAGCGATTTGAGATGCGGCCGTGGAGCGTAACTGGATATGAATGTCCCAGGGCCGAGTTCTTTAACGAGGATGGAGTCGTGAAGGACATTAGGAACATCTTCCAAGTCTACAGTGCACTACAGGAGCAGGTTCAAGTAAGTTATCCATTAATAAAACACACATGGTACTTTTGAAGTCTGCTAGTGTTTCCAAAGACCTACATGAATTTTTTACGAGTATTTATTAAGCTAAATATTTGATGTAAGCTTGGGATGGTGGGAAAGTGATTGTGATGTGGTAACGCTTCCCAAGAAGACCTTCGTAAAACCTTGCGACACAATGCTTCAAGCCTTCATGACCGCTCATCGATGATTGATAGTCCATAATGCCCTTCTGTAGAAAATATCATCCAGGTCCAGTGTCAAGCCTTGATCTGTCACGGTAATGGGACCCTTTGCCATTGCAGGCCATCTGCGGAGAGGTGGAACGGAGTGAACGGGACAAGGAGAAGGTCCAACAGGACGTGGAGGAGCTCAAGAAGCAGATTGCTCTTAGGAAGCACAGGAAAGCAGAGGTTCGCCAGAGTGAGTATTAATAAGGTGCCTTAAACTTGTGCCTGAATTTAGGTAGTTTGAGCTGCGGACAGCTCAGCAGAGAGCCCCCGAGTGTGCTCCTGACCGGCTCCCGTTTGAGCTTCTGAAAGTGACATCCTTTGCAGGTCCAGCTGTCAGGGAGAGCTCCTTGGCCTCCTGCAGCACCCCTAGCGACCCGTGCTCATGCACAGACCCTCCAGGCTCTGTGACAGCCTACACAGAGGTCGGGGCACCACCCCTGGCCCAGTTCCAAAAGCCGTTGGACCAGCAAGCGACATCTGGTACCACTGCTAGGCAGGCGACGAGATTGGAGGAGGACGAGGAGCACAGTGATGAAGAATATGAAGAGCTGGAGCTTGAGCGTTCGGAGGAGTGTGATGGAAAGGCTCCTCCTCGGGACTGGGACCAGCCCATTATTCCGGTGCTAGACAGTGACTGTGGAGACTCGCTGTCCTTCGTGATCTAGTCACCAGGCTGAGGTGGCAGGGGACCGTGTCCTGGAGGGGGCAGTAGGTGCAACTGGAGCTGTGAAAACCACAAGGAAGCAGAGATGCTCCATCGAAGGGGCTGGCATCCAAACCCCAAGCCAGTGGTGGTCACCTTTGCACCTTGTTCCCATTAGTGAGAGCTCCCACCGGCCAGTCAGTGACACGTCTCCATCGTCTTTGGTCACCTGAAAGCCTCAGGCCATTCCTGCTGGATCGGTCCGAGAATTGATATCGCACCAGTACCTCTTTGCACTGCTTGGCCTTGTTGATCTGTTTACCTTAAAAGGGAAGCGTGATTCCCCGAGGCCAATCCCTCACCGAGCCAAATCAGCGGCCATCTGCTCGCTGCGTCTGCAACTTGATTGTGCCGAACGGAGGCAAACCTTGTTTTATTTTTGCTACCTTACACGTTCCTCTCACGTAAACCTGATTAACTTTTTTTAATAAGTGTGTACCAGTGTGGAACCTGATATGTAAATTTCTTTACTCTATTTTGTATTCACGTAAAATGATCATAATAGTGACAGGCTTATCCTGAAGTACCACGGGAAAATTTTACGCACTTAAAACTTGCTGCCATGCTTGATCCTTGAGGATTGTGGGACTGGAGAAAAATGCTTGGGTAATTAGGTGGGAAGAAGCAGTCTGTTTTTATGTATCTAGTGAAAGCAATCGTTCGTTGTTTGAGTAACTTTTTACTACTGATTGTGTATCAGGCCTATGAATGGGCCTTTTTCCTCTGGGTCTGCCCACTAGGTTGGGCCTAATTGGGCTGAAGAGTTACTGGCTGTAGAGCTATCCAATCATAGACTTCAAAGCAGCTAAGAAGAGTCCACCTTAAACAGAGAGCCAAACAAAAAAAATGCACAGAATGTGCACACCTTTAACTTTGGTGCCTTCCATTTGTAAACCACCAGACCATGCGAAAGAGAAGCCAGGACCTAACTCTGCATATTAGTAACAAATGGTATCTTGCTGGCTTTCTGACTTGAAGCTCAGAGATGGATATTTGTGTGTATGCCGAACGATGCAGTAAAGGAAATCTTGCGTAGAGTTTTCAGAGCCAAAATGAGCTTCTAGTTCTACATGCAAATGAAACCGCTGTCTTTCCCATGCACATGGAAGAGTTGGTCGTAACTCTGTTATGAACGCAGAATGAAGTTCTAAATGGCTATGATCTCGCAGACCTGCACACCTGTGATCCGTGGCTTTGGAAAATTACATGCCTTACTGCGTGGTGCTATCTTGTTACAGGAAGCGCTGGTCTGGTCGCATACCGCCAAGATATTTAACTGGGTCTCCTGCGGATGCATCATGGTGCTGCCAAGCTGCGTTACTCGCGCAGTGCCGCCTCTCAGCTCCTGTTGGCTGTCACTCTTTAGGGGCGGGGCACTTCTTCCCCATCGCACAATACTGCAAAACAGTACACCTGTCGGTGGACACTGGTCCCGCCTTAATCGCGGCTGTAAAAGAACTGCATAAATTGGTGGATTTTATTTTTTTGTCTGATATTTTACTTTTTGTAAGGGAAAATAAAAGCAAATGTGGGTTTTTCTTTTTCGGCTAATTGCTACCTCTCTGATTCTCTTCTGGCACTTCAGATAAATGAATGTGACTTACAAACTTGATCATGTTCAGTAACATTTATTATTAGTCTCTGTGTTCAGAGAATTCCAACATCAGAAACGCATAAATAAGTATAATTAGGCACTGAAGAGCTTTTTTGTGGTCAGTGATGGCTGGAGTCCGCAGTGGTGGCCCCCGAAACCAGCGCCTGCCTGTCCCCCTCCATGTAAGCCTGCACGGACCTCCAGAGGGCACGGATGTTGCCCTCCCCGAAACCCATCGCCCCGCGCCGTTCAATCAACTCTAGGAAAAAGGTGTCCTCGGTGAAGATGGGCCTGGTGAACACCTGGAGGAGGTACCTGTGTCGGAACCGAGAGGAGCTCACGATTGGGCCAGCAGGGGGCGCAATACTTCACTGCATAGGTCGGTGATATTGGCAAGCGTCCTCAATAGGGATGTCAGGGAAGGGGCCTACCTTTTATTTCCGCTGGCCGTAAGGTGATTGTCGGAATGGTTCTGCTGCACATCGCTGTCCAGGAGGATACCGTGTTGGGAGAGCAGTCGGGGATCATGACCTGCATCCTCTATCTCCTGCTGCTTGCCCACCTGCCACAGAAGAGGATTTACACACGGTCTGTGTCAGGCAAGCTTCGGGGAAATGTCATACACATCGGTTACAGCTTTGACTTTGCCGCAAACAAAATGGCAACTGAAGCATTTGTAACAATTTGTGATATTTATTGATTTGTCACATCTTGTGCATCTTTGCTCAAGTGACTGGTGTGGGACTTTGAATAGCTAATAGTTTTGGGTTTGTAATCATTTTCCTGATTTAACTTTCAGGTAATAAAGTACAATTAACTAGTTCCTGGAAGATAACGCTTCTGTTCCCTTGCATTGCTGTATGTTTATGGTCAGCAGGGATTAAAAGAATGTCAAGTGTGTAAATACAGCTATTGCAAAACAGATGGACCATGAAGTGCTCTTCCCACCTGGGTATAGTATGTTGGTGGGGGGGAAAAGAACTGCACCCCCGCCTCGGCCAACGTGTCCACAGAGGACACGATGTCCGGAGTATACAGCCCCACATGCTGGATGCCTGCTCCCCCATGCTGCTCCAGGAAACTGTCCACCTGGTTTGGTCCTGAACGTCACACACACAACCCCCAACATCTGTTATTACCTCTGCTCAGACCATATGAGGTTTGATGGAAGGAATCGGAAATAAAACTGAATCCATGATCGTAGTACGACAGCAACCCTGAGCTGGATCACCTTGGTCCGGCAGCGACTCCGCAACGACGAACTTGCAGTCCGGATCCCGTTTGTTTTTGAAGGGGAGACTCACTCCCAGTTCACTGCACTTCCAGTACTCCATAGCGGTCAGCCGCAGACCAATACCATCCTGATCAATGACATAGCCTTCATTCACATCCTCATTCCTGACGGACGAAAAAAGTCAGTGACGTCTGCATTAGAATCTGGTGCCAGCCTTGGCACTATTACTGTTCAATCTATAAAACGTACTAAAAGGCGTTTGATCCAGAGCATGTGAAAGCATTATAACAGTCAAAGATTCGTTCTCACCTGTCAATGAAAAACCTCTTGAAGCCAAAATTTCTCTCATACCATCGCATAACTTCCGGTGTACTTTTCTTGGGACATGCATATGTTATATGATCAAAATGGCAAACGGAACACGATGATTCTCCGTCCATGCTGACCGCAGTGTCGGCGTTAACATCTTGAAAGCCGGGTAAAAACTCCCCTTTATACTTGGTCCTATCAACAAGCGTGTGACAAACATTGCCAACGATGGATTTTACAACGGAGTAAGTCACACGTCCATTGTCGTCCACCACAGAGGTTGGCGGAACCAGAAAATCGCAGCCTTGATTGTAAAGAGAATTAAACACGCTTTCCACGTCCTCTACTTCAAAGCACACATTACATGCAGTATCGACGCAACTGTTATCTTGAATGCCATACAGAAATCTGGAATCATTCAAGGTCTGAGGAGTGACCGAGCTGTGCCGGGGACTCCACGCCGCTCCTTCATTCAAAGTAAACGTCCGATTTAATCGCTCATTGACAACGAACACGGCGGAGCCCTTTCGAAGAGCATATTGTCTCGATTCCCTAGTTCGCCTCACAGCAAATAAATTAAATTTAAATTTAGTAACAAGGTCGAATGTTGTTTTGTCAACGTTCCCAACGTGGAGGGCAATGTGATGTAAGCGACTCAAGTAGGCTGCCATTTTTGTGACGTCAGGTGGGCGGTCCTCAAGTTTACATAATAAGGTGGGGGGTATCACGACAAAGGTAACGGATTAGGTAGCGCAGGCAGTACAGTCCTATATTTGGCTCGTCTCGGGGAACCAGGAGAGGAAATACATATGCATCTAAATATTTATCCACAGTGACAAATTGTGCGGTGACTTCCTTTTATGACCATTTGAATATAACAGAAAACAGCAATAAAATTACCTTTGTATTAACATAAAACCATATTTGCATTTAGTTACATTTAGTGATAAATTATGGTAATTGTATTTGATTAAGAGTAATTAAAACGATGTGTAGGCACATGCAAATTATGTAATTATAGAGTTTGGTGACCAAACATTTCGCATACTACAATTTTATTTTTTAATGCACGTATACTAGCAATTCTTGACTGGAATCACCGAAATATCTGACTTTATGCATATTTCCGTAAAGGAGGATAATTTATGTTAAGTACATATATGGGTGTATTTCTAACAGATTTTACTGCAGGCTTACTACTGCAGCAGTTGCTTCGGATGACATCATCGTTTTACTTCTGAAAAACCTCGATGTGTACGCAAAAAACGGGGAAAGTACGGCGATTTTTTTGCAGAGATCCGTGAAACTAACGCCATTTTGGCTCCACGACGGTGGCACCGATTGTCACATTTGTAATGTCACTACCGGAGCCAAGACGGTGAAAACGAAGCATTAGTTGCATTATTTTCCTCCACTGAGGAACCATTTACTATTAGCCATCGGAGACGTCGCCTCTGATAGGTCAGTGAGAGGTGCAGACAGGACAAGCCAATCAGATTAGGCGGCGAGGCCAGGTGGTGCGTGACGTACCTATTATTCTCTCCGTAGTGAAGGTTTATTTTGGCTTCTCCTGCCTCTCAGTCGCCGCCATTATAGAAATTGGCAAAATAGTGCTGAGGAAAGATGGGCGTTTGAAGGTTCAGGATTCGAGCAGAAGACGGTGCCCGGGGGGCTGTTTTCTGTGTCCTGCGTGGGGTCTTGTCGCGGACTCGGAGGGGTCGGGGAAGAAGAAATGGGAAACATGTAAACAAATACGGGGGGTTTCCGAAAGCAGCCGGACCGAATTAGGGATTGGGAGGAAAGGGTCGAGCGAAGCGGGGAGGACGGACCGGAACGGGACTGGACTGGACTGGACGGAGCAGGAGCAGGAGCAGACGGGACGGCTCGGAGGGGCTGCTGCAGTCGGGCACCACGGAGAGGAGGAGTATAAACACAGAAGAAAGGTAAGGCCCCGCGGGGCGAAGCGCCGAAGCTGGGAGGGAACGGCTGGTTGCACCGTGCAGCAGCGCACGGCGGCCGGATCCATGGTGTTTAAAGGAAGAGAGACGCGGTTGATGCTTATCACTAGCCGGACCGGGAGCCCCTAGTCCGTCTGCCGTGCGCCGACAGGCCCGCTCACGCCTCGCGTCTGTTTCGGCGGCTTTCGGCCGCTTTGCGCAGTCTGTCCCGAAAGTTGGCCGCATGACCATGAAGCCGGTGACATCCCGGAGCTACGGGTCACGCCAGTGACGGAGTGTCGCGCGCGATGTCACGGTGTATCACGGTGTCACAGTGTCACATACACCCCGGAATGCACGGACACACGAGTGGGAGAGCTGTGCTGCCGGCAGGTGACTGGGGACATTATGGACGTTGGGATGAAGTTTCCTAGGGCACAGAAGACTGTGTCTGTGCTATAATAATAATAATAATAATAATAATAATAATAATAATAAAATTGAGGCTTGTTCATCTCAAAGGCAGAGAAGGGCTCCCAAACTGACTGCTGGTAAGGTCCATGCCTGTACTCTGTGCTATTATCGGGGGGTTCACGATTTCTCTGCAACCCCTTTGTAAGTATCTGCGTAATCGGCGTCTGATGTCGGTGGTTCAGGCATGGCTGTGCCGACTGCCTGCGGGTTTGGGTAGAGGAAGTTTCTACGCTGTCAGCTGACCTTTACTTCGGTCATTTAACAAGGAAGCACGCAGGGTGGCCAGCTAGTTAGATGGTCACGTTGCAATTGGTCAGGATTATTTGATCCCTTTGTGAAGTGCTTTTTGTTGGTATGAATTAGTAAGGCTGATGGCAGAGCACCCTCAGTAGTCGCAGGTGTTCTGTTGTGGCAGTTCCAGTTAGACACTGACAGGACTCCTGAACTGAATTTAGTCACGTGTCTGCCTCCATAACCACACTACACCAATCTAAATTAACATTTTAGGTTTTGCCTTCAACCATTCTAGGTAAACACATCCAGACCCAGCGTTTTATAGTGTCAAAAGCTGGTCAAGTAAGACATCAGGTCGTTCTCCACAAAGCAAATCTTCAGTTGCTTATTATCTTTTTGTATTAACCTTTTCTATGTGAAACTCCATTGTTGTGTATAGAGGTGATTTCCTGGGATACGTAATCACACCCTAGCCCAGTGCAAATAAACCCTTGTAATAATGCCGTTTGTTTAGCTCTGGAGTTGAATATCCCTGATCCTTGTACGTAAAAACAGCTTGGGGCATGTTTACATGACTAGTTATGGTTCTAACAGAGTGGATTTGATTATTTCGCTTCTTCCCAGTGTCCGACAGTGAGTCATATGAGTGATCTCTCTGTTCTTATGAGCAGGTTTTCAAAGTTACTTTTGTTGCCAAAGTTGCATGGCCTTGCATAGGCAAATTCCTTAGTGGTGTATGTTTCCATTTTTGTGCTGTGTTTGTAAACTCCAGGGCATGCCTGCAATACTTTTCTTGGGTTTGGGGAGTTGAAATTGTGCCTTAGATCGAAATGTTCCTGGTAGCTTTCTGTTCTTTACGAATGGACTCGTCCCGTGTTGTTGCAGTGTGTGTTTGTGTGTAGAGTCGGGCCAGCACAACTAGGCTGTATGTTCTTTGTGTTTTATGTCCAAGCACGGTGGGGTGTGTCAAGATGGAGGGAGTGTCGTTGGCACAACAGACGTTGAGGAATTTGATAATCAAACCAGCCCAAGCTCTGGGAAATGTGCTTCACAGGATTTACTTGCTTGAATTGGTATAATTTTAAGATCATGGGTTTTGTTTTTTTTTTTCCTAAATGACTATTTGCAATGTGGTTTTACAGTCTCACTGGTCTTTTTCCCCAATTTTTTTCAAATATTAAACTTGCAATCCAGCTATTGGCTAATATAGGTGATCACTGTAATTCCTGCATATATTTTAGTATCTATTTTGAAAGTAGAAATCACAATGCCTGTTCTTAATGGTGTTGACTTGTAAACTTAAGGTTGTTCGTTCAAGGCTGTCTTGGACTTGGGTGGCCTGTATCATAAACTTGTTGAGTAAAATCACAAGTTGCATGTGAAAGAGTGTCATCTTAACATGTGAATGCTATAGCTTGGTAATTAATATGTATTGAGCGAACCTGAAGTATGTTTCCATATTGATTTGCTGGACTGTTGGCCTCAGGATTTGATACTCAGACTTTTGGGGCTAGCTGCTGTGCGGCGCTTGCACTCCTGGACGTGCTGTCACTGTTTCTGGCCAGCAGCACCGTGGTTGCAGCACTGATGCAGACGTGCATCTGTTTTGTTTTCCAGCTGCCCTCTTCCTGTCTCCCCTCCTCGACAAGGGAGTCGGCCTGCACGAGGGTGACTGGCCAGCCATGACGGAGCTGGGCGTGAAATGGGCTTGCGAGTACTGCACGTACGAGAACTGGCCGTCGGCGATCAAGTGCACCATGTGCCGTGCTCAGAGGCCCAGTGGAACCATTATCACCGAGGATCCCTTTAAGAGCGGCCCGGGCTTGGACGCGGGTCGGGAGTGGGACCCACAGTCGACGGAGGGCGGTAGCAGTCTGCTCATCTGTCCGGACTCGAGTGCCCGGCCCCGTGTCAGGTCCACAGGTCCGGCCGAGGCGGCCAGCAAGTGGTCCTGCCAGATGTGCACGTACCTGAATTGGCCGCGTGCCATTCGCTGCACTCAGTGCCTGTGCCAGAGGGAGCGAGCTCGCAGCCCCACCGAGGCACCCCAGTCATCGGGCTCCGGCGGCCGCCCTACGCCTGTGCCGCACCACCCGGTGGACCCCTGCGAGGAGTACAACGACCGCAACCGGCTCAACACGCGCGTACAGCACTGGACCTGCGCCGCCTGCACCTACGAAAACTGGCCCCGGGCACGCAAATGTGCAGTGTGCGATCACCCGAGGCCCAACGCCGGCCCAGAGGCCATCAAGCTGGCAGAGTCCGAGGAACCCTCACCCATCATCAATGAGCAGGACCGTGCCCGTTGGCGGGGAGGGTGCAGCGGGAGCCAGCGGACATCCCCGCCCACCTCCAAGAGGGGGTTGGAGGTCAAAATGGACTTCCAGAGAATCGAACTGGCGGCAGGTGCGGTCAGCACCAAAGAGGAGCTGGAGATGGACTTCAAAAAACTGAAGCAGATCAAAAACAGGATGAAGAAGACAGACTGGCTGTTTCTGAACGCGTGTGCCGGTGAGTGGCCACTAATCACGCTAAATACAGACGGGGAACATGCACATTCATGCAGCTTCCGTCTTAATGACGGGGCGCTCGTGTGAAGCTGGTTATGCTACACTGCTGCTTTGCACATCACTTTGGGTTGTGGAATCTGCTAATAGTTAATTACGCTAATAATTGTCTCTCAGTTCCACTTGGTACACAGTTATCCTGCGGCCTTCCCTCCTCCAGAAGCATATTAGCCACATTAGGATTCTGTTACCCCGCTGTGTGTCTGAATAACACTGGCATTGTGAAATACGGCATTATCTACCCCCCCTCCGGTGTGATGTCACGGTGTCAATCTACGGTTGCCGTTGTACCAGAGGCTAACGCTCATCCTTTTACTCTCGATTGGCCTGTCCCTATTGTTGGTTCGCCTTGCCAGCAGGGTGAAGGCCTTCTGCGATCGGCACACGCTCCACTTCACGCAAGCAGGAACAATGTGTCGCTTGTTCATTTTACCCGGCATTCAGGCTTCTAGAAGGATGCTAAACTTTGTCTTCAGCGGGTGTGAGTTGTTATATGGCCAAAAAAGAACCGCAAACCTGTTCTGGATTTACAGGTGGCCTGCATACCTATGCACTAATCGTGTGTATGTATATATGTATATATGTATTAATATTTTTATTATTATTTGGCTTTTGAAGGTAACTTACATATAGATTGACTCCCTATTCCGTCATCTGGCTTATGATATTCTGATTCACGTAGAATGTTGTGATTCATTCTTCATTAAGAGCGCTGTTATCTCCCTGCTCAGGGTGTTGCTGCATTGCATAGCTCATTGATTGTCAGTAGGTTCTTGTGTTCTGTCCATGACTTTCTTTAATTCAGCATGGCTTAGGAGTTAGGTCCTATTTTTAATATTGACCAGGGCTTTTTCAGATAAACCCCCCCCCCCTTCCTTGTTGAGTTGCTGGGTTTATTTTAAATTTGGCTTTCCATTGATATATTTAGTGTCTGAATGTGTCGGAATAACTGCTGACATTTCGGCCGCTGAGCTGGCTGGAGTTTGGGGGATGCTGTTGCGGAGTTCTGCTGGCAAGGGTTAGGTAAGTGGGTGCAGGGAGCGAGCCAATCAGCGACTGCACCTCGCGTTGGTGGGAGGACATGCTGTCCTCCATGCTTCCAGAAGAGAAAGGCGAAGCTGTGATGACTTCTGCTTATCTATGACAGGAAACTCCATGTGGGGGCCACCAGGAGGGGATGGGGTTGCAAAGTTCAGTTTTCTACAGTTGCTTACAGGCCCCCAAACACCCCCCCCGGGGGCCCAGG
>JABFEA020000044.1:13048945-13059163 GCA_019775915.2 Cyphomyrus plagiostoma
TTCAGTTTTCTACAGTTGCTTACACCCCCCCAACCCCCCCCCGAGGCAGCCAAGGTCCAGAGACGCTGCTGGTGCTCAAATCAAACGGGCTTGTAAACATTGTCGCTTGAATACCGAGCCAAGCATACTGCAGTAAAAATAGCTCACGGCAAATGTATGAGGTGAAAATAAGCAGCCATAACCCAAGGTTTTTAACTGCGATCATGCTGCTTACTGTATATGTATATTTCACCTCTGCTGTCTGTGTTTCTGTGTGTGTGTGGACCTGTGTGTGTGTGCACATTCCATTTTACGATCTACTTGCTGTTCAGACCTATTATTTCAGTACGAGATCCAGGACCTTAGTTGTAGCTTGTATTTCATTGGCTTTATTTGTTGAGCCGCAGTGTGTGTCCTTGTCAATACTCATGCCAACGTACAATGACCTTTTTTTTTTTTTTTTTTCCCCTCCCTCTCTGTTTGCGTAAACATGCACCTTTATCAAACGTTACGCACCTCATTCAAGGCTGTACCCTTTCACCTACATTTCACTCCAAAGTAGTGGGTTTTCACAATGGCGCTGCTGGTGAAATCGCTCCTACACCACTGCAGAGTGTGTGACGGCACCCTCCCCGAGAACGAGGCTTTCAAGGTCAGGAGATCTGGTTTAGAAATGCTCCTGGCTAGACACCCAATTCATGCCAGAGAAAGTCATGGGTGTGTGTGTGATCATTTTGCTCAATTCTCCCCCTTTTTTTTTTATCATAGACTTTTATGGCTCCATGAGGTTGGGTGAGCTCTCCCTTGCCGTCCATCGTGACTGTAAATGATGCTAGATTAATGGCACACTGGAGTACCCTTCTTCTGGATCGTATCCAAAAGTAATGGATTAAGCGACATCCAGTTAATCTGCAAGACAGCACAGGATATATAGATTCTATAAAAAATGCCTGATAGCATTGGGGGCATTTCTTGATTACATGAGTCATCAGCTGTAGTTAAGGCAGATATTATTCCTGTAAACTTTGAAATGGAAGCTGGGAAGTCAGGCTGAATCGAGGCAGGCCTGTAATGGAATGCTTTGGCATCACTGTGTTTTTGGTGTGGGTGAGACCGTTTCACAATGCTGGTTCAGAGACAGAAAAAAATGGCGAACTACCCCAATGTTTAGGGTTCTCCTATTGGTATTGTTTGATCAAGGTTGTATTTTTTTTTATGTATGTAGGTTTGTGGCCATTAAATGTCAGTGTCTGGCGGAAAGCTAAAGGTGGATCATTTTACTTTCTGCAACAGTTTGCAGAGCTATTACATGTTGCGTCAGTGGCCTTTGGAGTTTTGTTTACGAGGTTCCTGTGTTAGTGTTTAACTCGCTGTTGTTCTCCAAGACTAAATAGCTTCTGTGCTGTCATGGTCTGCTGAAGGTCTGTCCTCTGGCTGTCGCGCAGCGCCCGTTAAAGGGCGCCTGGACCTTGCCGTGGGCTCATACCCAACTTCCCAGGGTAATTCGGGACCCTGGCGAATCGTGCCCTTGCGGATGGCGCCCATTTTAAAATTAGCTGGCACCTTCTGAGCCGCTTTCTTTAACCTTGCTGAGAAATCGAGCTTGGGGGGTCGTGAACGATGTTGCAGAGCGGTTTGTGCAGTCAGCAGCCCTTAAGGTGGGCGGGCTGGGGGGGGGGGACAGAAGTGCAATGTTAAAGACTCCTTATTTGGACAGATGGTACATGTCTGCTGTTACCTTAATGATCCAGGAAACCAAGACTAATGTATGAGTTTGCTGAGGACAAAACCATCGTATAATGATGGTGTATCTGCCATGAGGCTTTGGCCAATGGTTTCCTCGTTCCCCTTTTGTTGTGTGTATATGACCGAGAGGAGTGTCTGGTTTGGTGTTGGGAGCCATGGAAGGTATAGGGGGCACTATGGAGGCGAGCTTATTCTTGTGTGGTTGGGCTGGTTTCTGCCACTGTTGACATAGGGAGTCCTTGCATTCAAGATGCTTTTGACCAGGGGAGGCCAATCTTATCCGCAAAGGGCTGGTGTGTATGCGGGTTTTTGGGATAACCTGTAGGTCAGCAGTTTAAACCCAGGTGTCAGGACTCCTCAGCCAATCAGTCCTCTAATTAGTAATCTACACCGGCCCCTTGAGGATAAGATTGCCTCGCCCCCTCTCCCCCCTTTTGACCTTGAACAGACGGGGAAGGACTCGCTCCCTCTCGCCTACCAAACGGACCTGGAGCCAGTAAATGTGGTTGGATGGGGGTTGTGGTGTAGCGTGGGCTGTAGCTCCAGGCAGTGATGGAATATGCGGTGCTGTCTCTTCAACTGGGTTCTTCTGAAATGTGTGTAACAGTGCGTTGGACATGAGGAGGTGTTTTCAGGGCCTTCAGAGTCTACAGGGCTCACTTTTTCTTCTGTTCCAACTCCGGGGAGCCGTGGGTACCATCGCGGTCATGTGGGTATTTTGAAGAATGCCGTGACTGCTGACTCCCATAGTGCCCATCTGGATGGGTGGATGCTGGCTGTCAGTAAAATCTGGGTTTTATAGGCCTGTTGTGATGGTGTGAGTTCAGAAATGTTGAGAGAAATTTCTAACATAATGACAGTGCAGTTATTTGGATGGATTTTCAGCTTGGTCTTCCAGAAATGCTTAATGTCCACCTGAAGGTCCCCAGATGAAGTGGATTTCTAATTCGGTAAAGCAGCCCACAAGCTCCACTGGAGAGAGGTGCATGTAGAAGAGTGGATATGGGCTTCAGATCCAGAGAGCAGCCTGCGGTAGTGCCATGCGCGGGTCATGGCGTGTTTGGAGTCTGAGATGCAGAAGCCTTTTATCATTTTTGATTGTGTTTCAATGACCGAGAGAATAATATGTTTACAAACTGTCAGTCCAGCATAGGTCATCAACTGCCCTTGAGCTGTCCCGACTCACCGAGCCGATCCATCCCCCCGCGCCCCACTGCCTTCGCAGGTGTGGTGGAGGGAGACCTGTCTGCGGTGGAGGCATACAAGTCATCAGGGGGTGACATTGCACGGCAGCTCACCGCCGACGAGGTGCGCCTGCTCAACCGGCCGTCGGCCTTCGACGACGGCTTCACCCTGGTCCACCTAGCCATCCGCTTCCAGAGACAGGACATGCTTGCCATTCTTCTTACAGAGGTAAGGTCCAAGCGCTGGATAATACCTATATTGCTATATTATATGTGACTAATGGATAACGCTTTCCAATGGCTTTTAAGGGGAAATTAATGAAGACTGTTATGAATTAGTCGTTCACACCTAGGGCATGGTCAGGCCGTCAATACAGATAGTAGTTCTTTGCCGTTATGGCAGGTTCTTTCCTGTGCTTTGTATTACCAGCGGAGCACAGATTGGAGGCTAGCATAATGGGCCACCTGCTTGCTGCTTTGGGGATTAGACGTGGGATTATCCAAACTGTGCCTCTGATTGGCTCCCTACCTGTGACAGTATAGCAGGAAGGCTGCATGGTGATTACTCAATGCAAGGAAGGCCTCTCGGTGACACGGACACTCTTCTGTGTCAAGCAAAATAAATGCAATGGCAGATTTACTGATTTAAGTATATTTGTTTTTGGTAAAAATTGATCCTATTTGCTGGGAAACCGCATAAATTAATATTTGAAGTACATCTTGGACATGAGTAGAAAGCTTTCAGCTAGAGGTCTGTTTTGTAGAATTCTATTGCACTGCTCTTCTTGAACAGTTTAAGCCTTCGTTGTCACTGGAATAGACCTTTTGTGGTTTGTTTTTCCTGTGTAGCATGGGTCAGGGTTTGGATTAACTTGGGTTTGTGTTTTCTGTAGCTGTTTCTGCTCTGCAGAATATAATTTTTGATGAGAGAAGCCTTTCACTGCTGGCCTTTCGTCCTCCTGCAGATTGCACTCTTTCAAATGACATTCGCTAATCCGAATGGCTGCCGTCAACAAAGCACATTAATCCTGACATTAGTGATTTGCAGAAATCTTGTCTGGTGTGGTTTATACGAAAATATAATTCATTTCGCTCGACGTAGATCGTCCGGTTCACGACAGATTGCTTCACTTCCTGATGGGTTGCTGGACGTGTCGGGTGTCGTTTATCCCTCTCTACGGATCATGGTGTATTTGCAGTCTGTCCATCCCGCTGGGAGGGCAGCCTCCTCCGCAGGCGTGTCTGACTCCGAGCTGTAGGAGCCCAGACTGCGGCACCATCCGCCGACAAGCTCACCTGCAGATGCAGAGTGTCGCTTATCGCATGTCACTTCTGTAAACGAGCGGTGCCAGCTCTCACCGTGCGCCTTGCTGATGGATGGTGGCGTGTGCATTAAGTGTGTCCACGGGCTGAAGCAGGCTGATTTGAACCCTGAGTAGGATTCAGACCAGACTTGTGGTGTCACGTGCCTCCCCAGCTAGTGCTCTGCGCGCCAGGTTACTGCCCAGGCTGCCCCACCGAGAGCGAGCTTCTTGGCTTATACGGTAATGCAGAGCAGGGAGGGGCAATCTATCAGTGCCCGTCTTTTGTTAGCGCTGTCGTTTTTCTGTTTTTTGTTTTCCCTTTTATGGGAGAAAGAATGAGGTGGCTTGTCACTTGGGCGGAGGGACAGAAGTGTGATGGCGTGACTTTTCCTTGTGTGCGACCCCCGTCGCCCCTCCCCCGACCCTCAGGTCTCCCAGCAGGCGGCGAAGTGCATCCCGGCCATGGCGTGTCCTGAGCTGACGGAGCAGATCCGCCGGGAGATCGCCGCCTCGCTGCACCAGCGCAAGGGCGACTTCGCCTGCTACTTCTTCACTGATCTGGTCACCTTCACTCTGCCTGCAGGTGAGAAACCTCGTTTCGTTGTGTTATTGGCCACTTGGTACTGGACCCTTATCATAGCGCCCCCTGCTGACTGTTCTGGGGATTGCTGCCTTTTTTTTTTTAGTTGTATAAAGGCAATGCCAGCCGTGGGTCAGCTCCCTGTCTTGGGTTATTAACTTTCTTGGGCCCGTCGTTTCTGGGATAAGCTGTGGACACCCATGACTCTGTATAAGAGAAGCGGGTATAGAACATGGTTAGATAGATAGATACAGTGCAACATGCCTTATTGCTCTTTTGGATGTTGTTACACCAAGTTGTTCAACATATGAATATTACATTTTAAATTTAGTATACAAAGATTATATAATTTCTTCAGTTTTCCGCCCTCTTACTAATGTAGCAGAATCGTTTTTGCTGGCCTGTGCGTGTGTTTGTTGCTGTCCCTAACGGTGTAAGTGGAAATAGAAAATAGCGTGTCTGTAACGGGACGGATATATATATACATGCAGCTGCTGTTGTCCCCCTTGGTAGGATGATTGGTCAACATCAGCGCCAGTTTGACGCGTCCTTTCAACACGACATTTGTTTAAACGCACTTTGAATCGTTCCCAGATATTGAGGACTTGCCTCCAACTGTTCAGGAAAAGCTGTTCGATGAGGTGCTAGACCGGGACGTGCAGAAAGGTAGGCAGATACATTGGGTTGTTGAAAAATGCAAATAAATATTCATCTTGGCACCTTCTCTGTTCCTTTTGAGTCCGTATTAGCCTGTTTGCGACAGTCATTTGTCTGCAGTTGAATTTCACTTCTAATCAGACTAATCTGACATCAGGACTTCCTGTATCGGGTAACGGTTCCTCTCAGGCTGGGCCACTGTAGTGGAAGTGAGGTGTCATGTGACCCGTCCAGGAGCCACGATAGGCTGCTGGGCGTCGTTCCAGCCTGAGTGGCCCTTGGTGTAATGACTGCACCCCCCACCTCAAACAGAGCTGGAGGAGGAGGCTCCCATCATCAACTGGTCGCTGGAGCTGGGCACGCGGCTGGACAGCAGGCTGTATGCGCTGTGGAACCGCACGGCTGGAGACTGCCTGCTGGACTCCGTGCTGCAGGCCACATGGGGCATCTACGACAAGGACTCAGTCCTGCGCAAGACACTGCACGACAGTCTGCACGACTGCTCGCACTGGTAGGCCGTGCGCCGCAGAGATGGAGGCCGGCCGTGGTAGCGGGCGGCCTCGGTGAATCGGGAAGATTAGTAACGCAAGGGAGACGGCCTGGGGCTTCCTGAGGGAGAGTAGCGAGCTGCGTGCCTCGTGATTTCAGGTTCTACACGCGGTGGAAGGAGTGGGAGTCGTGGTACTCGCAGAGCTTCGGCCTGCACTTCTCCCTGAGGGAGGAACAGTGGCAGGAGGATTGGGCCTTCATCCTCTCGCTGGCGAGCCAGGTACGCCGCCCCCTGCTGGACGACTTGCCTCTTCCTGCTTCAGCTGACTGTGTGGCACTGGGATCGTGCAGGCCGACATGCTGAACTGACCCATTTATTCTGATAAGCTGGCATCTGAGCCTGCTCTCTAAATGATGCTTTTGCCACCAACGAGTAAGAAAAGCATTTTGTTGTTTGCTCGTATGAGTGGTATTTACCCTCAACTGTTAGCTGGCTCTGTGTTCAGGTTGTTTTTAGCTGGTCTATTCCTTCAGACCATTTCTGACTGAATGGTGCTCATGTCCACCCCCCACCCCCCCATTCTTCCGCAGCCTGGCGCCAGTCTGGAGCAGACTCACATCTTTGTCCTTGCACACATTCTTCGTAGACCAATCATAGTTTATGGAGTGAAGTATTACAAGAGTTTCCGTGGCGAAACATTAGGGTACACTCGCTTTCAAGGTGAGTCTTGTTGTGGGGGAAACCGTACATGGCTATCGGAGATGGTGTCTCGAGTTGCAGGCTTTACACATGAATCTGCAACGTTAGCCCCGCCCCCTTTTTAGAATGACCCGCCCCACCGAGGAAAAATGGTGACACTTCATGATGTTTGTTCTGTTTTATGAATGATAGTTTAAAAATATCACGGCGGAGGAACCTAATCCTTTGAAAGGTGCCGTACAGTGAGGCTCCTCAGAGCTCTGCAGTTTAGATTCCTTTGACAGGAGAGAGATCATAGGCTTTAAAAATTGTTTTAGTGTCTTAAAAGGCCAATGGCCATCTTCTGTGCCTGGACTGCAGTGTCTGCCAAACACATTTGCAGAGAGACGGAAAGAGCAGAGTGTCATGTTATTTATGATTTTCTTTGTAGTTTATCGCAGTTGGCTGCTTTTCTATGCGAGCTGTCCTTTTATGACCGTGTTAGATCAAAGTGTACGCAGTTTTAAGAGTGTGACTTTTTTTTTTTTTATTTTGGTAGCATTTCCTTGTTAAGCGTGTGATTCTTCTGTCGTTTCGAGCTCCGGTGCTAAACGGCCATGCTGCCGTATGACATTAATTACGAGCCTGAGCAAGAATCGGAGTGAAAGGCTGTCTGGTTACAGCTGCCGTCTGCAGTGTCTGGTCTGGTTTCGGGGCTCTGGGTGAATGGACGCTGCGCGGTTTGACGAACGAGGCGTGGCGTTTAAAAGGAGCAGAAAACTGACGAGCGACGGCATCGATTAGTGTGGGCAGACGTCTGTGTTGTCGCTGGGTTACATCATTTCAGCCGTCGGTGCTAAAGGTCAGCGTTTTGTGGAGGCGTAATAGGGGGGTGGGGCGAAACCATGATCCGGTAACGGGCAGCAGAGACGGTCGGAGGTGAGGGGGTCCCATCAGCTGTGATAACCAGTATCTGCTGGTAACAGATAGAGATGTAGAAGGTACTGCGGGATCCAGTTAACTTAGAGCTTAACCAGCAGTGTGGAACTTTGAGGTCCTGTAAGGATGGCCGGCGAATGTCTGTAACGGTCAGAGCTCAAGTGCGTGTCACTGAGTGAAAACTGTAAAGATGCATATATTTTTAATGCAGGCTGACAGAAGTAAGCCAGCGAGGCGGGTCAGACGGGGCGTGACGCAAAGCCTGCGCTTAATAGGCCAGTTTACACCGCTATTTATACTCGATCACAAGGCGCTTGTATTGAATGTGATTTCTGCATTTTTGCCAAGGGTATTTATAGCTCTATGAACTGTGTCAGAGAGGTTCTGTGTCAGACCTGTTTGCAGGCCTGCCGATGATCATCCCGTGCACTAGATGGCGCCATACATTGGCGCTGGGTTTAACGGCCCCATTTCCTCTCCACAGGGGTGTACCTGCCTTTATTGTGGGAACAGAGCTTTTGCTGGAAAAGCCCCATTGCTCTTGGTTACACAAGAGGCCATTTCTCTGCACTGGTGGCCATGGAGAACGACGGCTACGACAATCGAGGCGCGGGCGCCAACCTCAACACTGACGACGACGTCACTGTCACCTTCCTACCCTTGGTGGACAGCGATAGGAAGTTGCTGCACATACACTTCTTGTCAGCACAGGAGGTGAGGCCGGGGGGGGACAGGTTTGACTAGCTCCTGGGCCTTGGGCGTCGACTGAGGTCTCGGCCAATGGTGTGCATGCTAATCCAGGCCGTCCATTGGTGCAGTTCTCTCTCTGGTTAAGAATCAGAATCCATTTATTTGCCATATACAAAAAAATACAAGGCATTAATTTTGGTGGAGGTATGGGTATACAGTTGTCAACATACTGTTAGAAATATACAGGTACACAAAACAATATATAGAAAAAAACAGATATAGATAAAAATAAACAAACAAACATGTAGGCGTATAAATAAGATGAGAAGACAAGATGTGGGCTATAAACAGTTCGTGGGGTGTGCAAATAAGTGAGTATAAAGTTCAGAGTGTGACTAATTGTGGAAAGGTCCTGGGGGGAGAAGCTGCTGAGAATTGTCATTGTACTCAGGTGGCTCTGGTTTCCTTTGTGGTTGCTAGATTACTGAGTGCCTGTGTCTTAGTGAGTGCGCCCCCTGGAAGTCGGTCAGTGTTACTGCGGTTGGTGTGTCAGCGTTGCCAGTCGCCGTTTTGCGTCTCCGGCGCTGACGTGTCTCCATCCGCGTAGATGGGGAACGAGGAGCAGCAGGAGAAGCTGCTGCGGGACTGGCTGGACTGCTGCGTGACGGAAGGCGGCGTGCTGGTGGCTCTGCAGAAGAGCTCGCGGCGAAGGAACCACCCGCTCGTCACGCAGATGGTGGACAAGTGGCTCGACGGGTACCGGCAGATCCGGCCCTGCGCCTCGCTGTCCGACGGCGAGGAGGAGGAGGACGACGAGGATGAGTGAGCGGGCCGGTGGGGAGCGCAGCGCCCAAGCCGGACGGGGTGGAGGCGGCTGATTTTGAAAAGAACTGGAAGGAGGTGGTTCCAGCAGAGATGGAGAAACGCCCCAAAAAACACACGTCAGGAGACGGGAAAGGAAGGAGAAACCGATGAACTGACAGGCCTCATCTTTGCTGCATCACAGAACTGCTATGGGTTCAAATAAAGGATTCGAGTTTACAGCGAGATGTTACGGAGTCCCTCCTCGTATGTAAATCTTTTTCCATAAATGTAATGCATGTGGTTGTTTAAGAAGTTATGTAATAGGGAAAATACCAGCATCTAAAGAATATTTATATTGATTTATCATGGGCACTTCTTGAAGCACATTTTTAAGATGATTTCCTTACGAGAGGACCACCCCCCGCCCACCCTGTGCTGCCCCAGGATAGACCCGTGATTGGCTGCGGTGTCCAGGGGGTGAAAAGCCAACAAAATCTTACTCTTAAACTGGAGAGTATCTTTAGGAAATTGTGTACTGCAAACACTAAATGACTGCACAGTTTGTTCAATGACTTGGATTAAAAACAGACTTGCTTGGTTGGAGACTGTGTGGGGCTGAGAAGGAGTTCCTCATTTCAGTGCTTAGTGTGTCTTTGTTTAGAGATTGTGTTGTACCTTTAGCCCGCCCCCCTTAATGTATTCTTAATGAGTATTTATTTGAGAGGGTAGAAACCTTAATTTCCCGTTTGCTTGGTCCGTGTCTCATGGTCCTCTTCCGTTAATTATCCGGTTGTGAGCAAGAAAAAAACCACATGTGGTTGCTGTGAGGGGGAGGAGAATCTGTAAAAGTTTGTGTTTACCCCCCCATCCTTTTCCGTGTGTGATTTATTTTTTTCTTTCTTTCTTAGTACCTCATTTGGATGTTACCTAGGTGCTCATGGAGGCAGTGGGAGATCGCGGTCAAATGCCACATTCAAAACCAGTGCATTAACATTAGAGTAGAATCCCACACGTTCTACCTCCCTCCCCTTCATTTGGTCGTGGTCTGGGGGGGGGGGGGGGCGATCCTTGGGTGTGGATGAATTGGGGGGGCTGGTTGTCACCAAGAAATTTACATTCCATGTGGGAGGTCTATATGTCTGAATTTGCCGAAAATTAACCATGGAT
>JABFEA020000044.1:13078168-13092785 GCA_019775915.2 Cyphomyrus plagiostoma
ACACCCCACCTCCCACAAAACCCCCCCCCCCCCCCCACCCCCCTTGGGCGGGGGGGGGGGGGGGGGGGCAATCCAGTACATTTAGCTGAGTTCTTAAATTTGGTGCTTGCTTGATTAGTCTTCCCATGTCCATGTCAGCTACATGAATGCCTCTGTAACTCCCACTTCATACCCCCCCCCCAAGTTCCAAAGTCCTTCACTTATTTATAAGGATATTTTAAAAGTACTCAGGGCAAAATAACAACATTTGCTTACAGAGATGACTAAAGGCTCCATCATCTGTATCAAATGTGTCTTAATTAAGGGAAGCTAATAGATTCAGGGCTACAGAAAAGTCCAGAAAAGTCTTAAGCTGCGACTTCCTGACCAGTCAAGTCACATTACAGCCAAATGGTGCTGAAAACACTCTTTGTGTGTTGATTTTCTTCCAAAGTGTGGTTTGCAAAGCCTGTTAAAAACACATTCTCTTGTTTAAAATAAGACTTAGTGCTTTTCCTTTGGCAGAGAACGCGGTCGTCGGACTGCCTACTTTTTCGTGTTTCTAAAAGACGTCCAGCAGGGCGGCGCCTGTGCACCACCCCAGAACAGACATCGTTTGTGTTTTTCTATTTGGATTGTATGGATTCTAATTCGTCTATTAAACTCTGAAGACACCCTTATATTCCCCATACGAAGCTGTCTGAACATGTGACCTCCCACCCAATGAGTAATTTTCTTAATTATTCAAAAATGATTCAAGAATTCCTATTTGAAAAATTATAAAACCATGACAAATTAAGACAGTCCATTTCAACTATTCCAAATAACTGTGTTCATTATCTATATTTTCTATACTTTCAGTATTGTAATATTTCTTGGTACCCAGAGTTCAATAAATCACATTTTATCACTTTACCTCTCCATTAAAAATGAACACACTGGAGCCTTTTTGCGCAATAATGAACTGTTTTGCTGTATAATTAACATCAAGGTCAAGATTACGTATCAGGTACGCGCAATTGAATAATAAAAGCCTTTTCTGAGATTGGATTCGATTTTTTCAATTTCCAACGCTGACACCAAACATTACGACCATACCAGAAAAACACAGATGCTTTAAACAAACAGTCCAGCACTCATGGCACCTGAAGCCCAACAGGACTGACTTGTTTTTGGATGCTGTAATGAATGAAACGACAATCGGCTGCATGCGTAGATACAGTGGTGTAGCTGGCTGCATAATTGTCTCTAGGATCCGTTCAGTTAATTTATATTAAGGATGCACGACCCATCAGAGAGCATACAGACTCCCCTATGACACACTTATGTGAAAAGGAGAACATCCTGTGGGCACATGGAAATTGTTTCCGGGGTAACAGGACAGACCCGGGCCAGCACTACGGTGGCTGGGCACCTGATAGGGTGAGAGCCAGCTAACTCCTGAGCGTGTGCCCGGGCATTTCCAATACCCGCATGAAAACGAGACGGTAATCAGATGTTTGCAAGCGACACATTTACAATCAGTGAATTACAGCATCTAAACTGCTCCATTAAACATGCTTTTACGTGTCAAATAGATGGACAAGAGGAGGAAGGTAATAGGTTATCTTAGTGGCACCAATCACAGTGTGGCCCCGTGATACAACATATGCCTCAGCCAGGAGACGAGACACCAGGGGGCGCTCCCGGTGAGGTCCGCTAAAAGCACACGGAGACCCCTCCTCCTGGGCATGAGTATCTTAGTGAAGCGAGGGGACTTCACAACCACACCACGAAGAGCCGTTTGGCCCCACACTCAGGAGACAAGACGGGAGTGGGCTCCACACAAAGCCCGTTTATCAGAGACGCCTTCAAAGGCGTCGGAAACATGCCACACGCCAAGAAAAGCAGAGACTGTTATTCCTTGAAGTCTTGAAGCGCTGCAGATCTTTTCTGCGAAGATGCGGCAGCTTTCCAAAAGTCTGGGGAGCTCTGGTTAACTGGCCCCTCTGTGCCCGCCTCGGCAATCGCCGCTGGAGCAGCCCCAGCTAGGCACGGCGCTCCAGCAGATGGTAAGAGTGTGGAAACGGAAAGAAGGAAGGAAGGCGGGAATGCTTTCCAGAGCAGCGATGGAAACCTCTGTAACGACCGCCGGGGAAACATTCCCACGGTGAGCTGACCAGAGACCACAATCACCGGAGCGGGAGGGGGGGGTGCTCTACGACACCATCCACGATTGCCTCCGGTTGCCTGGCAACCCCCCTAAACCAGCTCGGACACTGTTTTGGGTGGCTGACCATCAACAACCTCCACACCGGGGAAGCGGCCGATGTTCAGCACGCGAAAAAGAGAGAGAGAGAGAGAGAGAGAGCACGAAAGGGAGAGAAAGAGAGCGAGAGAGCTAGCAGCTGGGGGTTTATTGATACCGCAGCTGCAGGCGGGACGATAAGAATGAGAGGAGAGAGACAACTTTGCAGGTTGCACACACACACACACACACACACACACACACACACACACACGTGCTGAGGGCTGTGGTGGAAGGTATGAGTCAGGGGTGTGGTAATGAGCCCCCCTGTCCAAACCCCCCCTCAACCTCATAGCACACAATAGCTGCTTGTCGTCCCCCCTGTTGGCACCCCACGCCTGTCAGGACCCAGCTGCTCGTCACCCCAGCAACTCTGCGGCCATGACCATTGGCACAGCCCCCACCTTACTCAACCCACCTCCCCCCACTGCAAAACCCCCGGGTGAGGCCCCGCATCAGGCTGACAAAGCGTCCTGTGGACACAAACACCACAGCTAATTCGTATTAATCTCTGCGGCCAGTGGAAAGTGGGGGGGGGGTGAAGTAAAATAAAGGGAGGATGGAGAAAGGGTTACAGGCAGAGGACGTGCTGTAGGAAGAAGATATATTATGAGGTGTACACACACACAGGCACACACAGTAAGGAGGGTGGGAGAGTAAGGGAGAGAAAAAGAAAAATGCGGTATCAGCTCCGCCCCCCACAAAGCCTACTTTATTAGAGAAGCATGAGAGAAAAACAGGAAACGTGCTGCTTGCCTGGAAAATGTGGTCTCCACATTCTTCTGATTAAGAGTTACACGTGGAAGCCAAAGCGAGGGGGATGACGCTCGCGAGTGTGTCCTGGGGTACCCCCACCCCCCCCACACGGTTTCGCTGTATCCTCAGCTGCACTACCAACCCAGAATGCCCCCCCCTTTCAAAAGGGCAAGGGGGTGCCTCCGAACCCTCCCCCCCCCCCCCCACGTTAAAATAAAACAGGTGGTCGATCAGCTCAGGAGCTGCCCTTTGTTCTTCATCTTGTTTGAAATCCAGAGGTTGAGGAGCCCCGCAGTCCTTCAACTCCACCGGTCCCCCGTCCCTTCGCCCCCACTGTCCCCCCCCCCAACCCACGCCCCGGAGCAGCAGTGGGTGCGCGTCACACACGGATACGATCGCCGATGGTCATGGTGAATGGACGGCCGATTCCCGCGATGCCGGGTAGCCTCCGTGCACGGTCCTGTTCCTGAGAAGCTCCAATGAGTCGATCGTTTCGCTCATCACTTTTTTAACCCTCTTTTTTTGCCTCCTCTCTCTCTCCCTCTCCCTCTCTCCCTCCCTCTTTTATTGTTTTATTTGCAATCTGGCCTGCACAGCATTTTAAGAACCCTGCCCCCCTTCCCATTTTCACTCCATCACTCTCTCTCTCTCTCTCTCTCTCTCTCTCTCTCTCGACCACTCCCTCCAGAACTAAACACTACCATCCCGTATTTTCACATTTATCACGCTGGGATGGGGTGGGGTGGGTACAAATGACACATTTCCCAGCAGAACGTGACACTGTCCCTGCCACCAACACAGAAGTGTCGGCACGGTTCCCCCCAAATAATTCCGCACCCCCGCCGTTTACCATAACATGGCTTCAGGGAAACCATGAAAGTCCAAAATAAAGGTAGACTCACCTCCCTCATCGGGCCCCAAGCGTCCTGCTCAGCCCAAAGAGCTTTTCCTATGAAGGAGCCGTGGCAACAAAAAGAAATGCTGCGCCCAGCAGGCACTCGAACAGATCCTTTATCTGTCTCCCCGCCGCTCTCTGTTACCCACGCTGCTTTGCCCTTCTGCCAGTACTACACCTGCTCCTCTAGCCACAGCCCCTCTTGGGTTTGACTGCGGACTCTCTTCCCCATGGCCAGCTACATGATCCAAGAGGCCGGCGGACGTAGGACGGAAGGGCCGATGACGAGCCATCCGGGAAACCTTGGGGTGTGTGAGTCTTGGCCGACGGGAATCCTGAAGCTGACAATCGGAAGCGGACACACACTTCCCTCACACTGCGTCACAGTCTGTCAAATCCAGTGTGAGCAACAGGCCTGTGTCCGGCTGACACATGTAAGGTATTTTTGACTCCATGACAAATCCATGTGTAGCTGAACAGCACAAGGAGACACTCACAGCTGTTATTATGGTTCAGGTCATCATTTACAATGTTACCCATTCGCTCATTTCACATTTACATGACATCTATATTTATTATTATTATAATTAGTTATATTTAGCAAACACATTTATCCAAAGTGACATACAATTGAAATAGCAAAGTCAGACAGTCCCTGGAGCAGTTTGGGGTTACAGGTCTTGCTTAGGCAAAATTGCTCTGCTAAATGAGGGATTTGAACCAATAACCTTCTGATCATAGGCAAAGTCTCCTAACCCGCTGAGCCACACAGCATTTGGGGGGCCGGGGGGTGGACTAGCAATTGACGAGAAATATATGGCCTAGCAGTTGGTGACCACTGGTCTGTAACTTTCTAAAAGGTATGACAGCTGGGACCCGACCTGGGTGGCCTTAGGGTTCAAAGTCTGTGTCCTCAATCACCCCATTGCCGGTCGCCCTGGGAGACGGCCGCCTCATGCATCCGTTCAGGACCGCCAACTCATGTTCCTCCCAATGTGTTTAAACAGATTTAAGGGGGCAGGAGCGTCACTGCTGTGTCCATTGCACCTGGTCATGTGACAAGCCCTTGGAAGCCCCCCCCCCCGGAAGGCCCCCCCTGTCAGCAGCAGCACAGCAGGACCATTAACCGAAATACGGTGGGGCCATTAACCGGAACATTAGTCTGTCTATCGATGAAGACCTGCTCAAACCGTACCTTACTGAGCAGGTATGGGGGCTTTTAATGTCCCCCCAGGGCCTCCTGCCCCACCCCATTTGCCACAGGAAGCACCTGCCATCCAAGGCACAGAGTTGGGATGTCGATCCACTGCCAGACCAAATCCCAGACCCTCTGGAAACAAGGTACTGAAATTATTAGGATGAGCACAGAGTGGGGGTGTGGAACGGGTGTTCTGATTGATGTTTCCCCCACGGTGCCAGGTACTCCCTCCTCAACATCAAAAAAGACAATGTTGAAGATCAACAGGATGTTCCTGAGCAAGCAGGGGGTTAGTCTTACCCCCATCAACTGTCTATCTGCCCACCCCCAACTGCAGCCCCCACACATGAGCCCCACTGGGATGCACCTGCGTTAGCGGCTGCCAGCACAAACAAGCTCTCAGGACATATTTACCCAGAATCCTTCACAGGCCCGATAATGGCACCAAATCGATACTGACTCACAGCTTTGTTTGCTTTACACCCCCACTCTTCATCACTTTTTCTTGTCCAGTGGGGGGTGGGGTCAACAGACAGAGGTCTCCCGATTGTAAACATAAAATGGAAGAACCACAAGAACGCCCCGTGAGAAGCACAGCGCCCCCACACAAGTGGCCAGGAACTGCATTACGATTGTGGTGATGTCATTCAATGATGCACTACCCCCCTTGGACACCTCCCATAGAGCACCCCCCCCCATGCACACCCCCACTGGCAATGGTGACATCACCAGTCACCTCAGGGTCTGCAGAATTTTGGCTGCATTATTGCCACAAATCACAGTCTGGACAAAACGCAACTGACACCCCCCCCCAAAACTTTCCCAGAATGGTCTCAAAGGAAAAAAAAGACATAGAGAGGGAGAGTGCGGAAAGAAAGAAAAACAACAGCACAGCCACAGGTGGTCCCCAGATGTGGGGTCTCCCAGATGGTGGGGGGGGCCAGACACACAGAGAGACGGAGAGAGATGCACACACAGGCATGATTGCGCGTGTGCGTACACGCACACGCACACACACACACACACACACACACGCCAGCCTGACATCAGCCATCTGGCCATGCAGAGGAAGTAGAATATGACGGCAACCCCCCCCCCTCCATTGGGAGAAACAGTGGGCATGGTACCGATTTACAACCCCCACCCCCACCCCTCCAGCCCCATCAGACTGTCACACGGCAGTTAGTCCCAGCACACATGACACAGCTGGGCTTCTTTACGACAAACATGGCAGGCACAGAGATGGGCCAGACTGACACTGGGAGGTAACCGCCTTTGCAGCTGTCTCCCCACACAACGCTGACCCCCATGGATACACAGCCCCAACAGCTCCCAGCCTCCCAGCCCTGTCAGGAGAGCAGAGAGAAGGTAGCAGGGTCCAAGGTGAGCCAGGCACACAGGTCGCAGAATAAGTAACCAAGACCGACAGCCATTCATCGCTTTGCACTGTGGCTTTCTGTTAAAGCCTATTCCGATTCTACTCCAGGAATACAGCATTCCTATCTCCTCATTAATGACTCCAGCAGCTACACAGCATTGGGGGGGAAAGGGGGGGGCACTAATTGGTTTGACAATTAAATATCTCGACAAAACCATGCGCAGGACATCCTGTGCGAGAGGCAATGACTGTACCCTACCGATCGGCCTGTGCTCTGACTGGGAAGGGGTTGTCCTCGGACACCGCGTCTCTGGCAGTCAGCTCAGAGAGCAGGAGAGAACCAGGAAAAAAAAACATCTTAAATTGAAAGCAATCTGAAGATTTATAACTCCAGAACCGGGGCAGTGCTGAACTGAAACAGACACCATAGCTTATGTTCTGCAAACAATTAATTATCAGCACTATTAAAAATACAAGCTCCTTTTTTTCTGCCTCACAAAATAAACATTGACGTCACAGAACGCGGGGGAGGCCTTTTGGGCCGAAAGGCCCTTCCGTTCGGCTTCCAAGCAGCTCCAAGTTAGCGCAGCCACTCGGGTAGGCTAATCTGCCATCCAGCGGGTTTCCGTTTTCAGTGGATAAATAATTCAGGGTGACCTGCCCAGCATGAGGAGCTGGAGACAAAAGGGAAAAGGGGCACTTGGGAGGGCAGAACGGGTCCTCTCTCTCTCTCTCTCATTCTCGCGCCGGTTTCTCCATGATGGCGTGGCGAGGGAAAGAAAAAAAGCACAGCTGTTTCAGGCCTTTTCATTACGGAAGCACTACACCACCCACCCCACCTCCAGCCCCCACTGGCCTCCATCTGCATATAAGGCTCCCATTGTTAAGTGTGTTGGGGAGGTAGGAGGGGGGTGTTACTGGCAGATGTACCACCACAGACTGCCACAAGCTTGTATTCCCCCCTTCAGGGTGACCATAAATCTGCCTGTGCAGAACACGGCCACGGGGCGGCGGAGCTGGAGAGGAAACTGGGGCCAGCGGGCCTGCCTGATAGGGGGACTTGAGCCGTATGCTAACGTGTGCTGTGTGCTAATGAAGGGCAAGCACACAAAAGAGGTGCTCCGGGGTTAAACGGTCCAACAGCACAACCCCACACAATCCCCGGTGAAAAAGCTTGGGGAAAAAGCTGCTAGATCCACAGGCTCAACTGCACCACCTGATAGGCTCAACTACAACCCTACAACCCCCAAGTACTTTTTTTTGGGAGCCCAATCCATTCTTAATTCCCCCCCCCCCCCCACCATGCACCAGGCATTTGGCAGTAAAATAGTGGAAATATATATGCAGAAAACTACAGAGAAAATATTACTGTGAAAATATCATTACTACAGTAAATGGATTTCTTAGTACCCAATAAAGACTTTTAAACAAGGGGTGCCCATGTTCCTTAGAAAATGCTGAACAAGCTTCCTGGATGAACACCCCAGGGAATGGCACCAGAGGAAAGCTGGAGGAGCTGTGCTGCTGGACAGCAAGAACCTCCCGGGGTCACCATGTACTGGTTGCTGTACCAAAGTGTCTAAACACATGTCGCAAATGAGCACGTAGCCCTCAGAAGACTCATGTGGATGAGGGGCCCACAAAGCAAAACCCCACCAGACGCCACATTCAGTCTCATAAGTCTAGGGGGTGGTTCCTCCCCACTGAGCCATCAACCAAAGTCATCAGCACCACGTCCAGTGGTCTGACAGCCCCCCTCCAAGCCCAAGACTGTCCCAAAGTGCACAGTCCATCACACTGAACCACGAGACCTGAGCTCCACAGCCTCACCGACCCACCATCTATGAACACACCAATGCTGTGGGACATGACACTCCCCCGCTAGATCACATGACACTGACCTGCACTGTTCCCCACATGGCTGACTGACAATTCCATGGCCAATACGAGCTGCCTTCCTCTATGGCGCCAAAGGACTGAGGCCAAGGCCGCCCGCCCTGCTGTTTAACAGCACGGCTAACAAGCCGCTTATGATGTTATCCAACCAGGCTCGAGCAGCGGGAGCCTGCGCCCTCCTATCTCCTCTCCTCAAGCCAAGCGCACCAACTCACAATACTTATGACATAAACGTGACCACAAAAATCCTATTTAAGGATTTCCAGAAAATCTTAGAAATCCAGTAGGCATTATAATAAAATTGTTCCCTGGGCGATGTTTGTGTGTGTGTTGCCACCCAGTTTAATGAAATGGTATAATCGGGATACAATTCAATTCCTATTTTCTCCACACACACATCCGAAGCTTCTCCTTTTAACAAAGCACTCGTGTAGGTAATACGAACTCAAAGGCAATTTCCACAGGTCCCCACTTCAGCCAAACCTTTCTGTTACTTAAACGGGAAGATAATCTTACTGTGATTACGGCCAAAACCCCCAGTTGCCTGGCAACGCACAATTAAGGAGTACGCTTTCGGATCACTTTTGCAGGCTGGCCGTTATCAAGGGGAAAACTGCTGAAGCAACAAATGTCGGCTACATGCAAATGAGTCCGTCGTGCTGAGAGAATGTTTTAACTCGAGGAAGTCGCGGTTTCACAGTTAGCCAGGACAGGAATGAGGTGTAGAGGAAAAAAACAGGCCATGTCAAACACCAGGGCAGATTTTCAACCACTACCCCCACACTCTACCCCAACAGCAGTAACAATGTCACTGAGACATGATGAAGGGATCGGGGGGAGGGTGTGGAGGAGATATGGTTTAATTAAATCCGACAACGCTTGCTTAGACCAAGAGAGAGACACGTGAACCAATTAGAGTTCCAGATGGATCTGTAGAGCACGAGCAGGGAGAGCTCAGCGTGTCGTGCCTGGATTAGGGCTCACTGCTCTGAGAAATGGTACCAGATTAGGATCCGCTCCATTCACGTCAGCACGACTTACAGGCAACAATCCACCAAACGTGACTGGTGAACTAGGGCAATTTACCTTGAGCCACTGTGTCCACTATTTGAAGGTGATGATGAAGTTTTTGTATTTTACCAGCTCAGGGAACTGTGATTCCAGCCCTTCGAAGAATGATGCAATACAGAAACATGAGGACATGAAGGGTTGGGGGCAATGTCTAAGTGGGCGGTATCCAAGAGACTTATCATAAAGCAATGAAAAACCCTCTCTGATCATGGCACAGACGATTTACAACACCATTTAAACCTGTCTGCTACAGTAAGAAACTGGGCTGAACTGGTCTGGGCGGTTCAATAGGACTCTAACTAAGACAGCCCAACCAAACGGTTTTGTGGTACTGTGGTTGGGTAGAGCTACATCCCAGAACCAACCACTGCATTCTGCAAATTCCACAACTAGGTAAGGAATTCATTAGAGCGTACAGTGAATGAGAGACCATCTGCATGGCTACACTTCTCCAACCTCACCCTACCACATCCGATTACCACTTCAAAATGGACATCCACCCTTCTCAGTTTGTCTTTTTTTGTTGCAAACATAGACCAGCCAATACAGAAATGTTGAAGACAAGTCCGCCCAACCCAAGAGCACCCCAAGGCATTTCAGACAATGGGTGATTTATCCAAACATGGGAAAATGACCCCAAACTATCGCATCCAAGATATTCTGAAACATGCAGACATCAGCCAGCAACAGCACTGGTAGGCTTATCAAGGCTACTGAGGCGCCAGGGTCGCTAAGCATCAAAGCAACTACAACACTACACGTAAAGGTCAGAATCTGACCGTCCATTCTGTTGTCAGTGACACCACTCATGAAATAAACATCCGATAACCTGTCTTCGACAGTAACCCAACACACTTGTATTAAATGGAATGAATTTTTAACAGAAGATGAAGCAGTTCAGAGAAGAGCAGTGTAAGGAATTTAACACCTTTGGAGCCTCAATGGCCAAAACCGGAATGCTTTCAGGACGTGGGCGTGTTCTGGCAGCCAGTGGTACCTCTTTGCAGCTCGCACGTCACATGACCCTTTGTTGTGATTAACAAGACAGAGAGCAGGGCTCAGAGGAAGTCCTGACATCGATGAGTTGTTCCTGGAACATCACAGAAAATGACACCGAGGCTCCTCCATTAGCCACTGACAAACAGATCGTCAGGGCTGAACAACCCTGCCCCCACCCCACCCGAGCACACAGACGTAAGCGTAGCCAAAAATAAAAAGGCCCCTCCCAGCCCCCGGAGGAAGAAACAGCATTAAAGCTTTGCTCTGGCAAGTGACGAGCGGAACATCAATTAGCGAGGGTAAATCGGCAGGATGTGAAACATCTGACCGAGTGACCGTGGGTCTTCTGCTTTCCCAGCCACCCCCCCCAACACGACTTCACTGATCACCTCCTTCACTTCCACACCCCACAAGCCACAGATGTCACCCTTCTTAATAGGAACCCACCCCTTTGCTCCTCTACTCAGAATCAGAATTCACTTTATTAGCCAGGTACAACTGCATATAATAGAAATTCGTCCTGGTAGTATTAGTGCATATATTCACAGAAAACGCAGGACATACGTTAAGAATGTGGAGAATTACATTGCAGAGCCATTCTGGTATTGCGGAGATGCGACCTGTGAATCCCAATGGGCGGGACTCTCACACCGTGAGCTCGGGCATCTCTTTCTCAAACATGGTGCCCCGCAGACTCTGGCAGGACATTTTAGACTGTCAAGATGGGCTTCTGCACAGAATGGGCCAGACCTCTGACGTCATTCTCGAAAAAACATATATGGTCATTCTTAAACGAGGGGGATGACCATTTAGAAATCACACAAGCCTCAAACCAAACTCCTGAGTACTAAAAACCACTGTTTAAATAGTATGAGATTTAAAATAAACAAATACATAAATGCATACAAGACCTACAGTCTCACTCACTAGTGTTCAAATGACCTTTCTCCAAATAACCGAGTTAACCTTCTAGCGAACGTGCATTAAACTTGTAGCACTACAAACTTCCAGTCAGAATATAGGAATCCCCAACAACAGGATCCCTTGGTCCTGGCTTGAGGGTGTATGTTTATCTTTTCCTTCTACCCAACACACTTAAGCACTAGTCAGCACTCGGCTGAGAAATATTTTTATAACTGAATAAATTCCGCCCATCCTCCACAATACCGATGGTGTGAAATTCTGGAGGAAAAAAAAAACCTTCCCATTACACTGACCCATGGTACACAGGATTGGGAGGCTAGAGAATGACCTGGCTGCAGTTGCATCATTTAAAAAGAGCAAAGAAAGAAACCACAGGGAATTAAAATAGTCAACAGTTTTTTCCCTGAGGTGCAGAATCAGAAGTACGGTCTAAACTTTTGTACATTCCTACAAAGCACTACAAAGACGCACACAGGATCTTGCACACCAGATAATGACTACTGTATGTGCAGACTAACATTTAAAAATACCCTGAAAACGAACACTACGGTGGATCAGTATCCCCGATTGCCCAAAGTGTGTGTCTGTTTGCTTCAGTTGGGATCAATAGAAGATCTTTTCAACATTTAGACAGTGGAGCTACTGAGCGCTTAACTATTTAGCTAGCATTTTTAGAGCTAACGTGCGGACAAAATGGCTCTGAACCCCCCACAATTCCCTCAAAGGTACTACCTCAGCAGGACAAGCTAAAAACACCACACAGGAATGCGGCATTACTTGTATCTGGCGACGCCATGGTGGAGACGATTACAGGAGGACCGGTGCGGCGGCTCAGCTTGGGGTTGTTGGGATTGTTAAGGCTCTGAACCTGTAGTGTGCCACCAGTGGCAGTGGCATTAGCAACGGCGCCGGCCCCGGGGGCAGGTACCAGGGTGTTCTCTGTCGGCATGGTGCCCTTGCGCAAGTGCTGCGGGGTCGGGTTGGGGAACTGCGTCGGCAAGACATGTGACAGGCCTGGGGCCCTCTTCAGCAGCTCCATGGGCACTGTGTAGGTGGTGGAATAGGCCTTGGGAGCGGCAGGCATCGATATCTGCTGCTGCCCTGGGCCTGTCAGGTTGGACATGGTGAGGCCAGTGTGGGAGTTATAGGTGGGCAGTGGCCGCGGCTGGCCCATCGCCATACCGGAGAATGCCCCGGGGGTGATGGGGTAGCTGCCTAGGAGGTGCTGAGATGGAGCACTGCTGGGCCTCCTGCCGACGACGTCTCCGATCCGGTGGGGGACCGACGGCAAGGCACCGAGTGGCTGCGAAACGTGGTGGCCATCCATGACAGGAAGGCCGGGCTGTTGCAGGTACACGTCGCCACGGTGACTGAAGCTGTTCGAGCGGCCGCGCAGGGCACGCTGCTGCACTCCCAGGGGGTTCTGTTGCTCTGCCTTCAGCCCAAGCACCAGTCGAGACAGCACGCGGGCCTGGCCCAGGTTGGGCGCTAGGGAGCGCACATCGTGGTCCTCCATGATGGTCATCATTGCAGGCGAGTCGAACCCGTGCTGCAGCAGGAGAGTGACAGTGCTGTCCATCAGGCCCTCAGCACGCAACCATGCTAGGAACTCAGGATCCACGGGCCTCTTGTGGTCTAGTGTGGTTTGCGGGTGCTGCAGGGGGAGCCCGGCGACCAGCGAGACGTCGGCAGGGGTAGCCGCCAAGCTGGGGTCATAGGCAGGATCATAGGGCAGCCTCTGAGTTGCCACCGGGGTGTAGGTGGAAGGATTTTCTGGTCGGAGAACCATGCCGCGAGCACCGTCTATCACCTGAGCTGTTGGGTCCACCACAAGGCTGGTGGCTGACGTCTGGCGCGTGTCCAGGGGGCGCCCGGCAACATCATTGTAGAGTGGGCGGGCAGCGAGCGCAGACGGCTCTGGGCCATACCGGGGAAGAGGCGGCTCTATCCCGTAGCGAGCCACAGCTGGATCGCCACCTCGCATTCTGTCTGCCAACATCCTGCCGGTGACAGGATCCCTGTAATAGTGGCTGAGCTCGTGAGCCAGAGGAGGAGCGGGAGGAGCCAGAGGGGGCGGAGGAGGAGGCGGAGCGGGGAAACCGGGGGTAGGAGCGGCAGCGCTAGCATGTCCTTGATCCCACGTGGGCTGGCCCCCACCTGTCATCCCATAATGCGACATTGGTCCATTAAGAGGTTGCTGCTCCGCCCTATAAATGCCACGAGGGACAATGGGTGGCTGGCCGGCCAGGGCGGGGTCCTTCTGGTAGTAATCCTGGGAAGGCAAAGAGGTGCCTTCAGCTAATCCCTGTCTCTGGTACCAGCCGCTCCCACTGGCCGCCGTGTTCGTCCCGGCTGACTGCTGGTCCAGACCGTCCATGCAGCTGGTGCCATAAGGAACATCCTGAGCCTGACGGGCATCTTGCTTCACACCCAGCTCAGGCAGGCCCGCTTCCGGGGGGTTAGTAGCAGGGGGCAGCCCGTACCAAGCCTGCCCCTCCCCCCCATACACCCCTGCACTCTGTCGCCCCATAATCTCAGTTTTCCGCCAGAGGATAGTCTACCAGTCCCCGGCAACCTTGCCGTGCCAGCGCGGTGAGTCCCACCTCTGTGAGGAAGCGACACCCAAGTGCCTGTAGATGCACACTGGCCGACAAATGCAGGTTTAAAGGAGGAGGGGGGAGGGCAAAATTATGCGGTGGGGGTGGGTGTTTTCTTTCAAGTCTTCAGTTACACCTCCTTTAAAAGAACTGGAGCCAGGAAGGAAAATAAGGTATCGTTTCACCTTATCTACAGCTGCCCCCCCCCTCCCAGCCCCACCCCTCCAGAGGTCGAGCTATCAGGTAGCAGCATGTAACCAGCCAAATGCTCAATAATTCATCTTAGGAAAGTGTATGGTGATGATACCAGACGCCATGCACAAACATGCACAGAGACAGGCAGCCGAGATGATTCTGTGAAATTACCGCAGTACGTAGCCAGTGACGACGTCTGTGGTTCTGAGAAGTCTGTGAAAAAATAAAATGGAGGAGAAGGTCTCGGGGGGGGGCTGCTAATCTGCGGGGTTGATCCTGACCTACTCTGGGTCTGGGGTTACTCATCCCAGAAATTGCCATATGGGATTACAGCCCAAATAAAACCTGCTTAACTCCACCCCACCAACTCCCCCCCCCCCCCCCCCCCCACACCAACAAAAAACACCAAAAACAAGAAGGAGATACGACAAATGATGTGAAC
>JABFEA020000044.1:13159733-13177393 GCA_019775915.2 Cyphomyrus plagiostoma
CCCCCCCCCCCCCCCCCCCCCCCCCCCCCCCCCCCCCCCCCCCCCCCCCCCCCCCCCCCCCCCCCCCGAGGGAGGAGGACATGGTGGCGTTGGAGGTGAGGGGGATTGGTAGGGTGTTGCTATGGCAACAGACTGATTGGCAAAATGCGAGCGGCCTGTAGCAAGCGAAGCAGAGGAAAGAGTGAGTCCCCAAAGTGCCATAAATCTGTTTTACTACAGTTGGGGTATGAGTTGCATTAATACGGTAACCTACGATCCAGCGATGTGGCGTAAACACCTGCACACGTTTTTACCACCGTGCCTCCCTGACTATCTCCCACAGCCTTACTCGGGTATAAGCCTGCGTCTGTCCTGCTGGGATTACTCATGGTGTAGCGGAAGGGTAGAGGAGAAGAAAAAGGCAAAAACAAAACTCACACGGCGTGGAGGTGTAGCAGGCTATGCGGTTTAGCTGGGCTAATTGAGTATATCCAAATTAAATATGCCATCACCAGTGGCGTGACCAATGGATTTGACCGATCCAGTATACGAAAATAGAGATCATTAATGCAGTCCGCTATGGAATACTCCAGAATATCCCAGCCCATTCTGCCGTCCCTCTCCGAAGTGGCGATAATCGGTTTTTCACACGGCCACTCCCACCGGCTTCCGCCGTATTTCCGAGCATATTTCCGAGCCCGCCGATGTGCCCCGGCTAAATATGTGTTTGCACGTCTATAAACACTGGGAACCGCTCACCCCCCGCCCCCCACGCCGACGCCTCCGCCTGCAGTCGTGGCAGATTGGCTCTTTGGACGCCTCTCAATTTGCCGGCTGGATTCTCTAATTGAGCTGTGTGCCGAATCGCAGATGAGATGAGTAAACGGAGACAGGGGCGCGCAGACGGGGGCGCGGAGACGGGGTGCCGGCAGAGGCACTCCTCCGCGCTACGGCCCTGCCACCAAACTCCCCCAGCTCGGCTAATTTAAATATTGTTCCTTTAGTTTCTAGGTCAATTGAAGGCAAGCGACGTGTGATATTCTTCATGACCAATTAAATTAATGGGTTATTGTGGAAAGAATGTTCCCCTCTTATTCGATTAAGGGTCCTAGGGCACTCCACGTTTTATAAGGTAGTTTCATTAGTCGAGAAATATTCCGGAAGGAGATACTCGGCTATTATTTGTAGGGAAACTCTGAGACCTGAAATGAAGGTGTTCGTAGCAGTCGAATTGCAGCGTTACTTAAGAGCAAAGCCAATTAAACCTACTTAGAAGGCGCGCTACGCTCGCTCCCCTTGATGATTACGGAGCTTATAAGGCTGGGAGACAATACACCTGTCATGTCCAATAAACCTAAGTAATTCATGCAGAAGAGCACGGCCCTTTGATAGCGGGGCTAAATGACTGTTTGATGGCCATTTGGACCCACTCTTTTCTTCTTCTTTCCTTGGCGAAATTAGCCAAGGGTCGACAAAATTGCAATTTCATTTCCAAGACAATGGAGATCGTGGTGAAATAATTAATGGCGAGCATATTGGATTCCCCCCCCCCCCTTTAGGTATGCCGTTGTGAACTCAGGGACTCACCAGGCCCCTTCTGGCTCGGTTGGAGAGCTTTGTACTGGGAAGCCATTCCTCCAATTATTCAGCTGAAAGTTTGTTAACCTTTTGCAGGGTCATCCGTGAGGATGAACTCTTAAACTCCACAGAGAGGGAAAAAAAAACTGCAGGAAAAGACGACTGGCTGTTACTTCTTCACTTGTTTTAGGGCTTGTGTCATCTGTGGTTTAAATCTGTGTGCATCTAACAGATGCAAACATACGAACCACAGTAAGCACTAGTAAACAGAACCCATGTGAACATGAATGAAAACCCACGTGACCGTTTGTAATAATGAACAGGACAAATTTGGACAGCAGTGAGCAGTAGTGAACAGGACCTACGTGACCAGCGCTGAGCAGTAGTGAACAAGATTCATTTGCACATAAGTGAGCAGTATTGAACAAGACCCGTGTGAATTTCAGTGAGCAGTAGTGAGCAGGACCCATGTAAACATTAATAAGTAGGACCCAAATGAACATTACTGAGCAGAAGTGAACAGGGCTTGTTTGAATGTTAGTGAGCAGTGGTGAGCAGGACCCTTCTGAACAGTAGTAAGCAGCACATTTGTTAACAGTAATGAACAGGACCCACGTGAATATTGGTGAGCAGGACCCTTGTGAACAGTGTGCATTTGAAGAGTAATGAACCCTGCCACTATTAGATTAGCTTTTTACTCCAGCATATCCATAATCCATTTAATACAAACATTTAAAAGGCTAAGCATGAGGAAAAAGTAAAATATTTATTGTATTTGCGCGTACTTGCATGAATAAAACGAGGTAATGCAAAAGCTTTGTATCTTAATAAAAATTCTCTCTTTGTGGCATTGTTGTATTGATATTCAACTTTTTGAACGAGACATGCGTACGGTCATAAAACGAATCTAGCTGATGTCTGTAGATGGATGGATGGGTGATATACCTGATTAATCCCAAGTGGGAAATTCCAGACCAGTCCTGGTTTTATTTTGTATAAATTATGGACGCTTTACAATAACACAAAATAGTGTTCCATTTGAGGGAACGTTTCATTTTCAAAAATATGTCTTAGGATGTATTATTCTGTGTTTTGAGCAACCGTCACATGGATAAGCAGTTGGGAAAATAGATGGCTTATCTGGAGTTGTGTAAATTATCATTTATATGTTGTACATGTCAGTGATGTGCATTGAATTTCCTCCAGCACATGAAGGAATCTGTGTTTGCATTCCAATATGGAGTTTACTGACATTTTTACATTGGCAAAGTCACAAAATCCGTACAATTAAAATGGCCCCCTCATGCAGAGTTAAATCACTGGCTTGTGAAGTTTTAATAACACCCTGGCAATACTTTTTCTGTGCCTTGTTAATCAGGGGGACATTTTAATTGTATGGTAAAAGTCACTGTCACTGTATAAAGCAGGTGGGGCCCAGTCATGTGCTAGTTTATGTAGGTCTTCGGTAGAACGTGCTCAGGTAGCGATCAGATCACAAGTTTCATTAATCTGTGCAAAATCCAGAAACCAGCAAACTTTCAGATCTAGGGCAGCCATCTTGGACGTTGGCCTGACGCTATGGAGCTAATTATAATGAAACCTGATAAATATAGTGCAAAGTAAATATACATTATCTGCAAAACAACAGCAAACTTTCATATCTAGGGCAGCCATCTTGGATGTTGATCTGCCACTATGGGTCTGGTTATATGTTTGTGTGTGTTTCTGCTTTGAATGCATGTTAAATACAGGCATCAGTGCAGTGCCTGAGAGGCTGATTAGTGGTGTACTGGCCTTTCCTGATCGCCCCTTTCCCGCTTCTACCCAGGACTGCAAAGCATACCCAGGGATTACATGTCCCACTGCGGTTCGATGGCCTTGGGACAGCCCAGCTTCAGCCCGCCCCAGATGCCCCCCCACTCTGCTCAGCTGCGGCACGGGCCCCCCATGCGCCCCTACATTCCTGGACACCCCCCCCACCCGGCGATGTTAATGCACGGAGGGCCACCTCACTCCGCCATGCCCATGTCAGCGTCTACCCCCCCCATGCTGAACCCAGGAGATCCCGCCTTGGGGGGGGCAGTCATGGACATCCATGCTCTGTAGTTTAAGATTTCGTGAGACAAAGAAACAGAATGAAACGTCGTGATTTTACGCCTTTTTTTTCGTTTTTAGGAAACTTTAATATACTGGCTTCTTGCAGAGACTGAGGATCGCCATCCCCAGCATCAGATCTGGACCAAGAAGAAGCTAATGTCTGTATTTCCTGGGACCCTTTTGACGCAGGAAGTGCACTGGAAACATAACAGAAAAGAAACAAAGGATAAAAAAAGTCCATTTTAACAGTCTCTGCTCCTGCGGGGGCGAGGGGGAGGTGGACTTGCTGTAAATTGTTGTAAAATTACTTTGGACTCTCAAGGGAACTGAGAAAATATGTAAATTCTCTTGTATTGCTCTGAATATTACGTTGTTTCTTATAGATTTTTTTTTTAAAGAAGGATGTGAATTCCCCCCCACACACACACTGTGTGTGCCATGTCCATAGACTCTGAGCCCCCCCCCCCCCCACCTCAATTTTGACAAATAAATACGTTGATAAATCAGCAAGCCGGCTCTAAGGTTGATAAGCCGTGGTTTGCCTCTGTGACGGCTCCTTCTAGGGTACTACAAGGCACCGTCCTGGGGAAGTCCCAGTTCTGGCCCTTTCCTTTGTCTTCCCACCTAGAGGGTAGCATTTGCATGTGTAAACATTTTGTTCATCAAAACTGAATTTGCCAGATCTGAAAGGGAATATCTGGGGGGGGGGGGGGGTGGAAATCAGCAGCAGATAGAAATTTAACCATGGGAGGTTAAGAGGGGGCAAAGTGGAAGAAGAAGAAGAAGGAGGAAAAAGCATCTTCAATCGTCCCTTTTTCACATCTGTCTCCATTGCAAATAAAAGTGGCTTTTGAAGCCAAAATCCAATTATAAAATTAAAAGAAACCTTCTTCTGCTTAAGACACCTTTCCCATGGTTACAGTTTGGATACTTTATGTATACGTTGTAAATAAATACTTTTGTGGAAAAAAAAGAACTGGAGGAGACCGAGCTGTAGTATTTGCTTTAAGAAAAGTTTCTATGCTTAAAATGTCTCTATGGAAAGCAGACTGAGGCTTTGTTGTGGTTTAATAAATACTTTTTTTTCTAGTGAGCAAAGTGAACGAACCTTTCAATTTTGCCTTAGTTTATTATGATTTTTAAAAAATGGCATATTATACGTATGGGCATTTTACAATCACATGAATCACCGTTAAAAAGCAGTATTCAGGCACGGATACAGCCCAAAAGTGTTTGTATAGTTCGTGTTAAAAATCCCAAATAACTTAAGGTGACCGTGTCATCGTATAGACAGCCTTTCCAACGCACAATGCGGAGGACAAGCCGCACAATTGCAGCCGGGCTCTCCTCGGCTTCGCGAAACTGTTTGAAGAGACCATATTGTATTAAACAGAAAAGCGTGGCTTTTGGCAGCTTAGCACACCAACTTTAAGAGCATAGCTGCCATTTGAAGATCTTGCTTATATTACTAAACACGGATAATGTTAAAAACAAGTCTTACTTTTTTGTAAATATGCGGAGGAGAAATCAACTATAAATTAAACGTTTTACAAAACACCAGATGCATGTCAAGGGGATTATTTATTTAGCACAACTTGCCCTAATGTTTGCACAGGTACCCCGGATAACCTCGAATTAGCGCGCAGTGTATTTAACTCAGTTTTACATTTGCACAGACACACTTGAGAAAATGGCGAAATGGGCATATAAATCTCTTTCGATTTCCATTTTTATCGGAAAAATTCAATGCAGTGCAGCAATACTTGAGTTTCGGAAGTGCCTCGTTTACACTCCTGCGCACCAAACGCCCCGTCTGCCAGCCCTGTGCAGAAAGAGGATATGTGGGGTGGGGGTTGGTCCACTAGTCTGGATACAAATGGGGAATTATCCCTCGTTTAGCATTAAAATTCGTTTAAATAAAATTGCAACAAACACTTAAATAGGAAGATTAGTTCCCCCTCACGCCTTATTGCACCCAGTCAATGGCTCAGTTAAGAAGGGTTTAAAATCTGTACCCCAGCTCTCAATTCTCGCATGGACTTTCTTAAACAGACCAAATTTCAAAGCCGGAAAGCATAAAATCCACTCGCAACAAAGGGTGGTTTCTTTCGGTTTATTTGATTAATTTTACTTTGATGGGAAGAAGAGGGGGTAAAACTACAAACCAAACTGAATCTTATCTCTGAGAAGTACACAATCGTCGAGGGCAAACAAAACATGTGTGTGCATCAATATGCAATTCACCCCGTACACTTTCCTTGGAGCTAGTGGCGTTTTGCAAAACTATTTTGATTTTCTTTTACTTTGGGGTCCCAAGTGAATTCTGCCTCCGTTCAAAAAATGTGCTATTTAAAATGTGTCGACGTTTTAATTGTGCAGCTTTGCCAGTGTGGGTCTCCAGGTTTGAATTCCTGACCGCGACTGTTTGCAGCTCCGGAGATGGACGCGGAAAAATCCCATGTTTGACTGCCATCTTTAGGGGGTCGGGGAAACTGTACCGCTGCTTCTCCTCTCGTTCGGCCTCCTTTTAAAAAAAGGACGAACGTATTCGAAACATCAAAAAATTAATTTAAAATCGGATCCTAACCCAACAAAGTGACCTCTTACAGAAAGTTAACAAAAAGTAAAGTTTTTAAAGAAAATGTTGCATATAACGTTGACATCTGAAAATATTTTAGTTTGGCCTTTGTCCTACATAAAAAGGCAGCGTAATGTTAAAGGTTTATTCGCTGAAATACATTGTTGTGGATCTCGCCCAAACAACTGAAATGCAATATTTTCTCTTTTATATATAAGTGAAATGCCTCAACAGCTCCTATATGTTACAGTGCGACATTTTATAGACAGCAAATTTAATAGTATTTATGGAACTGGGAGGTTTGTAATATCAGGAAATTTCTTTGAGTGTTTAAATAGCCTATATTTGAAATTATAAGCACGAAAATGCTATTTTAAAGCCCTGTATAATAATGTAGCGTGTTTGGAGTACACTTATGGACCTTTCAAATTCAAAACTCATTTACTTCAAAACTTCATGACCCACAATCCACTTCTGTTGCATTTTTCTGAAATACTTCTTGATCGTTTTCTGAATTGGGTCAGCATGGGTTGTGGGCGCTTAGGTAGACGCTGAAGGTGTCACACATTCACAATCGCTCGGTAAACACTGGAGATTCACATTTCAGACATGTGTCCTCGATGACGTGTCGCTTGTGCTGCCAAAAGGGTACAGCATCGGAATGTCAAAACATTGTTCCTATTGATCTCTGTGAAACGGAAAGCCATGTTTTATAACAAGAAAACTCAGAAGCCAGGGGGGTATTCCATGAAAGTAGCTAAAAAAGGCAGACTACCTCCATCTCTAAACTCAGCCTCTCGTCGTTCCACGAACACAGTTCAGTGTTAATTAATCAAGGTACTTTCAAGACAGACTTCCACAGTCTCACTTAGTGCGCACACCCGCGATATTTAAGAAGCCCAAATGAATGGATGAACGATAGATCGACCAAATGAGTCGGAAAGCCTGTAAAACGAGAGCGGTACGTGTTTCTTTCCGCCGCAGAACAAACTCCGCTGATGGAGCTGTATGAAAAATACAAAGATGTAATCGTTAAAAAAAGGCAATAAACATAAACACAGTCAGGAAGTTGGCTTGGCAGTGAATTGCAGACAGACTAAATGCTTAACTTACGTAAATGGTAAAATAGTTTAAATCACATCCGTGTGAAATGTTCTGCACAAATAACCGTATGTTATCTTTGCTATTTTAGTAGTAAACTTTCAAAGTAGACAGTGACTAAAAATATAAAGATATCTTCCTGTTCATATTATTTTAACGGATTTTTTCCCAATTACAGTCATCGCATTTCATGTTTCACCTCTGTAATATGCGTACGATTTTATTTTACAGTAAAATACCGTTATAACGGACTTCAAGGGACCTGGCAAAACAGTCCGTTACATCCAGTGTTGCTGTATGCCCGGAACACAACTATACAGGACACCACATGCCACACCTCAGCAGACACACTTGTGGTATAGAGTATTATATTATACATGTAGTAATCGAACTTTACCTGACCAGCTAGATGCGTGACTATTAATAATCCCGACTACATACGTATCTGCGCTGGATATCACCGGCACGCCACACGCCTTGTAGGTAGAGCTGCATATCCTTTATAGCCGAACAGAACTACAGCTAAAAGCGTCCCTGGGAACAAAATTGTTGTCCATTATAAGCGAAATTCCGTTATATGCGCTATATATAGCGGAGTCCGCTATATCCGATGCTTTTTCTGCATGTTCGTAAAGGCGCACGGCCGGGACCAGCAGACCTCGTCCGTTATAGACGATATTCTGTCATAAGCGAGTCCACTATAACGGGATTTTGCTATAATTATTTTGGAATTAATTGGAATGCTAAAACGTGATTTTATAGGCTTTATTATATTGATTATGTAGCAATCTCAGCTCTGTTCTCCATATTATGGAAGCATCACGCAGAGAAAAGATGGTTTTTATTCTCTGCTTTCTCGTCTTGCTTTTACTCACATCACTGACTACAGGGTTCCATTTTTATATATAGGTATATACAAGACTCTTTCTCCAAACAAACAAAATCATGTCATTTTGGTACACCTTACAGATTAGCAAAAACAAATCAGTCAGATAATGTAAAATATAATGCCAGATGAGATTATATAATTCAACAGATTACATGACATGAATAGTAAGAATTTCGTCCGAGGGAACGATCTTTTGGGAATCTATTCCCACACGTCAGACGTTATTTGAGACAACGCTAAACTAAGCGCGACAGTTAGCTTGGTCCGGACCGGGCTTGTTCGCAGCCCTAAATTACTATGGTAATTCAGCCTGGATTAATTTAAAACACGTGGAAGGATCGGAACTCTCACTTAAGTAAGACTGACTTGTCAAAATAAGTCAGACTTTCCCTTAAGACTGTTTCATAGAATACCCCCCAGGTAACGCTAAATAGAGACCAACGCTATTTATTTTTGGAACATTCTGTTTTCGAGACAGTTATCATGTTTATTTTAGCCTATATATTTAGAGCGGCGAACTATAGCTGTTGGCTTGGAGACAAGCCCAGCCCCCCTTTTATTTTCTGTCCAATAATCTTTATGAGGTTGCGATAGCATAGATTTGTATTTTTCGCTGGATCTCGCGTTGCAGAATAAAGATAAACGTTCTATACCACATGAAAACAAAATAATTATTGTACAAATTTTAATCAATGTGCTGCTGAACCCAGATGCAACTTAAATCTAACAATCAAAACACACAGGAAACGCGCTGAAAACGTTGAAAGTTTGTAACAGTTGTCACGTTTACACCACATTTGCTAAAGTATCTGCCTTTTTTTATTCAAAGTGACTCAGTAGAGGGAAGGGTCAAAATTTTGTTGTTGGAACATGTTCCACTAATACAATATTACACTAATAATATAGCGCCTTAATATTAATTAACTTCATTTAATGATTTTTCATACTGATATTCACGCAATTGTGCCAGTAAGTGAAAAATAATAGAAAAAACATCAATGGAATCACACAACAAGCTAACACCTACATTATGACTAGACATTTAGCAGGGGTGTGTATAAAGGCGTAAACTTTTTTCCCATAACTGTTCTCTGTTCATAAAAGAGATAAAGGATAATCAAGCATTTGTCTTCTTTTAGGTGCCGGCCAATAACATTCCTTAGTGACAGAGTGACATACATACTGCAAAGCTGTCACCGCAAGACAATGTGTTATTAAGAATATATCAATAATAGTTTGATTCATTGTATCAATAATGCTGCATACAGACAAAAATCTGCAATTTACAGTCTGGCTAATGGACAAAGTCAGTCACATAGTATAATCTTAGGGATTAAAAAAATAATATAACTATTATTAAAGTGCTATGAAAATATCTAAACGATATTAAAAGTGTGTGGAAAGCTTAAAGCAAATTGTGTCCTGTTTTTGCATGGACAACAAACAAGTTCGAGGTGTGTATGTCTGTCTGTGTGTGTGTGTGATGTTTACACACAATGTGTGTGTGTGCGTATTGGTGTTTCCTGTGAATCAGCGACGGCTCCATCCATACCTTGTGTCGTAATAGAAAGCCCATTTTCAGAATGAAGATAAACACCATTAGTTCAGTTATAACGCGCGTGAGGCATTGGTGCATGTATAAGTAGATGGTGGTTTCAATCAGCGTTGTGCATATGCTCCTGGGGATTGTAGACGGTTAGGATTAGACTTTAGATTAAGTTGTATTAATACTTATATTAGTACATAACACTAAACATAATACATTACTTACCAGGCTGATACTTTCACTAACTGATGATGATGATGATGATGATGATGATGATGAAGATGATGATAATAATAATAATAATAATAATAATAATAATAATAATATTTTGGGCTGAATGGTGGTTAGCACTGTCGCCTTACATTTGTGGGACCTGGGTTCGAGTCTCCACCATGGCTGCTTGTGTGTGTAGTTTGCATGTTCTCCCCGTGTCGTTGTTGGGTTTCCTCCAGGTACTCCACTTTCTCCCCTCAGTCCAAAAACATGCCAAAAACATGCTGAGGGTAATTGGAGTTACCAAGTTGCCCATAGATCTGTGTGTGTGTGTGTGTGTGTGCGCGCGTGTGTGTGCGCGTGTGTGCGAGTGTGTGTGCGTGCGTGCGTGTGTGTGTGTGCGCGTGCGTGTCCGCGTGTGTGCGCGTGCGTGTGCGTGTGCGTGCGTGCGTGTGTGTGTGCGTGTGCGTGCGTGCGTGTGTGTGCGTGTGTGTGTATGCATGTTCTGCAATAGGTTGGTGCCCCATCCTGGGTTGTTTCTCACCTTGTGCCCGTAGCCCCCAGGATACGTTCTGGACCCCCTATGACCCTGAATAGGGTAAGTGGTTTCAGAAGATGGATGGCTAGTTGGATAATAATAATGTTACTTATTGATATTGGTCTGGTATAAATTAAATTATAGAATGGTTCAGGTTCCTTGATCTCTCAGTAGTGAGGATTATGGAATATCTTGTTATTTTCATAACCTTGAGAATGTGTGCCGTTCTCTTGCTTCTCTCCATCCACCTCACCACCGGTATCTCTCACATGCAGAAGCACAAACTCTGACAGAAATGTGAGGGAGCGGCAGGAAAACAGACCATGTCCCTCTGAATAAGAGTCAGGCGGTAGAGTGTGTGTGGGTGATGGGACTGGGCTCTCATGGAACAGGAAGGCATCTGTAGGACTGGAATTCTGCGCAGACTATAGCTCTCTTCCTATTCTCGGGTCAGGCGGCGTCTCATGCACAGGTAGAAATACGTCAAATTTTCTTCAACAACAATCTGCCAGAGCAAAGAATTAAACTGATGCATCATATGTCGGTATACGGAGGTGGATAATTGATTGGATTTGCGAAAGGTCATCAATGCCTGTCCCACATGGTTCTGTGGCAATGTAATTTCAGCTTTACTGTAAAATTGAAAATATGTCCACTGGTTAAATGTTCGAAAAATCGCATTGATTAATGACTCCATTAAAATGTCCATTCATATTTTACAATGTCGTGGTACTTGTATGTGACTGTTTATAAGGCAGAAGAAGATCTGCAAATCCCACCTATTTTAAAAAACGACGCAAGATAGATTAGCCATGTTACAACAGGGCAGAAAAATCAACAGCCAAATTCCCGTAATTTTTTCCTGTGCAGATTGTATGACAATGACTCGACTCTCTTTATTACAGACATAGTTGACTTACGGGCTTTACTGCAAATCATCAAATGCAGCAATAAGCATTCAGGTGGGATATTTTATTCTAGCAAATACAGCCAGTAAAAATGTGCAGCATTTAATATATGGACAAACGCAACTGGGCCAAATAAGATTCAGTTTAGAATAGCAACTCTACTCCTCTGGGACTCAGGCGCACAAAGCAAACACTCTTCCCCGGGCAACTTCTCAAAAGGCGCAGAAAAAGTAGAGAAGGTGGGATGTACATGTATGATAGCTCAACAGGAAGCGTCATTTGGATTCACTCTGTAGTTGCACAGATAGTACATGCAATGCGCCAAGGAATGTAGCCGTGCAGCAAAAATGTTCTGGGCCTTGGTTTGAGCCACACATTACTGGACAATGACAGGTTTCTGTTTCACATGGTGCGCATCACAATAAATCACACAGCAGCGCAGCTAGAAATTGTGGGCCCACGGACAAAATGTCACTATGCCGCCTACATTATATTATGGTATGTATTCGAGGGTCCCTGTGAAGTTCAGGTCCCTTGCAGCTGCCACAGTATAGGCTGACATCGTTAGCTATTGGAATGCATAGAAAAGAAACCAATTAGCTGTAATTGTTAAGGGGGATACTGTGTGATGTTAATAGTTTGGTTTTAAAGCAGGGGGAATAAGCAAAAGCATCTATTTTTCGTTCCGCTTAATCAGAATTCGGGTTGGTGGTAGATCAGGATGAAATGTGTCCTCTGAATTTTACCCATATTTGACATCACTGCTATAGCAGGGGGTAGCTAATTCAGCATCTGGGGGTGGTACCTCAGGGGTACTTTGCTGGTTGGGGATTCAAACCTGCTGCCTTTTAATTACAAGCACACTTCCCTAACAATTAGGCCACCACCACACAGGACACCATAGCCAGGATGGAAAGCCATTTCAGGGCACATGTACTCAGAAGTACTCACACATACTCACCGGTACTCACATACAATTCTTACTGTAAGTGAAAACTCGTCCAAACACAGAAATATCATGCGGAATCTGTCCTGGAAATGAGTGGCTTCTGGGATATACGCTCTAATCCATGTTAGAAATGTTATGTTTTCAAATATGACAGTGTTTCTGTTGACTTAATGTATGTCTAGCAATGTGAACAAGGGCCCCTGTTGCTGTGTCCATTTAGATAAAAGCTGGTGCGCGGGGTGGCAGGCTTGTTCTGATCGAGGGGGCCGAGATGAGCTTCCGGCAATGAGCGTCTCAGCTAGGGTGGCCTGGAGGAATCTTCCTGAACTCCCAGAAGTCCGAAACACGGGCGACGTTTCAATAGTCAGTGAGCACAGGAGAGAAGCATGACTTTACTGTTGGGAAAAAACGGCGCCCATACCAACCTCGAGGTCATCTCCAGGGCCACTACAAAAATGAAATGTGTAATTAAAAAAAATAGCCTCATTAAGTGTGTCTGCCTTTTAGAAAGAGCCAGGTATAGAGAAACGTTAGTCTAATATAGGGATGACGCAGAAATGTTTGGTACAGGCACTTCATGGTAGAAACCTTCAGACAATAGAGGATCTGACTGTAGTACACAACTTACGTGTAGTTGTATATCAAGATTTAGACGGCTTATCTTAAAAACATTAAAACCACAACAGCTGCAATAGACAACATTGATGAGAGTCATTACTTTCAAGGTGCTGCAGCTTACTAAGTTATTCGCAGAATTGCAGAGCCATGATTATATGAGGTGCAGTGGACCTTGGACACTGGGCCAAAAGAGAAAGGAAGGTCTATATATAGAACCACTGTCCACCGGCTATAGCAGGAATGAAGTAATGTGTGTCGAGTGTAATAGGAACTGAGAGCTATTTAACTACCAACTACAAAAGTGTTGTAAGTGTCTTACGAATTATGAGTTGCTCATGCCAACATTAATGTCCAGTGGAACCTCGAGCTGAAAATATTCTATTACAATGGCCTTACTGGAAAAGCTAATGGTTTCCAATTCTCAGTCCTTTGGGACCAAATTTGGAATGGATTCAGATTTTGGGAAGAGACGGAGTTCAAAGATGAAAGACGCAGAGCTGATTAATTATTCATCGTAGCTGCTATGGCTAATCAAGGTCTTCAGGAAAAAAAAAACGCATGGAGGACATTGATCGCAAAGTTGTTAGCAATCTACGCACTTCAACTGAGACATGTAACACCAAGCATATGCTGATACTGGTCGTCTGCTGGTGTTTTTCATTTAAAGCATGGAATTTGTCCTACGTAGAAACTGAACATTCAACAAAATTATGCCAATGGAGCTTGAATTTGTAAACTATAAATTCAAATAATGGAATGTGTTTTATTTGCACTGAATTGAATTTGAAATTGAAATGCAATTGAAAGTGAATTTGTTATTTGTATTTGGCATGCAAACTTACTAGTCAGGTCACGTTCAGCAACAGCTGTCATGCATAGAATGAGACAAAAAGCACCTACAGACACTGTAATATAACATACATATATGACATGCATTGTACCCAAGGTGATTATATATAGTACATATAAGGTGATTAATAACTCAAATGTGGAAATAATAGATGGTACTGCTGTGGGAAACTGAATTACACACCGATGGGGACGGAGATCTAACTTGTTTTTATAATTGGAAACTTTTTTGTCTCCTGGCAACATTGTGATGGAGAATCATGTTTACAGAACAGGGTACCGACCACTAGCTGAAGAGTAAAAGAAAAGCCAGTAAAAGAGGGTGAGATGGAGGAAACTCATCCAGCGTGGCAGAGTTACATTCCCGTATTACTCCCACAGCATGTGAAACTGGCATTTTGACACAGTAACAGAGCAACAGAAGGGAAGCCTGTCGTTGCAAGAGAATGTGCGGCAGTTCCTAAAGAAACTTCCACGACTACCTGAGGCCAGCAAATCACCCTCGGCGATAAATCAGGACGATGTCAGCAGAGCATCGCAAAGCCAAGGCCTCTTCCACGGGGAGCTAGGGGGACAGCAAGGAGGGTAAAACAAAAATCTGTAGAACGCAGCCAAATGATATTAATGCCCAAGCACACTCTCCGCAAGGCAAACAAGTGTTCGTTTCATTTCCTGTCAAACGCCAACTGCCGAACCACAGACGAGAGCGAACTTACACCCTTACACCCTGCAGTCCGGGTTCGAGAGGTGGTACCGAATCGTAGCCATCTCTCCGCATTCTCTCATCACAGCCCCTTATGCTTAATGATTTATACACGCATCGATATGAATAATGCATGGTTCCCCAAACTTATGTCGTGCCTTCATACCGTGAGTGGCACTGCATTGGTATATGCAGCTTAGATTTGATACACAAATAAAAGCAAACGATAAAAGAGGCAGACAAAAGAAGCAGGAATGTCTTCAGCGACTCTCCCGCAAAAAACTTGCAGCCAAGCCAAATAATTACATTTTGCTTATCCAGTTTTGCTAAGCAAAGAACTGCTTCAGCGACTGTATAGCTTTTAAGTCAGAAGAAATTATATCAAGAATTCCTCCATAAAATGAAAATGTTTCCACTCTAGACAAAAGTCTTCTGAACTAAATTCTATATAACTTATCTGATGACATGTCTATGACTTTGTTATAGAAGATATCAAACGTTGACACTCAAAATAAATTAAAGGCCTTTTACTTGCCTCTATAAACTGTGATATATTAAATAAGATGTATCCTGAGTAATTCTGAATGTTCTAGCTAGCTCAAAGTTTGTATACAGAGCAAACTTGGGAAAAGTTTGTTTTCATATATGCACAAGGTTCTTATGTTTGTATAAATTTATGTCTAAGTAAATGTTACATTTAATTCTTGTAATTTAATGCCTGTCTTAATGTAACTATTGTTTTACATAATTGATTTTTAAATTACCATACAACTGCACATATAAGTTCCTGTAGCTTAAAGTGTGATTTATTTGTCAAATATCTTTGACAAATGTGTTTTTCCAAACATATCTACTTCTATTTTGGCTCATGTCAGTAAAAAAAAGTAAAAAAAAAATGATTATCCTTATTCATTTATTTTCAGTTGCAATAGACACATGTATTTAAACAGAAATGCAAAGATAACAAATGCAGCACCATGGATATAATACAAGATAGAAGCCAATGAGTGGAACTTAATGACTGTGTGATTTAACACTGGAGGCTGTGATGCAGGGGGGCAAATCCAGTGCATTGAAGCAGGGACGATCCAGGTGGCTTCAAAACCTGGGACACTGCGATTTCCTCACTGGCCCTGTGCATTATAGCAGAACAAGCTATATTATTACAATATTGTTATATTAACTTTAACATTTTTTTGCATTTAGAGGGGTCACCTTTTCCGTTTATGACTTATTATTTACGACACATACGACACATTAAACTGAAATGTATTAGTTTACAATAACTGTAACAATGAAATTATTGTATACGTTATTTGGAGTATTAAAAAAGCAAGTTTAGCGGACGTCTAAAATCAAGACCTTATTTTAAACATTCCAGAGTTATTTAAATGAAATGTGCTTCCCAAATAACCGCAATCAATTGCATCCCGAGGATCATCAGAAGAGAGTAGTAAGACCTAATTAATAAAATGCAGAATAGACTGTGCAACTTCGATCGATGTTATTGACAAGACAGAAAAAAAACAAAGTAGCATCCACGTGGAGAAATTAACAGCAACAAAAAAAACACTGTAAAAGAGCAAAGTGCTCTGTGAGTCATTCTCTGTGCGGTTTCAGCGCAGACCCATGTTGAAGGTCAAGTGGCTGGAATTAAAAGTATTGCCGCAACCAGTGCATAAACATAGAGAATGAGTGTTTTTAGCGTTTGATCGGGGGGATACATAGCAAAAGCTACTTTGCTGCCATTTTTAACGTCATGTGTTTCCTTGACGACTGTGCTTCATCTTAAAAGGCTCTGGGCTCTGGGATTGTTAGCGAAAACCACACCATTTCCCGCACCATCATTTATCACTGTCAACACATAATGATTCCCCCGGCAGCTCCGTATTGATGTTTTTAATTGCATTATCTCACGTGGGGGAGGGTGGTACGACTGAGGTGATCAATGCAACTGAACCATAGATTCCAGGGCCAGTGGATGCTGAGGTCCAATTTGTTTATATAATATGCTGACTATCTTTAACGGCCTGACCAAGACAGATCTGATTCAATACTAGTCGGACAAACGCATTCTTTAATGCACTTTAAAACGTAGGCCAAAATAAACAAAAAAGTTGCATGGCATTGATGAAAACTAGATAAAGCATGTGTCGAACCATAATGTAATTGCGATGAGGAATTAAAATTAATTGCATTTTATTGCAAGTACAATTAACAGTGCGTCGAAATACCATAAGAAATGAGAAATGATGCTAAGAGTCTAAAAGCTTTTATGAGTCATGTTTAAAACTTCACCAAAAGCAGCGAGAACATATACTGAACATGTAGGCTATATTAAAGTGCGCGTAATAAGTTCTGACGTTTGATCCTGTAAACGCGGTTCGGGAGAATTAAGGAGTGATATCACATTTCAGGCGGCAGACCTGAGACGGATGACGCCATCTTCAACGCTTAGTATGTATATGATATAACCACACACTCGACTATTAGATTACACTTTTAAGATAAAATAGATAGATAGATAGACTGAAAATTCTTTGTTTAAAACAATATTTATTGTAATGAATAATATCAAATTTGATTTAGAATGCATTTCACTTTTTTATTAATGTGATAGCTTACTTTTTTTGTCGTAAAATTCGATGTTACATTTTAAATTTGTAAAACTAAACTAATATTATGAAAAGGTAGTTTAATGCATCACCGCAAAATTTGGAGAAATAAAAGGGCAAAGAACAATTTATAAATCTTTATGGCGTAAGTAATTTATCAGACATCATGCATCATATTTCACGATACGAAAATCATCCCAACAAACGCATTTTTGTTGATATTAGTATTATTTATTGCCATGTTTCGTAATGTAAAATTATGTATTTCTTTTTACTGACACAGCAAATATACACAAAATAAGATCATATGAGCTGTTAGGATTCATATGGGTTTAATAATACACAATATGTAGCATCAACGATCCAATAATATTTATAATGTAGTATTTAATCTCTTTCTTATCTTTCATAAATACGCAAGAATAAGGTGGGGGGGGGGGGGGGGGGGGGGGGGGGGGGGGGGGGGGGGGGGGGGGGGGGGGGGGGGGGGTGGGGGGGG
>JABFEA020000044.1:13213489-13241872 GCA_019775915.2 Cyphomyrus plagiostoma
ATATATAGATAGATAGATATATATAGATAAATATATATAAAATGTGGAAAAGGGAGTGATGACCGCTTATGCAAAAAAAGGTACATCAGTATGTATTATATACAGTTGAACATTCTACTGTTTTATGTTGAATTTATACATATGCTAATCAGAATTAACAGTAAAACCACTGACAGATGAGGTGAATAACATTGAGTAACTTATTACATAAACATCTGTTAATCAAGGGTGTCATTATATATTAGGCAAGTGAACAGCCACTTCTTGAATTTCATGTGTTGGAAAAAAGAAAAATAGGCACGTGTAAGTATCTAAGTGGTGAGGGACACATTGTGATGGCTAGGCAACTGGGTCAGAGTATCTCCGAAATGGCAGGTCTTGTGGGATGTTAGCAGTATGCAGTGGTCAGTACCTAACAAAAATGGTCCAAGGAAGGACAACTGGTGAACCAGTGATGGGGTCATGGATGCCCCATGCTCATTGCCACACATGTGGAGTGATGACTAGCCTGTTGGGCCTGATGGCACAGAAGAGCTACTGTATCACAGATTGCTGAAAAAGTGTATAGAAAGGTGTCCGAACACACCATGCATTGCCGCTTGCTGTGTATGTGGCTATATAGTCGCAGACAAATCAGAGTGCCCATTCTGACCCCCGTCCACTGCTGAAAGTACTGTACCTACAATGGGTACGTGGGCGTCAGAACTGAACCATGGAATGATGCAATAAGGTGGCCTGGTCTGATGCATTACATTTTCTGTTACATCACGTGAATGGTCATGCATATGTGCGTCATTTACCTGGGGACGAGACGGCACCAAGATGCACCATGGGAAGAAAGCAAGGCGGTGGAGACAGTGTGATGCTCTGGCCAATGTTCTGCTGGGAAACTTTGGGTCTTGGCATTTATGTGGATGTCACTTTGACACTTACCACCGAGTGAAACATTGTTGCAGATCAAGTACACCCCTTCATGGCAACAGTATTCCCCAATGCAGTGGCTTCTTTCAGCAGGAACATGCACCGTGCCACACTGCAGAAATTGTACAGGAATGGTTTGAGGAACATGAAAAAGAGTTAAAGGTGCTGACATGGTCCTTCAGTTGTTCACAAAGGTTTACAGAACTAACAGATGACGAAACAAATATAGTTACTGCTTGGGTAGAAGTTGCATCATGATTTATTAATTATGAACAAACATGAGATCGGTATGTAACCTGTTACTCATGACTTCCTTCAGTAGTTCACAAAGGTATGCAGAAATAACAGATATAATAACAAATATAGTAACTGCTTGATATGTGCACATGACATCAGTATGTAACTAAGACTTAGTGATTACCGAATACATAAGCAATAGCATAATACTATATTATTTGTGCTCTTTAAAGTAAAATATAACTAAAAATTATTATTGTGAGTAGGAGAAAATAGAATTAGGTTAAAAAAATATGTTAACTTTGCATATAAAACCTTAAAAAAAAGACGTGTTGGAAATGAAAGGCTTTACTTTGGTTCCATTTGAAATAATGCAGCTGAACTCCAGAAACAGCTAGTAATAAGCGGACTGTTGGCTATATCTCCTTATTATTTCTTGGTGTTTGTAATGTAATATTATGCCACACCTACACGAACTGTACCTCACAGCTTCCTGTCACAGCGATGTGTAGACATCCTGTTCTTCAGTTGTCTAGTAGTCTTACCCAATGCATGATCGTCTACATGGGCTTTTTATCATGTAAATCGACGTTGGACATGGTGGCCGTAATTATGCCTATAATCTTAAAAGTCCGGGCTGCCAATGGATGACTAATCGTATTACGTTTAATTGTCAAGTTGAAATGAGCCCCACGGCCACATTAGTAAGTCCTCTCTGGGAAAGTGACCCCCCCCCCCCCCCCCCAGTTAGAGGGCGACTTATGGTAAATGACAGATTTGTGATTTTTCATTTTACAGGCACAACCTTAATGTATTTAATTTCCCAGGCTGGGGTCCGAGTTGATAATATGGGGTTTAATTTTTTTATTATTATAATCTTTTCAAATACTGGACCACTAGAAAGTGCCACAGTTCCTGAAAGCGTTGAAGTATGCGCTCAGTGCACTGTGCCTTACTTACTAAGACATTCTATTTGTGTTTTAAACTTAAAACCCGTCCGGACCCGTCTTTAATCCATTAATCGCCTCTTTGAAGTATTTCGGAACCAAAGGAGGAAAAACCTAGAGAAGAGTAGGGTACATAGATTATCTTTTTCTTAGAAGGGAGTGTTCTTTTTTTGGACTTATGTACTTCCCTTCGAGTTTGAATGAAGACTTTGATATCAAACGATTCCTTTGAAATGGTTGAATTTTTTTTTTAGTGTAACAACCTTGGGCTTTATGGCATAATATAGGTCTAGCTGAGTTGCAATTTGCATTTTTAACACCAATTCTGAATAGGAATGCTACCCATAAGTAACTATATACCATGTATATGGCATTTATTATTATACAGCTATTAGAGTATAGTGTTATGGAATGCTACATGTCAACACAAAACTATCTCGCCAGTCCCCTGTAATATTGCATTTTCTCCATATGAGCATTTATTTTCATTGCTGTGTGTGTTTTTTTGTGCCGTTTATTTTTTGTGTTTAGCTCATAAATGTAGGTGAGCATTTTGCATGATCCATAAATGTCCAGGCAGGTAGCTCCACGTCCTCATCTCTTTGGCTGCTTAAATCTAATGTGAGGAAACTCTACAGCTATCACTGGGAACTATAAAGTGTTTCCTGCAGTTACTCACTTACACTTATATGGTATTGATGTGCTTGTTTACTGCATCACACCCTATGACAACAGAACATAAAGCTGCCCAATACAGACAAAATACTTGGTTGGGTTTGGTCACTTGTGGCTCTTTTTAGGGCAATTTAAAGCAGAGATAGGACATTTAGGAAGTACGTCAGCATCAATCCTGTCACCGGCTGCTGGAACCTGTAATACTGCTGGTAAGATACGAGAGAAGCAAGATACTCATAGCTGCATTTGGTGAAAACAGATTTACCCCAGAAGATGTAAATAGCAAAAGCAAACTCTCTTCGGAAACGATAATGCCTACACTTATTAAATCATTAGTAGTAACACTACAAAGAATAAATTTTGGTGAGAATCTGGGCTTTTCAATAAGGAAAGCAAATGAAATACATGCACAGTAAGAAGTTTTGCGTTTACTTAATTGTATAAATAAAGAAAAAAAATAGCACTTTGGCAGCCACTGAGAAAGCAGAGCAAAATAAGTTTGCTTCTTTTGTTTCTTCTTAACTAGACATCTTGTGAGGCTTTTACGGTGCGCTCACATTTATAACCGGGGTCATTATAAAACCCAGGCAACGAGCAGTACTTAAACTGGAGCTCCTGGATAAAACCAATATCAGATAAGAGAATTTTTACAACCCCCTGAAAAAACCCTGTCTGCTGAAATGTTGGCAGATCATTCGATATGAATTATGCTCGGTACTGCGCTCTATAGTTTCACGATTTCAAATGAAAACACTTAATTAGGGATGAATGAAAATACTGCCGTCAGAGGCCGGGTTTCGGGGGTGGGATTGGACGTCCAACAGAGGATGAATATATTCAGTGAGCAGAGTAAGGTTACCCTGAGGAGCTTGGTTACCAGGCAGGGAAACGCGAAGCCAGCCGGCAGACAGTTACTCTTGTTAATAATACGATTCTTGTCATTTAAATGAGGAGACAGAAGCCAGAATCTTTCTTTGCAGACCAAGTGCTGACTTGTCTCGCCGCTGCACCGTGACGCTGGGCGCCCAGTAAGGAGGAACAAAAATGTCCAAAACCAAACCGGTTGCACTTTGCTAATTCTTTATTTTTCACATACGCATTAATAATTCTACACTGCCACTCAAATCATTCTCAAAACCAAGTCTCATCACACAGACCTGCACATCCAACTTATATGTTTCCAGGCAGGAGAATTATTAGACCAAGTGGAGTTTCTCAAATGCCTAAGAACAGGATTATATTCCTACAATAAAATGAGGAAACAGGGAAAAGGTGATGAAACCAACAACAGTTAAATACATTTAGACCTTCATAAAAATGGGTGACCCTGCAAAGTCAAAGAAATGTTACCAAGACCATCATCATTATTTATTATTTGTTATTGAACATGTGCAACATCTTTTATATGACCCCCTATAAAATTAGAGGACAACATTATTACAGGAAGCCATCGATGGTATTATAGTATTAAGGAAGATATGTTACACCTATATAACCTAATGTAGTAAAAATCCTTTATTGAAACGTGTAAAATGTATGTTCCTTGCTGTACTGTACAAGAGGATCAAAAACCTCACAGAAAGTCTTTCTACTTGAATAAGCTGCCATTCATCCACATTATAAGTGATTTTATGATTCTACAAATCATTAAAGGAATGACATATGTTTGATATCACACCCTACCATCTGTCATTTGTAAAAGCTTTTATAACACTGTTTTGAGAGACACTATTGTGTCAAATCCATCCATCTCTCCTTCAACCTTTTGGGATCTGGAGCCGATCCCAGGCTGTACGTTCTCACACAGTGCACGGTGTCTAGAGACACCACTTAGACTGCTCTGCCGTCTTCAGACCATGGATGGAAACTTCTGCAACATGCCCACAAAGTAGAGGTGTGATTCAAACCCATAAGCTAGAGGTATGAAGCTGTAATTATACCCATAGATCTGTTGTGGCACATTTTAGCAAGGTGAGCAATGGAAAAAAAAATTATAACACTTTACTTAAAGCTGTCATCTATAATGCATTATAGATACCTTCATAATGCATTCTAATGGTCTGTTTATGAATTAATAAAGCATTACAGCATCTGCTATTGACAGTCTTTATAGTGTTGATTATAATACTTCATAAGCTCTAGTGAAGCTCTAATCTATAATGCACCGTAGTACTGCATTATGAAGGTATTTATAGGTCATTATAGATGAGAGCTTCATAATGCCTTCATAATGCATGGTAAATATATTTAAAATGTAAACTTTTAAAACCATATTTATACTCATGCTTATAATGCTCTATGAATGTATCATAATGTGTTATTAACGTGTAACAACATAATTAATATAACGTGTTCATTGATTCTTATAGACATGGCATTCCTCGAATGTGCTACCAAAATTTGTATGTAGTGTAGTGTGAAAAGTGACATTTTTACATAAAATCAGTTGCAAATGCTGTGTTATTTAGTATTATATTAATGCAACATGTTTGCACATGAAACATGTACTAACTCTGTACAAACTAATCAGTCACTAGGTTCACTTGAGAAACATGTAGCTTCAAAACATATAGAGTTTTCTGTCTTTTGTGGTGTGTGACTCCAGAATATTTCATAGATGGCTAAAAAAAATGATCACCAAAGAAATAACAAGAAAGTTTAATATAAAATATGGCATTAATTTCTTTGCTACATTGTAAATTAAGAATCTTTAAATTAATGGACTTTTGGAAAGTGAAAACAAATAACTACAAATTTGTGTTTATTCACCTTTTATATCAAAATGAATATAAAACAACAATTAAAATATATAAACATATGGGCAAGTGGTAAATGACAACTGAAGACGTGGATGAATTTCGTCTGAGGTAGATGTATTTCGTCTGAGCCATCACCTCGAAGAAACACAATACTTCTACTTCATACCTGTGAGTGGACTTGCACACATTGCGCTTGTTTTTTTGTTCAAAGGAGAAAAGTTTGTGAAAGAGCTTTAGTAATACAGGGTGAAAGCAAGGAAAAGTGTGAGCCTCAGTATTACTGCAGACGTCTAGTGTGATTTTATTGACTTGCCCATTCAGTGATGCACAGAGGTGCATTGTCATAAGCTATGTAGCATTTATAAATGTTTATGTTGCAACCGAAGGTGTGGTTTTCTCTTAGAAAAGAGTTCTAAAAACCTTTTGACCTGTCATGTATCGTGCAATGCGTTCTTTTGTCCTCACATCAACATTTACTCTATGTCTCGGTTGAAAATTGAAGAAGCAAAGGGGAGATTTGCACACGCACAGATGCACACACACACTGGCAAATACATAGAATAACAGGAATTTGATATTAAGCTTCAGAAACATGATATGGACACTGAATCTGTACAGTAGATTGGAGCTGAGGCAGGTCTGAAAATGCTTAACTTACACCTTTCTTCTGTACTGAAATGTCACATGTGCCAATTTTTACTGGAACTTTCCCCTGCAGAAACCCAAGCTGGGAATAAAGGCGCTTATGCAAAGGATTACAGGCAGAGCTCTTGTAATCATTGGCTTCATTCATTCTCTTAACTCCTGGTTAAGCAAACTTCCAGCAAAAAAAAAGAAAAAAGCAACGAATTCTGTCAACGTGACAGGAATGGTAACAAGGGCACAGTATTTTAGCTGGCAAATCTTTTACATGATGCCTTCAGCTGGGCACAATGTAAACTCAGCGACCATTTACGGTTCATTGTCTCTTTAATTTCTAGTGGGTCCTGGCGTCGATACAGGCCGGCTTTTTTTTTTTGTGCGTTTGAAGAGGAAGAGGAAGTTTGAGCAGGGTGAAAGGCAGAGTCACAGAAGAGTCACATTGTAGTCACCTCTCAGGCCCTCAACTTTCTCTCCATTAGTCTGAAGTGCTGTTGTCATTTCCTCGAGAGGAGTGAAGTAGGAAGAAAAGAATAAGTCCAGGTCATTAAGCTTTTATTTAGAAATGGCCCTAAATTGACCATTTTGTCATAGTGTATGGTTTAAACTGGCTATAGTATTCCATAGTATGTTTGTAACCACAGCAATAATTTGTGAGCAGTAACTTAATCTAGCCAGGTGGGGTGAGTACTGAGGACATTCTTACCCACAAGCGCACACACCAGAATGAGCACAATGATCCAGATGTAAAAGATCTCGCGTCTTTTCAGCAGGATCTGGCAACTTTTCGCCACACACAAAAAGCTGTGAAACTTATATCCTGGATGAGTTTGGGCAACGTTCGACTCTAGTGTTTAGTGTTGATAGTGGCTAAATTTCGTCTCCTATTTACATTGACAGGAGGGGAGAAACGTGGAATAAGAAAAGAAGAGAAGCCAAAATCAGAAGGTAAAGAAGAGGTCACATACATACAGGCAGATTCCAGGTTACAAACGGCATCCACTAAGTCTGTGTTTAAGTCGAATATGTATGTAAGTCAGAAAATAACATAAAAGGCTTTTTGGCAGTCTACTCCCGAGCGAGATGTCTGCCTGTATAACATGACATTCTATAAACATGAAGAATTCTTTGGAATAGTAGACAGTCGAACAAAAAAGAAACGCTAATAGGGTGCTGAATTATCAAGGTTTCAGCCCTGTTCACACAGTTAAGCTTGGAACATGCCAAGCCGTTGTTTGTATGTGACTGCTTGTCGGGCCAGTATATGCGGCAGGGTAAGACACGGTCAGTCCCCATCGCTTTTGGCCAACTTAGACTGTTGAATTGGCATGAAAGGTAATTGGTAAAACTCGGCTCTCTGATTGGCCATACATTCATTGTGATCTCTAGTAAGGCTGGTGTGTTCTACCATAAATTGGCAGCATGTTCTGTGCCAATGGCCTGCCATGTACCCAGCCTTAGATGCATTTAGTGTTTACAAAACTGAAGGTTGCTCGTGCCCTGGGGGACGGAAATTGAATATGGGAAGATGCATAAGTACGAGTAACTTAATGAGTAAGTTATAAAGTAATGAATGACTATGAGGCAGGACACTTAATCGGAGTAACAATTTGACAAAGACCTTAAGAGGAAAAACAAGTGGAGGAACAGCAGGATGGAGAAGAAGCGTAATTAAGTAATCAGAGTAATCAGCGGCTTAATGAATCTTATAAAAACGAAGCAGAGATGTCTGTTGTTTTATGTGTAGAATGTGACTGGTTGTCTAAATGGATGTTTAAGGTAATCAGAAGCAGTGGTGGCACTTGGTCATCATGAAATAAGGTGAAGATGGCGTCAGTGGCATCTAAGGAGATGCAAAGGGAATCTAACCAACAGAAAAACATCCATCCATCCATCCATCCATTCATCCATTCATCCATCCATCCATCCATTTTCCAATGAGCGACAAAAAGATATAGAGCTAAAGGGAAGCGATACACAGATGAGGAGGAGGGTGGTGTCTATCCCTGAAATGAAGATCTTCTCCATCCAGAGGATCTCCAGTGGAGGTGCTGTTCTGGGTGTTTTTAGTGATGAACCACATTTTTGCGGCAGCCAGGAAACAGAGAGAGATGAAGGCGGCACGCGTTGTGTCAAGTTCTGCTTGTTCTGCGGCAGATTCTATTCCACGAGCTCAGCGTGGAGGTAAGACGCGTGACTCCAGGGGCCTGAAGGCAGAGGCTGCTGGGGAGCAGCTCACAGTTGCCTTTTCAGAACATCTCGGAGAGCTGAAATGGAATGGCGCCCCCAGGCTAGAGCAGAAGTATTTCCATGCTGGGCCATTTCCTGGAGCATTGTGACTGTATAGCTCACACCTCAAAATGTAGTGCCTGTTAGCAAGGGGCGACGCCACTGATTTTATTTTCGATTCGATTCCAAATCATTCCAAGGTTAGTATTTGCTGATACCGATTCTAATATTCAATGCCATGGAGGGGTATTTGTTCCAATAGCATATAGGCCCCTCCCCTTTCTCCCCCCTTATTGTTAGTTCATGTCCAGCTCCTTATAAAAATATGAATATTTTTAATTACCGGGAAAAAACAATATTTTTGCTTTAGTAACGATTCTCAAAATGAAAGCATTCAGATAGAAAATATTGATATTTCTTTATCAGTCCACCCTAATCATCTCCTGAAAGCACCAGTAGGAATTTAGTTTACAAGCCAGTTCAGAATTAGCTACCTACAAATGAACTGTTCTGGTCCTAACGTGACACATTTATTTATACGTCCGTACTCTTTTTAAGTAATTTATTTATGATTGTTCTTATGGATACAACCATTTCCTGTGACTGGAGATTTGAAACGGCAAACCTTGGAAATACAAAGACCCCAAATGCTAATGTTTTGGAACTCAGTATTTCACCAGCACATCTTACACTCATATGAAATGGTTCGCCTTGCTGATGACTTGACTGACCTGTAGAGTTCACCTCCGCTCGATGAAAGATTTCAAGGAATCTACTAAGTTTGGGAGAAACAGGTTTCCAGGCTGCCTCTGTGTTGTAGCATCAACATCAACGACATGCTACAGTTCAGTTCATTTTTTTTTAATCACCGAAAGATACAAAGTGGCTTTTTTGGTAGGTAAAGCTTGAGATCTTGTGTTTAAAAAAACTTTCAACGCCAACTCAATTTAACTTCTGACAAATGACAGAATGGTGCCCTGTCAGGTGTAAAAATATTCTGTAGGTATTTAGGAATGAAGCCAAGCCCCCATGCAATGAAAAGAAGCAAAAAGAAAAGAAGAAGAAAGGGTTAAGCTATTTCTTTTCAGGTAGTCTTTAAAGCAACATCCCTTATTGTCCTGAGGCATTTCACCAGGCCTGTTTCACTAGCTGACTAGCTGTTGGTTAAGCGTAGCGCATTAGCGTGGGACAAGGTAGACTAAACGCAAGGCGGGGGGATTACTCGTCAAAACGGCCAGTTTTCTTGGGGCGAGATATGAGCAGAGATAATAAACTTTTCCTGCAGAGTGACTCAACTTAAAAGTAACCTCTGCAAGAAGACCAGCCCTACCGACCTAATTTGGGGAAAACCAATATCATAATTAGTGATCTCAGAAAGATCGTAACGCGAAATCCGAAGCCTGCCCCAGCCATTTTTATAATTAAGGCAGCACTACAATGCCAAGGGGCAAATTCTCTTTCTTTGCTGCTCTGACAGTAGTGTATTAGGTTACGTGGTCCTTTCAGGCTGTCACGAACAGGTAGGCTATCAGCCGACCAGTCTGCCACACAAAGACGCATTTCCAAAGCGGACCGACAGCGGATCAACAAAGGGAGTTCCGAGCATTTTGCTCAAATATGTTTGTCTGCGAACTCCTGGGGCTGCCATTACTGCACCTCTAAATTATTGTTGTCTATCCACTAACTGTCAGCAATTCAAAGATTTGAATAGTATGTGTGTGTGTGTGTGTGTGTGTGTACATATATACACACACACACACTCGTGTGTGTGTATGTATTATGATCATATTACATCGTGGGGACTATTTTTCAGGTCCTCACAAAGTTTTGTTACTTCAATTGAAAAACTGTAAATCTCATATTTTGTTTGGTTAGTCATGCTTAGGGTAAGAGTTGGATAGGTGTGTGTGTGTGTGTGTGTGTGCATGTGTGTATATGCAAGCCAAGCAAACAAACAAACACATATGAACAAACAAACAAATATGCATTAGATAAGTAATGAACTCTAAATGTAAAATGTACCAAGTTTCAGAAAATGTATGGATATATGGATGAATGGATGGTCTCAACAACAAATTATTGGTCTGATAATTTGCAAGAACTAAAACAGCAGAATCTCGAAACCTGTGCCATTTGCTCATCTCTGCTCATTACTAGAGTGAGCTGTTCAGGAAAAAAGCTGGAAATTAATTAACATAGTAACGTTGCACACAAAGATAAAATCAAGAAAGGATTTATATGTAAGATATAAAATTCACTAAAATTAACACATGTCTGGGTGTTCAGAATATTCCAAAATATCCTCTGGCTATTTGCTGTTGAGACCTTTAAAAGCTTAATTTTTCACAGGTTTGGGTTTGGCCAATTTTTTTTGCCCAGAAGTATAAATGTTGTTAGTATTTTTTGACATTTCAAAATGTAAAACAACAATGTAAAATTTTAAACAAAAATGACAATTCTCCGGCACCATAGATTCATGTTTCAATACAAGCGCAGGAAAACACTACAGGTTCAACATAAAATATATTATCATAACTTCCAATAGTTCAACATTTCCATTTTTATCCTCATAAATTTTTATTTTGTCTTTATTGTTTTTCCTTCCATTATGGGTCCACAAAAGTTAATCATTTAGTAGGAGATATTTGTCTTAAAAAAAAACACAATTTCTGTAGAATATTGTAATCCTGTTTCAACCTTACATGCAATACGGTATTTAAGAGCGTCTGAAGGAGCCTTAAGGAAGCCCCAGTTGGGCCCCAGTTAAGGAAGCCCCAGTTGGGGGGGTCTCAGCGCCAGGCGGTCATGTGTTGGCTTCCCCTCGACCTTACTTCTGCTGTCACACACAATTAAAAGCGGCCTGCGTCTGCATGTCCCATTTGATGAATATGCATGTGACCTCTTTTTTATGTATTTTGTTTTTTGGTGGCTGCCCAATCCACTGGCCCTGGGGCCCTGAACAGTGCCTCCCAATGAGAACAGCTTGCATGCAAGGCAGCGCCTTTGTGCCGTGAAAAAGTAGAACTCCATGACACCCCCAGCCCCACCTCAACCTTTAACAATCCTCAACTAAAACAGGGAGGACGAGGAAGGAAATTTGGCCCTAAAGACCTGGAGAGCCGCAGTTTTTGAAAGTGTTACAGGCTTTGATCAATAGCAAAAGAAGGGGCATCCAAAGGCTTCAGTCATCTGTTGGGAAATTCCTCCATACATTTATGTTTCTCTTCTGGTTTTGCTGTTTTTATGCTGATCAGTTTTCCACGCTTGTGTTTAATTAGCGCGAAGAAAATTCGCCTGTACGCAATTTTTTTGCGTAATTTTCTTTTTAGCTATTCAGTCTTTTGTTTTACACTTGTGACCCAGCCTTTCGTAAATGGCTATAAAAAAACTGAATCGCATCTCTGGCAGACTGATTACCAGTATGGATCCCTGTCACGACGCAGCTACACATCGCCGTGTAGCTTCCCCGCATCATCGTCTACTGCTGCGCACGCTATCGGCTTTCTAAATCATATTCATTGCCGTAAGACGCATTGAAGCGACTGCCAAGGTCAGCCCGGGTTTCTTAATTAATAGCAAAGGCAAAACAATTTGAATAATGAGTCGACACCCGGACAGCATGCGGCATATTGTTATAAATTAATTATTCGAGGTTGTACGAGTGCACGCTTCAGCCGGGGGAGGGGCCAACGGCTGCGGGGCGAATAATGACAAGCCTGCTCCTAACTTATCATTACTGGGCAACATCCAGAAAAGTAAAATGCGGAGGGGTGTACACTGTTTAGGCGGGTCACAGCTGGGCAGCGAGGCACTCAACCTGAACTGCTGCATTGAAATTTGCTGATCATAAACTACATAGGAATCGCTGGATGAGTACCTCCGGCAAGCCAAACAAGCACGAAGAAACAGACAAATATGTATTAAACGAGCAGTGAACTGTAAAGGTAAAATATGTACACTTATTTTCCTGTTCCTATGTTTTTATTGTACTAAGTAAACTGTTGCATTTCGAGCAATATGAGAAAAACACATTATTTACAAAAAGCATATCTCAAAATAAGCATAAATGAAGAGGCAAGTGAGTATATTCCATAATACTAGGGAAAAATAATGGCAACACAAGAAAACTGCACGATTTACTCTGGTGAATTTTTTTGCAAATAAATCATGCAGGGACAATTGTTCAAAAAAACTGAAAATTAGATTCCCAGTGTTACATGCGTTGGTGGGCAAGCGGTCAAGCAGGAGAGAGGAGCCAGGCAACCGGGAAAAGTGGGGATTTATTCCGACGAACAGGGCAAACAACCAACACGAGGTAACATTAATGACAAGTCTGGGGAAGACTGACTCAAATGAGGACTAAATACACCGGACTAGCAGACATTAACGAGGAACAGGTGAGAACAATCCGGAATAAACGAAAGGTAACGAGGTGGGCACATGAGGATCAGAGGGAGCTGGACGCAACAGAACCCCCCCCAAAGGCGCGCACACCGGGCGCACCCCAGGAGAGGCGACGGACGACACGAAGCGAACTGGGCAAACAGGACCTGAAAAACAAAACAAAACCATCAACCGAGACCAGGGAACAGGATCAAAACACAAGATAGGCACAAGGACAAAATCCAGGACAGGACCTGACAAAGAACCGGGAACACAGACCGGCAAACCAGGAAGGGAGAGGCAGAGGGAACACCAACAGGTGGAACAAGAGGGCCAGGAGTGAACGGAGGGACAAAAGGGCCGAGAGGAGGGACTGAAACAGGCGGGACAAAGCGAGGAGGAGCAGACAAAACAGGAACAGGAGGAGAACACCAGGGAGCTCGAAGGCACCCAAGTGGGTAACGGGCAGCAACCGGAGGGGCCGCAGGCGAGAGGGAGGCTGCAGCTGGAGGGGGCCCTACAGGGGCCAAGGAGACGGGCCGAGGGAGTGCCGGAGGAGACCCGGAGGGAGCAGGAGGGACCAGCGGCACAGGCAGGCAGGAGGGGGAAGCCGCCACCGGCGACGGGCAAACCGGAGCCCGCGAGGGCGCCATCCGACGCCCAGCCGGAGCAGGGGGGCCCGGAGGTGGCCGACGTGCAGCCAGAGGCGGGACGGAGGACCGGCACCGAGGCCCCGGAGGCGACCGCCGACCAGGAGCCAAAAGACCCGCAGGCAGTCACCGGACCACGGCCAGGGGCCGGGACAGGAGGGACCCTGACCCTCCATTTGTGCCCTCTCCCTTTCCTGGACATGGAGAGGCAGGGACCCCGTTGGGCTCCACCTCTCTCGGGCTTATCCATCTACCGGCAATTTGTGCTGGCCGGTAAAAGTATGCCTCCAACGCAGGGTTCTACATACCGCGGAGGCATTGCCAGCTGGTAGTGGCGGTGTTCGCCCAGGCGATCGGGGAGCTCCCTCGCTCACCACCGTTCTCACTGCTCGCTCCCTCTTGGTTCTGAGCGACGTACTCCTTCCGTCGCTTGGTGATCCGGCGAAGCAGGCAGCAGAGGATCTTTCTTGCCTGGTGCAGCGGACTGCTGGCCAGCCGGGGCGCGGACCTCCTGTCAGCGGAGCGCCTGGCTGGCCAGTTCCAGGGCTGCGGGGTCCTCCTCTACCTTGGGTTGGGACTTGTCATTCTGTTACGTGCGTTGGTGGGCGAGCGGTCAAGCAGGAGAGAGGAGCCAGGCAACTGGGGAAAACGGGGATTTATTCCGATGGACAGGGCAAACAACCAGCAAGAGGTAATGTTAACGACAAGTCTGGGGAAGACTGACTCAGACGAGGACTAAATACACCAGACTAGCAGACATTAACAAGGAACAGGTGAGAACAATCCGGAATAAACGAAAGGTAACGAGGTGGGCGTGGCACACATGAGGATGGGACGGAGCTGGACGTAACACCCAGGTGAACTCTGATGCATAAATTTTTTTTTTTAGTTAATTAGTATCATCACAAAATTTCACCAGCTTCATAAATTGCCAGTATTTATAACTGCAAGTGTGAAGTTATATCTGGAGGAGCTGGACCTATGTACAAGTGGGCCTACTTCACCAAGCCACGTGAATAATAAATCGAGTTTTGAACATACAAATGAACATATTTTAACTTGCTCATACATTCATGGTCATATTAAACTGAAACTGCAAATCTCCACTGGGCAGGGAAACCCATCACTTCACTCAAAGAACCATATCTGTACTACAAATTTCTTTTCAAAATGCTAACCAAAGTTGGCACCGTTTACCCAAGTAACAGAAACAACTGAAACATTCAGAGAGGCTGTTATTCTCTGTTTTTAATTAATCATTAGGTGCTGCTGGCTTATTCAGACCAAGTGCCTTGGAGGTTCTCACCTCCCGTTTTATCTGCGATAACATAAAAGCGAAAAAAAACAAGCTTCCAGCTAACGACTCAAGACAATAATATGAGTAACAAAGCTGTGTTGACAAGAGAGACACTGATAGTCAGATCCTTTGAATAAAACACGAGACTCTTGAACTTCCAAGGCAGCAAAGTAATTGCATGTGGGAATCTCCTCGAAGTACAGTATAATGTTTGAGGAGGGCTACAGGAACGTTTTATCAACAGCACCAGCATGCATTGGACAAGAAAGGTCCTGGCGATCCTGCTGATGACCTACGAGACCTGAAGGCCATCAAGACCCTCCCTTAGCAGAGACAGCGGCAATCCATTCTGACTTAATAACCTTGGGTAATTGCAGACTCTGCGACAAGACCATTATTCATGGAGATATCCAATAAACTATATGGGCCCACCAAATCTTGATCCATAAGATTGATTTTAATCTCTATAAATTAAGGAGGGTCTTCAATCAAACCACCATAGTGTTTGTCCTTAAAGTTGATTAATACCAAGTTTTACTATTTTATCCTTTTCGTTTGCATGGGGACGGGCAAGAAATAGTTTTTGTGAAAACGTTGAAAGAGTAAGCTTAAAATGAAAGTGAAATTTTACCTTGACGATCACAGCCATTTCGGAGTCTGCTTGATCTCAGACAGAATGTGTTTCTTAGGCTTAACGTGTGTATGTCTCAGTTCATGATAATTTAAAGCAGCCACAAGCAGTACGCTATGCTCTCCATCAAAGCTTCGTCTCTTCTGCTGTTGGAAGATTCGTTAAAGATATAATGTAATGGAATGTACACGGTAAAGTTCAGCTCCATGTTTCTGTGGTTAGTTGACCTTGTACTGGATTATTAGGTCTTTCTTGACTACTTTATTCTTTGAATCCAATGTTTCACTAGTAGACAAAATAAATACTCAAACACTCTGGTAGCACATCAATAAACTGTTACATGCAAATGGAAAATTGCTAAATGATTCCCTGCATTGATAACAGCATCGCTAGTGTAGGAATGAAAATGTAGCAGAAGTTCTTTTGATGTTCAGTACCAGTAAAACATTTCAGTTCTCATTGTCAAACACGATAGAGGCGGTGTCATAGTCTGGGGTTGCTTCGGTGATGATAGAGTTGGAAATCTTTAGCAAAATCCACTGCAGTCTCAACCAGCAAGGCCATCACAACACTCTTCAAGGACATACCATCCTGTCAAGATTCCAGCTGATTGAGTCTTTCATTCCTATCAGGCTACAGTCCCTTCCAGGGAAAACTCAGTAACTGTTAAGTGGATATCCTGCCTAATCCTCTGAGCCCTCCCCCTGGTGTGGTCAACCAATCAGTGTTAATGCACTCCACCCTTGTACCAATGGCTGATAGCTGGGGTTTCATGCTGGGAAATGGTGTCCAGCCCCCACAGCATAATGCGACTGAGTGTCAGCCCCGCAGTCCAGATAAATCCGGCAGTAAAGGAGTGACAAAGGGTAACAAGTTTTATGAGAAAAGTGATGGAAGCAAAAAAAAAATACAAACAGCCTACATAAATAAAATTGGATTACGGGAAGTTCAGAGTCTCTGGTCCATAAATATTTCAGGCAGCACAGTAAAATGGCACAATAAAATAACTTATTTAATTGTTTTGAATGATCTACCCAGCAAGATTTACAGAGCAAAAGCAAGAATTACAAAAAGAGAGATTTTATTCAGCAAAATATGTCACCTTATGGAATATGATATTTGGAGGCCAAAAAAGATTATACCAAATGAAACAGAGCACTATAATCCAATAATTCAATCATAAGAACATAAAAGAATATTCAAACGATATATCTGTTGAAGAACCCCCTTGTCAGATTCAAAATAATCTGACTATGATGAGTAAATATTGTAGAAGCATGTAGAACATAGGCAAAAAAAGAGAAAGCCCATTCAAGTTTATGTCACCCTCTTCTCTAAAGTCCATTATTCAGGAAAAAAAAGTAAACGCACAACATCTCACTTCTCATCATATTCACTCCAGAGCTCCGATATCAGACGGAGGTGGGGGGGTGGGTTCTCTTGCGCGGCGACAGAGGGGATGCAAAGGAGGAATGGGGGAAGCTGGGTAGTGGTCAGGGACCCATAACCAGCCCCTGACAGGTGTGTGGAGGACAATGGCCAATATTTCCATTCGGGACCCATGCTCACCTTCCACTAGCCATCTCATTGGCCCGCTTCATCCCTGCGCTCGTTCCCCACGACATTCGGCGATGGAGCCGTCACTTTGACTTTTAAACGAATGCTGCTCCAGGCTTCTGCGTTGCTTGAGCAGCAGAGCAATGAGGCCGTTCCTTAGCGATTTATAAACATGCATATAAATGCAAGGCTGTAGTTTAAACAGTGATGAAACATTCTCCTGTTGGCCAGCCAACTCTTCTCTGATTTAAACAGCTGACATTTACAACACGGAGGCCTATTATTCAGGCCTACCGTGTGTGTACAGGCGATATTTCACGTTGCGGTGGGGAGGTGAAGACCGACCGCTCAGCTACCCCATGACACCGTCACGACTCGGCTAGGATGTTCCTAGGTGCTGGGAATTATGGTAACATGCATCCTTCATGGTGCATCTGCTCCAGCTAAACTCATTGTTCTGCCAGTTTTCTGATAACATTTCTGGAATTACAATATTGTTGATAAATTTCCTGCCTCATTGCTCAGAAAACCCCCGTGGAATTAATTAGCCTTTTACATTTTTCCATCCATTTTTGCAGGGTACCTGCCCCGATGCCAGTGATGGTAGAGAATCTACCTCACAATAAATCTTTTATATCCAGCCCTTTATCCTCCTTTATTCCTGTATTTCCACAGCATGACGTGTAGTTTGGTGTTTGCCACTCACTGTTTGGTTTGTTAAACCAAACTCCCACAGACGGGCTACACAGAAATCAATATCTCACTTGGTAGAGTTTGTAGCCCTGATATAGTTCAGTAGATACAAATAAAGCAATTACGTATGGGACTGTTTTTCCTGTTTTGGCCTCCGTGCTTTCTTCTGTAACACACACACAAATATATAGATATATAAAAGACGACATGGCATTCAGCCCGAGCATGTTTCCTAACAGAAGAAGAATCGCATTCTGCAGAATTACATTAAGACGGGTAACTTAATTACACGAGCCGAGAAAGAAAGTAATCGAATCAGATTGCTGAGATGCATCCTGGGAGCAGAGGGCAGAGATCTCTTTTGGCTGAATCTGGCTTAGCTCACAGGAGATTAGCATGTAACGACGCTGCTGGCCAGCAGAGAGGCTAATTGTTCCTGTGCCTCGGACTGATAATGAGGCAGCCTGTGGTTAGCGCGCAGCCAAGCAGCGTCAATTTAGCATCTCTGCAGCACTTCACGTAGCCTAGCCAGGGAGCAGCCTTTGCTTTTATGTCTACTGCGTCGCGTCTGGGCTTCTTCAGGACCCTCCTCGTATCTTATTTTGATTTTAATTGCATCATTATTACGCTACGCTGGGATTTTATGTATTCATAAAGGCTGTGATTGCCTGTCGGGTACGAATGCGTATTTACATTTTTGTCACACCTGGGTTTGGTTTTAACCCAAGGGCAGTGGATGAAGAGTAAACGGTCTTATAACGAAACCCGTTATGTGATAATAAAAAAACATGGCGTAATTAGTAAACCCTAATTCTAATACAACAGACATTAACGTTTTATTCTTTTTAGTATTATGAGTTAGAAGTGCAGGTTGAGATTTGCTTTGTTTAAACCCTAACTGCCCTTTAAATCCCACTGTACTAATGATTTGTGAAAAAAAATAGCTTCACTTCAGACTAAATCATAAATAATCACATAATTTATCAATTTAAAAGCACAGAATTTCGAAGCCCCCGAGAATACAAATACTTGCATCGTTCAACCTTGTTTTTACTTTTTACAGCTGCTAGAGGTTAGCTGGCTAAAGATTTAACACTGCAGAGTTCATAAGGGTTAATATAATCTGCGAGGTAATAGATGGAAAGATTTCTATCCTACCAATATCCCCGGTCTGAAATGAACGCCATTAAAACAAGTAGCAGCATCTAAATTAAAGTGACAGACTGATGGATGAGTGTCGTAGCTGAAGTGGAGACGTTTCCAGCAATTTGGGTCGAGTCGAGCGAATTCTGCCCTGCGGGCAGCACCGTCGGCAGAGACACATCAATTTGCGACTTGCGCGGACCCTTAAATACGCTCCAGAAAAAGACAGGCTCTCAGCCTCTTCCAGTAAATGAGGTCTATCCAATATTTAAAGATTCAAAATGGAGTGGTGCGTGTTAGTGCTGGACCTCAGCGTTAACCCCATTAGTGGTTGACTTTTCCTCCATTCGCCCATTAAATACCATGTGATATAAATGAGGCTGTCTATTGCAGAGAACACTACCTGTGGGGAGGGGGTCTTGCTACAGAAGGAAGCCTCGGGTTCGAGGACGTAATGCCGTCTTTGAAAGATTCTCTGAAAACCAAAGAGAGTATCAAAGTACCTTTACACACATCTTTGCAAACGAGAGACTTCAGCTATCAAATCTGGGACGATAATGATTTTAAATAGTCCGTGGGTAGACAGCAAAGGAAGAATTGTATGGATTTTTTTTTTTTCAGCTCACTCTGCGGTGACCTAACTAGCTATTTACATAAGAGCCTGGTTCTAGAGCACATTGTCTTTTAGGGGTAGCGAACAAAAGCTAGGTGTTTGTCATACCAGTAATGTTACATTTCTGCTTAATTAACAAACCAGCTAATGCGCATCAAGATACAAAGAGTGTAGTTATTTCTGCTGATGTTTTCTACACAAGAGGATGTTTCCCTTAATTTCAATACCTAGGAAGGCCTCCCTGCTCAGTATTTTAGAGATGGTACGCTCACATGACCCAGATCCACAGTACGACCTATTAGCTTTTCATTCTAACCTTGCAGAAAGAGACAGAAAAAATGAACCTCATTTCAAATATGGAACTATATACTTATATACTTCCCTTTGTGGGTACAGGCCTAACTGGAACAATGTAGTATTGTTTTTTTGGTTTAGGTCACACATTTAAGGCTGTGTAGGAAGACTGGTCTTTTAACAGGCCTTGTCGTCTTGCTGGCACAAGAGGATGCGTTCCTTTGAAGTGAACATCAGCTGATCCTACTGACCTTACATGCTCATAACAGTACCCAATAATCGCCAGATGGGCTATTAACCAGAAACTTGTATAGGGTAAAAAGATGCTCCACATTGTCAGAAACGAACATTAACTGGTAGGTAACATTTACTATAGGGCTCCAATTAGTCACAAGAAAGTCACAGAAAAAGTCGTTGTTTAACTGTGTTACCCCTGAATATACTGCAGACAGTGACACGACTTTCCCCATAGCAATTCTGATATGTTGTGTGGTCGGCAAAAGGAATTCAATTGGATTTTTTTCCGTTTCGCTTTTTTTCGTTTTGCCTGCCAAAGGGACCACGGGGACTGAAGGTTTCTCCACATCACGGGGGCCCTGCACCCCTAACCCCCACCATGACGAAGGGTCAACTGTATTTCTTAAAGTGTGAGTTGTTACAGTAGGCATATAAATTACGTCAAACTTTTACATGAGAATCAAGGAGCAGACAAATCTCTGCCTTACCATCAAATGTGTGAAGCACTAACCCTTTACTGAGGAAGAATGAGACAGCGACCCGATGGACTGGCATCCTACCCAAAATGCACCCCATTTTATCTCCTTCCAACGCTGGGATCAACATCATCATTTCATCCTTTATTTAGCAGACGTACATGTGAGGTAGATAAAACATCACAAACATATGTCTGTCAAGGAGATGACTAGGCATGAGTGTAGCTCTGCTGAGCTTCCTATGGATGCCCAGGTACAAGCAAGAGCTACATAACAACTTCCAAACAAAGCAAAAAGATCATGGAGGGCTCCTGGCTAGTAGGGCGGTTCCTCAAACAGAAATTATTATTATTAACATTGGTAAAAATGTCCTTGGATGAATTCGGCAAACTTTTCACCTCACCTTTGTTCCGGGCACCTCTGGTGAGTGTACATTCTATGTTGCTCAACTGACATGTTATCGATCTGATGATACTTGGGAAGACATGTCCCACGCCAGACCAAAAGTGAGTCTGACAATTTCTAAATATATCTTACCAACACTATATTTTCAAACCAGCGACAAACTGAGAGCAATGCCGACCATAAATCAGACGTCAAGTTCTGCTGCTTAAGGAGGAATGGTTGGGAGCCTAGCACAGCGCCGTGATTAATGAGCATGTCGTAGATACACCCGAGCTATTCCCCACTTTGATACATTTTCTTTTTCAAGGTCTGTAGCAAACTGCTTCTCGGCGCCAAACCTGAAACTGCATCTTTTGGTGATTCTGTCCAATCTAATTACAAAATGTAAATAGTTCAGAACCTGAATTGCATCATTAAACGAGACATATATTAGAAAGCTGCTTTACCATTTCGTCATGGTTTGGTTATATTCGCAACATGGATAAAATCAGGTCACGAAACTTCTTGACAAGAAGAATTTATCGCCCGCTGGCATCCGTGAAACTTTTTGCATGTTGTTAGCTCATGCGCTAGCTTCGTTCAGCGATTTGGATTTATGTTAGAAGGTCATGTGACATGTGCAGACTCTTTGAGGGGCTGGAACTCGATTGAAGGGATATGGCTGAGTGATACATTATTCCGGCTGGGAGGGGGCATCCCCTCTGTAATTTTTTTCGAAAGGGGGCACTCTGTAAGCTTTTGTGCGTTTGCTGGTTACCTTAAAGGGCTCTTGGAACATCAAACAGGAGGCAGTCGTTCGGACAGAAGGACCAGGTGGTAAGACACCGCCAGCCTCCTCCCTCAGCACGTGGCTGATGAAGCACCTGAAATTTTACCTGACTGAAATTTCTTCCGTGCCTCCGCTGCAGGACAGATGACCCTAATTTGACCTCTTTGTTATGAACAATTGATTGCCTTATGTGTTGCAATTAATGAACACCAAAGTTTTTATTCAATGTTGTTTTTCGACAATATGTCCTATAATTATACAATTGTTCAGTCCCTGGTTTAGTTCTGACTGTGTTTTTTTTTTGTATATAGCAAGAATTCAGGACTACCTTACACCAGGGTATAACAAATCACATACTTTGCCCAGTCAGTTTCAGGCAATACATCAATCTATGTCATGCTGCCTTCAATTGGGGTGCATGGGCCTTAGTTCTTAGAGATTATATTTTTAAAAGCATTTAAAAAAATAATGAGACAAAGCGGCCAAGGGAAAAGGTCAGAGGTTCACCGACAATCAGATATGAATGGCTGTCAGCAACGTCCTTCCGCAGCTCAGCTACCGTGGTAGAGAATCTCCTTCGATTTACCCCAGAATCTGGGATCAATATTTCCCCACTTTGGAACATCATGTAACAAATGATGATACGAAATCATCAGCCAATGGCAAAATATTGTCCTGAAAAGCATAATGAAGCCACAAGACGAACGGCGGACAGTGAAGAGCCCTGTTTTTCTATCTGCTGCAGTGTGTTTGATGGTCCATCTCAGCCTCCGAGAGAAAATCAAATATTTTCTTTGGGCTTCACTAATATCAGCAACTTTTACTATCCTAATGGCATTTTTATTGATCCACGTTTTAATGGGAAGAGTATATATTTGATGGGGCTCATTTCAGGGTCATAAAACAGTCTTTCTCCTCTGGCCTTTGAGGCGAATTGAATAGCAAGGCGGCTTTTAATCTACTGTTTGCCGCACTTTGGACCAGGTAAAGAAGAGGCAGTGAGAGAGGAAAGGAGAGAGCACAAGAGGGACTTTTTATATAAAGGGGGGGGGGACAAAATCAGTCATAGTCAAAGCACATTCTGCCCCTCCTATACGCTGGTCATCAGCGAACAGCCGCAACAAAGAGCCGTTGGTGGAATGACCTTGGCGGTGACATCATGTGCAGGCAGAACGAAATGAAACCATTAGACTGAGGCAGGGCTGAGTTATAAATCAGCCGTTTCCAATAAGCTGCCTTAATGGTCATCCATCATTGGGCAGAGACCCCAGGGCCTTGCATAGGCACCGAGATAAACAACGGCGGCCCCCAGCCGGCTGTCTGGGCCTCTCCAACGTGCTGGAGACTGGCTTCTGTTTTTATTATTTTTTTTTTGCCAAAGGTTAGTAATTAGGGTGGTTAAACGAGTGCGCCACAGGTCTCCGGACCGAAGGGAATCATGAGAACAGGCTAGAGCCTATTATGTAAGACCTAGCTAGTGAACACTGATCTACAACCTTTTTCTGATTAAAATTAAATGTACCGATCTGGTCGGAATATTTCTTCTAGCTCACGATAGTATGTAGTAGCTATTGCATCTAAAGACCTTCTTTAATGTTTATTACAGATTGCTTTGGAGTGTTAGCATGTTGCCATTGGTCTTGAGCTTGCTTGAGGTGCTGTCTCCCACCTAGGGGGGGGGGGGGGCGCTCCTGAGCCTCTGATTCTGAGATCCAAGTAGGTTGTGGGATATTCGGGGGACGGGGGGGCGTTGTTGGAAATTCTGGACCCCCCGGCAAAATGTCACCTTGGGTCCCAGTATTTTTCACCAGGCATGGGGGATCTTCTCCATGCCCCTCCAACACCCCTGAGGATGACGGGGCCAGATTTGAGTTGAGTTCTGTTACACGGGGACGGTTTGAAGGCTCACATCGGCATCAGTAATAATAACTCCCATCCCTCTTTGCGCTCCTTCAATGGTTCTATGTTGCACTTCTAATCCTTGAATATTCTCATTAGGTTCTTGCTTCCCTTGAAGCTCTTGTCTAGCTCCCGCTCCAGTACTGCTCACACTCATAGCTGGCCGCGCTTATGCCTAGTCGACTGCGCGGCAGCGCCTATGTTTGTAAAGTTCTATCTCACGTCAGGGACAATAGCGTCTGCTGAATGTGTAAATGGTAATGTGAGCGTAAGAGGCAGCCTGTCCGTTGGGGCTGGCCACTGTCAGACATGCAGGTCGGAATGTGGAAGGCCGAAGCAGGCGGTTAGGAGTCCTTCCCAAACAGCGGGAGTGGGCATTCGGCGCCAAGCTGCACCCAGGCCAAAGCCTCAGCCTCAAAGCCACACATTGTCCAGCTGGGATTGCGCCACAGCGTCCCCGCGGAGATGTCGGCAGACGCGGAGCAGGTCGGATTTACTGCCCCCCCCCCCTCTCCGTGCCACACCACCACCCCGCTGACAGCCCCCCCTGTAATTCATTATGTTTACAACCTGCAATTATGGTCTGGGATTTTCAATTTCTTTTCTGCTCCTTCCTCCCACTTCATCTTCCCTCCATTTTATGTTTCCCAGGGATGCCTCGCCAAGTCTGTCTCGCTCGGAATTCCTTTCCCAATCCCTACTTTCCTTGAACCATCCCTTTTCTTCCTCCCCAGTACCGTGTATTTACCCTTTGGCTTCATAAGAATCACACATTTTTTGTTTTTTTTTTTTTCATTTGGGTGGTCCGCATCCACCATGCACTACTTCTGAAACCTGCAGTTCACATTTGCAATCGAACTGGCCCCCAGGATGATGTAAGATGCCGAACGCCATATTCCCCCGAGATCGGTCCTTATGGCATTAGAGCAGAATGGAGGTTAGTGTTTTCACACTGTGATGTACTTTGGCTAAACTAACAAACAGCTGCCACTGGCCAGGTCTCTTTAACCTACGGTTTGTCCACCTCCCCCTGTATCGCTCAGTGAACATTAGCCAAGCAACCACTGCGTTATTCATGGTGGCTAATCCCTCTTCTCTTCTCCTTAATCCCCCTCTCCTATTGAATGCTTTCCAGAAGCTACTTCTCACCCACTTTGCCAGAGTTTCTGGTCACTTGTCCCCAGTTATTTGGTGTCCCTCCCAGGACCTCGGCCTCCCTGTCACACCATATGTTGCCGAAGTTGTTTGCAAACCTTGGATGCTTCCATAAGCGTATACATGACAAATTGAAGTGCTTTTTTTTGCCTGGGATGAGTCATGTGGAGATTTACTTAAGCAAATTCTCTGCGGCCCGGACCACTGTCCAGCAGAGCGAACCAACAAGCCTCCCAGCCAGCCTGGCAATTTACTCTTTGTAACCATTAAGTAGACAGCTAGGAGAATTTGAGTAAGCTGGAAATGGGGAATACCAATGTGCGCTTCCTGAAGACAGGGGTTAGAATGGAAGCTGTCATTCCATCTGTTCCACTAACACAGACATCAGCAAGTATTGCTGTTCACAGGGCAAATCGAGCATGTGAATTGCTTGATAATTAATGAATAAATTAATCAATCTGTAAAATAACATGAAATATGATAAACATCTCAGACTGTATATTTCCCCTTCCCTGAGTATCCATCTGGCAAAATATTTAACAATAAAATAAAACAAAACAAATAAAACACACGTAACTTCAATGTCATGATATTATTATGATGAAATCTGTATTTTTCCAAAAACAATGAAATATTGGATCAAATATATAAAAGCTACAAGTATGTATGTATTTGTGCATTTTACACTGATTTGGCTAAATCACTGCAATGTATTAAAAAAATGGCCATCTATCAATTGAACAGTCACCGCTAAAGTGTAGTATTCCGTCATAATGTTGCCATACATATGTTTACAGTCAGATTCTGTATGAAAAAAAATGTCTTTCCCAGCCAATGCATATTAACTGTGTTCAAACTGCATCGGTCATATTTTTATGAGTGAAGACTAGATTTCTTTTACAATCACTGTAAAATATCTCTCTAAGGAAAACGCAAAATACCCACCAGGGTTAGATCAGTGCAAAGTAAGTACATACAAAACAGCCACAGAAAGATTCCTAGAAGCTGTATTTTCAGGTAATGTCAACCCAATATAACCGTGAGGCCTTAATGGTAGAACAGTAAAACAAATTCTGGTCCAAAGTGTCTCACTGAAGCTCTCAAATTGCTGTGATGTGACCTAGCGCCATATGAATGTCTCAGCGACATGGTAAACTCATCCTTGATGCATGCAAGCTGATTTTTCTATCAGGTGGTTGAGTGTGTCTGTCCATAGGAAGATGAAGCTTCCAGGCTTAGTGAGATCAAGAAAAGCATCTGGCATTTTAATGTGACCAAAAACACAGGTGAGTTGAAGCTGTCCAGGCTTTAAGTATTATAGCTACACAGAGCGAAACTTGTGTAATTATTACCAAATACAGCACGTCAAAGCATCATTCTATGAGAATCCTTGCAGAAATATCCATTGCATGTTCAGTTTTACTAAGCTAATGATAAATGCTTCAAAAAAATAATATAATATTTCTAGGACAAAAATTATAATTATTCCTAGGTATCTGGACAGTCCAATCAGGGTTGCTCATTGCCCTGGACCCCTGAAGTTCATTTACTTTTGTTCATTATTGGATAACAAACTAGACTGTAATATTACTGCTTGGCAAGGAAGAGTGACCTAGGGGGTTTAAGTTAGGTTTGACATGTTGTTGATGACGTCTCCAGGAGCACAGGATAAGCATCATGAATTACAGAGGCATACAAATAACTATTATAGTGAATCAAGGCACTGCAGCTGAGAGCTGGGGTCAGTTTTTGTGTCTGTTAGCCATTGGTTTTAAACAAGGATTCCAAAGGGTACAATTTAATGTAATCTAAGTCCTTAATCCATCCATCCATCTTCTACTTATACTGGTCAGGATCATGGAGTGAGGGAGTCTGAAGCCTATCATAGAATTCACAGGGCACAAGGCTGGGGGACACCCTGGATGGGATGGTAGTCCATTACAGGGCACACACACACACACACACACACACACACACACACAGTACTGTTCTATGGGCAGTTTATAGACAGCCATCATCCTAACTGCATGTCTTTGAACTATGGGGGAAAATCCACACAGCACAGGGAGAAACTCAACACACACAAGGAGTACAGAGAGGATTTAAACCCTGAGCTACCCACTGAGCCACTGTGCCACCCACAAATCCTTCAATACTTGGCTAAATCATTTGCTTAAGTAATCCGAAGTGTTCCAAGAAAATCTGCCAGTTCTCAAGATCCAGGCCTTTCCTCCTGTAACTGGCTGTCATGCAGTGTTAGTTCACTGGGGTTAAACAGGATCATTATACATCAGATCATTCTACAGAGCACAGAAAACACATTATCTTAATTTCATATCTATTACACAAATCCTCTCATGCAACTTCCTGTTTATCTTTTTTTTTGTGCTGGGTTTCCTTCTTTAATATATCCTTCCACATCTGAAGGATAATGCTTGTTTTTTTTTTTATTTATTTTTGTTTGTGTCTTGGTAATGTATTCAGAGCGGCCTTTATCAGGGCCGCCTGTCACAAGGGACTATCCTCGAAGTGCAGCCTTGTTTATGCAAAACAGTCAAACTTCCCACAATGTAAGTGACTGGCCTTTACATTAATTCACACTTCTGCTTGTAAAATAATATGACCCCCCGGAGATCCGGCAGAGGAGCGTGTAAAGGTCAAACGCCCGCACTCTTTAAAGCTTCTACCCTTCCTCCCTAACCTCACTGTGCTCGTATTCACCTGCCAAACAAGAATCCGGCAAAACAGACGTATCTGGATTCCGACACTCGAACGGAGTTTAAGTGAATTTATCGTGACTGTTATTTAACGGGAGACATTTAAAATTCCATTGTTGCCATTATTTGTAATTACGTTGGAATCTTTTTTAAGATACATTTGTTTGTACAATTGTCAAATTACTATAAACGTGAACAGGGTCTCTTAAAATTCATAAATGCAAAAGGCTAACAATGTTTGAGCGGAGGATGCGTTTCTCATGTTCATCTAATGTGCTAGATTACATAATCACTTTTCCTACTAAGAACTGCAGCTGTGATGATTTCAGTTTAATTAGATTTGCTAACACGTTCTTTAAATTAAAATAATTTCCCTAAATAACATGCCTTATCTCCAGAGATACTGAAATGAGGATGATTCAATTAAAGCCAGAAAAATGGGAATAAATCTTTTTTCCCCATTTCTTCTGCGCCTTTTAATTGACGTGTTGGTTTTTTTTAAGTGACATGTACTTTTTTTTAGTTTCACATGGTTTGGTCTAGCGTTTTCTTTTGTCAGATTTTAACAGCACTCGTCGACATCATGCACAAGTGAACAGCTTCTTTTTTTTTTTTAATCATGGATATTGCCAACCTCACAGGCAAACCATCTGAATCACCAGCACTTCCATTCTCAAAATAGCTATTATCCACCCAGAAAACAGCTTGCGGATGGTTTTCTTAGGAACTGAAACCTACTGCTACGTTGAGGATCAGCCATTTTCCTACCTTGGTATATACACAAACGGTCCCAGTCCCTACAGGCCCGAAATGGCATCCATTAATCAATAAACTAGATGTAATCTGGGGTGCCCAGAATGCAGGAGAGGAGATTCTGGAGCATAATGCTGCTGGTCTTGTATTGTTATTCAGACATGAGCTGCATAAGGAAGAGTGGCTTGCCTGAGCTTGATAAGAGTCGGCCCGGAGTGAGCCATGAATCAAAGCGACAGCTACTTCTTCTGCTGATTTCACACAGGGACTTGGGTGACTTTGGAAAAGGAAGGGCGGGGGTGGG
>JABFEA020000044.1:13273993-13302800 GCA_019775915.2 Cyphomyrus plagiostoma
CGTTCACGGTTCAACTTCTGATATTCAGATCGAGTTCTAGGTCAAACTGGTTTGTTTGACTTTCAAGAAATTCAAGTACTAGTGAAGTCGACAACCGAGGTACCACTGTAGTTTCTATTGTTTCAGAAAATCCTTCTTGCAGAAAGTAACCATACTCAAACTCGCCTATAACCTGGTGAGCAGTATTGCAATATCACAACATATTACAACATATTAATTAATTTATTAATGTTATGGAGGGTTGGGATTATTTGTTTTATGCGCACTCATCCAGAGAGGGTGTTTTTTGCCAATTCTTTTTCCTGGATTCAACACTGTGACTCTCATGGTAGAAGTCTCTGTGTTTTCGCGGCCAAACACTTGTGACTTATCAAACTCATGGATTTGAAAACAAAAGCTCATCCAGGAGTGAACTTGCCATGCAACTTAATAAATCTCAACACATATACTGCATATTCTGAAAAATAACACATGTATATAACTGCTGAATAAATGTGGATCATATACAGGCAATCTTCCAGACTTCCTGTTCTGAATCATTGTTACAGTGTGGAGATTGCATGTGCGATTTTGTAATTTATTAGTGTGTATTATGATTTATAAGCGCTGTTAAACGTGACTATGATTTAACTTCAAAGCAGCAGTTCTAGACAGGATATCCCATATCAGACTACTTGCCCATATTAGAGACATCCGGCATACATCCACTCCCCTTGAGTCTAAACATTCCTCCCTAATATAAAACTCTCACTCTTGCCCGTGTCTGGGGTCAATCTCACTCATTTTGGAAAATTTAAATCGTTCCATTAGAATTTCGCCTAAAAATCCCAACAGTTTCTGGAAACATCCTCTGCCCTAGCATAAGTATGTGTTAAAATTTGAATTGAATGTGACTTTGAATGCCTACATTTAAACAAGCCATATTTCAACGGTTTCAAGCCAGCTGTCATTTAATAAAGTTGTCGTAGCTGCCTTTCCTCCACAATTCTTCCATTTGCTATATTTCTGTCTCTGGCAGACAACATCATAATATATTCTTCCTTCTGGTGTTACACTTTTCCACTTCTAGGCATTACGACGCGGAAACATCGTAAGCCATGTTTGAAGTTGCATCTACAGTTTTTATGGCACCGTTGGAATAAACATTCAATTATTAGTCAGGGAATCATTATCAGATTTCCCAGTAATAGGATCATTGCTAATATTTTTTTACTATTACAGATGACTATAAATTACTGAAAGTGCATTTTCACTTATTGCTGATTAATATGATAATTTGTTGTGATTATTAGAGTAGATTATTATGATTTCTTTGTATTATTTTCAGCGTGTACATATCCATAATGGTGAAAGCTAAGTCTCCTCGGTATTAAACATTAGGTGACATTTCACTAAAGGCAAATTTATAAACAAATTCATAACAAATAATAATGAATCTGTAAAGCATTATAAACATGACTATAAATATTTATTAAAAGCCATAATACATTATAACCACGTTTATCATGCATTATGAATGCTTTATGAAGCTCTCATCAATAATGCACTATAAATACCTTTATAATGCAGTATAAAATCCTTAATGCTTATACTGACAATTATAATGCATTATAAAGGTATCTATGGTGCTTTATAGATGCGTTTCATAAAGCATTAATAATGCGTAATCCACATAGCTATAATGTGTTATGCCTTTTGATATTTATAGTCAGTTTTATAATGTTTTATGAATGCATTGTTGTTAGGAATATGTTTATAAACTACTAAAAACTTAAATTACTGTCTATTAAGGTCCAATAGATTTGTTTGATACTTATCATCAATTGAAAAATAAGATTTGTGGACAAAAATCTGTTCATAGACTCGAACACAAAAATCTTTTTTTAATAATATAGACAGAGAGATATTAGATATCAGCTGGTTCGGGTATAACCCAGATCTGCTCTAGGCTGATCATGTCCTTGTACTGGATAAGTGAAAATAGAAGATAGATGGCTGATATATATTTTTTACTATATGTTCTACAAGCAACGCCGTAAATGTCGGAGAGTGAAGGCTTTATCACAGAAGTATAATTGCATTATTGTACTGCTGTGCTATGTTGAGTAAGTATGCAAAGCAGAGGGTCCTGTACGCTTCAACCGAACCACTAACCATGAACATACAATTTCCATATTTATGGAATTACCTAAAGCTCAGTGGACCTGAACTATTTAATAACTATACATATAAATCATTCCAGTACAGCAATTCCCTAAAACTGCAGTCTTTGTTATCTAAACTTTAAACTTATCTGAGTTTAACTGATTGTTTAAACACTTAAAAAAATCCAGTATATCCAGTATTTTTGTTCAACATATCTCAAATGTGAAAATATGAAGAATTGCAAACAAAATTTGAAATACAAGTCATTTGTGATTTAAATCCAGGACTATATTTGCTCAAAACAGACCTAGGATGGCATTATGAAGAAGGATTATTAAAGGTCATGAATCTGAAAGAGACAATTCATGAAATATGAAGGTCATGTGACCGCTGCCAACCAGTTGGAACAAGCCTGATGCAAGAAGACAGTTTGTCAGACAGAATGAGATTAATCTGCACATTTTATTCATTGCATGCAGCTTCCAGCAGAGGTATCCTGCTATAGTCCACCCTTAAGTTTCAAAAATTGTCAAATTCTGCAAAATAAACATGATCACCGGTGAACTCCTGCAAGTCATGTGACCACGGAATATGTCGTGTTTAGGCGTGTGTCCCTGGATGCTGGCCAATGAATGAAATGCACACTGAAAATAGTCAATGGCACGCAAATGTCGAAATGTTAGTCTATTCTCAGTACAGTACAGACACTTCCTGGGTTACGATGGTCCTTGTTACAGTATTTCGACTTTGCGATGGGTAAATGTTTTTAACTTTCAGTGCATTATTCAATAAATTACATGAGATATTATACATTTTATTATAAAATATGATTTGTGTTAATGATTTTGTCCAACTGTAGGCTAACGTAAGTGTTCTAAGCATGTTTAAGGTAGGCAAGGCTAGGCTATGGTGTTTGTTAGGTTAGGTGTTTTGTATTCAAATGCATTTTCGCCTTATGAGAGGTTTATCGGAACATAAGCCAATCATAACCTGGGCTGTATCCTCACGTCTGACTCAGTTTGATGGTTTACAGGCTGAAATGCTGGTAAAGAGCAGCTTGTCCTATGCAAGGTCGTGGGGGTCCAGACTCTATCCTGCCCAATAAGGGTGTGAGGAAGGGAATAACCCAGGCTGGGACACCAAGCCATTGTATTCAACAGAAAAATCATTCATAGCTACATAATATCAATACAAGATGTTTATTTCACCCGACTCAAAGAATTTCTTTACAAATCACTCTCGGAACGTAATCTTACTCTGAGGTCAGATCATTCTTCTTTAAAAACCCACTGGGTGACTTGCGCTATTTCATTAATTGACTGAGAGCTTCCACAACACAAAGAAAGGCGATGCGGGGTTATGTGAGCATCACGTTAGCCATAGCCCATATGGAGAATGCAAAGCATGTATAAGCAAAGGGGAGGTGAGGGGGCAGGGATGGGGATCGGCAGCGTCCAGGGATTCAGAAGAACCACTGATGACAGGATGCCGCAATTGGAGTCACGTCCCTCCTGTTTTCGGTGCGTCCGGGGGGGGTTGTGGGGTGGAGTTGGTTGCCATATGCTCATTGTTTCCAAGGGGAATGGAATCAGCACATAAAAGTAGCTCCCCCCTCCCCCCATCGAACGTGTTCAAAGCACAGATGAAAATCGATGCACACAAGACTTCAGCAGAGGTAAAGTTTACATCAAAGTTTCTCTCTCTCTCTCTCTCTCTCTCTATCTATCTTGAGGGGTGAAAATAGATAGGTGTGTAGTTTACGCAGAATGTGATGTCGCTGGCTGCTCTCCAGCAATTGTCCACTTAGCTGGCTAAAAATATTCCTGGCTGAAAAAAAAAAAAATTCCACACTCCAGGGAAAACTAGAGCTAACGAAAGGTAAAGCGCTCATTTCATGTGGTTCCGAGGCGATCTAACGCTAACAGGGGAAGATCGAGCTGATGGTACAACTATAAATGCAGGCATGAGCTTGCGGTTGCCGTAGAAATCCACGGAAATGCAGCATGTCAGCTTAAAAGGCGCGGAAGACGAAAGCCCAGCAGGGCTGTGATTGCGGGGGCGACCTCGTGCTGCTCGGGGCTACGGTCCGGCGAGGGCCGGGTGGCTCTCTGACTTCTGTGCGGCCATCTGGCCTCGCCTCCGCCGCAGCTCCTCCGCTCGGGGACGACCCCTGAAGGGCAGGGGGAATGTGGCCGACAGGGGCGGCAGCCACTCCCCACATTCCTGCTGCGACGCAGAGCAGACACGGGCCCCGGAGGCCAGTCGGGGTGAGACGTTTCTCAGACCAACATTCTGTGAATTATCCTTTTCCCCAGACTGCGACTCTAAACCTCACCGGATTTGGCGCAAAACTTGTAAATTGTGTTGAATTACCTCGCATGTTATGTGTATTACCCAGACAAACCCAGCAAAACAAATTCCTGGTCAATTTAACAGACTCCTTCCAGTTCTGAAATCCATTAATCTCGATAGCTGTACTCTTTCTGGCCGGACTTGCATAATGTCCTCGTTGACAAATGTGTAATCTTCTTCGGGGAGAGTAAAAGATCACGTGCTTCCTGTGCAAGATGGTTTGACAGCATTCATGGACGGTTCCAATGCCCTGTAAAGATTACTGGTATGACGAGGCCCAATTTGTTGAGCTAAATAAAACCGCTGAATTCCAGCATGTGCCTGCTCTAAATTTATCAATGATCGCCACTACAAACATGCCGTGTAAACAGCCTGTCAGAGTGCTTACATGTGCTATAGCAGTCAGTGTACAAGATTTACCTTAAAATGACAATCCTTCCGCAGGAATATTGCACATGATGTGTGTATGGAGGTGTGAATCAAGGTGAAGGACTGACAGCCCTGTGCCTTCTGGGATAGATTCCAAAGCTAAATAAGCAGTCATGGATATATATATTTATATATACATATGTTCATATATGGCTGACACACACCCTGCTCCAGCCGTGAACATGTCATAAGCTGTTTGACGTGTGGTCCGGTCACTTTGGTGCAGCTGATGTTATGTGTGTGTTTTTTTTTTTTAACATCCTTTTAAAGTCATGTGACTATTGCTTGTCCTGTGCAGTAACATCAGAACTTTACCTGATTAATGCATGCATTTTTAACACGTAGCGGTTTATTCTGGGTGCCCTTATCGCCGCCACTCTCTATTTGTGTGTGTGTATATAATATATAAAATAACATGACGTGACTGGGTTTTAATTTATTGGTTTTCCCTTTTTACAAATGAAGAGTTTGAGCTGATGAATATTTCAGCACATGTGCATTCTGTGGCACATTTGTCACTGAGTTTGCCATTATAGACAAAATAAATGAGCAGTCAAGTCTCCACGCGAACATTTCGGGGGGCAGATTAATGAGCACGGGCCGTTCGCGTCGCCGTGGCTGATCTGTCCACATTGCTAGAACTACAGCAGCATCAGTCGTGTCCCGTCAACGGCGCTCTCACCCACCCTCAAACCCAACACCAGCACGGACGGAATGAGCCAAAGAGTCCATGCCCCAGCTGTCGACTCCAGAAGCTGGATGTGAGGGAACATTTGTCCCTCTTTCTCTCTTCTTCTTGCTGACGTCGGCCATGTGCTTAGAGGGTCTGTGGCGACAGGCAGCATCCCAGCACAGGAGGACTGTATTGCTACACAAAGGCCAAACGCGATGACTATGCTGATGCTGAGAGTGAGGAAATGGGCTTGAGAGTTTTTTCTTTTATATGGTAGGTAGGTAAACGACTGGGCTGTACTAAGATATTCTGTCACGCGATAAATGAGAGCCCAAGAGACCCATTTTAGGTCATAATTCAGTATTTATAAAATGTGCAGTTACGAGGTTTCGCCTTTGTGGGGCAGTGTAGAGTTCTGCAGAACGCCACCTGCCAGCGGAGGACGCTGTTCTGAGACTGCATTCCGAGCGCGCTTGCTACACAGCATGGCAGAGACTGGGCGCTCGGGCACCCACGCGAGGCCGGGAGGGGGTTTTTGTTCTACCTCGCAGCCAGACGCGCTGACGGCAAGGTGTTTTCTTTCCTTTTTCCACGCGCACGCCACTTGCCTCCTTCCCCCGCGCTCTGGCGCACTGCCTTCTGGATGCAGTCCACCACACGGAAACCTGCCGCATGCTAGCTGTCCCACACGCCGGGCGCCACCCGGCTGAGGGGGCCCTCCGATAAAAAAACAAAACAAACGAAACGAAAAGCCCTCTGAGGTGATAATTACCTCCCCTAATGACACTTGCCGTGTCTGTGTTGAGATCCATGTAGCAGAGTTGGCTGGGCACACCCTGCGGGCAGACACGGGATCGGAGAAAAACACTGCCAGTCCCCAACATCGGCGGCTACTGGGATCTCCATAAATGCCAGCAGCCGCTGTCGTAATTACCGACGCATTAGCTACTTTTACGATGCTCCGCGATCTCTACGGCGAGCTCCTTAATTGGAACTAATAAACGATGGTGGCATCGCAGGGACTATCTACCCACTGAAGGCATTGATGTCCTGCGTCTGGGTGGCAGTTGGCATTCAGACATGAGGAATGTATGACGGGAGGCTTGACTCCACGCCCTTTGACCCCTGCAGAACACCAGCGCCCAGCGTGAAGAGTGGCCACTGACCTCCTCCCTTAGACTATACCTTGCTTGACAGAGCCGGGAAGCACAACAGTGATAAAATCATTCAATATTTTTTCATTTGGCAGCAAATACAAATTTGAAGATGTGTCAACAGCACTATTACTGCTGTAAATATTTGTATAAACAGTGCATTACCAAATAATACTATACATTACTGAATTCTATACTGAATAATACTATATGTCACATAATGATACTAAATATTACTGAATAATACTATACATTACTGCATAAAACAGAACTATACTGAATAATACAGAACTATACTGAATAATACTATACATTACTGAATAATACTAAAACAAAATCACAAATAATCACGATGTTCATCCCCTAATCAGCTCTTAATGGGTCTGCCTTTGGGTTCCTCTGATTATAACCATGGAGGACTGTGTACTTCATCATACTCTTTCCCGCTCGCATCTCTGTTCCTTCACCACCTGCAGATAGACGGTTTTGACATCAGTTCACACTGCACTCTCAGTTTCTGAACAAAAGAGGAATGTAGGCACCATCTAGTGCTTTGTTCAGGCAAAGCTTGCAGGCATAGGGAAACGCACCCAACCTTCCCCCCCCCCCCAAACGTCTGCTCTGCTTCGCCACGGCAAACCGGGTATCTATGCCAGCGCAGCCGCTCTCAGCTGCCAGCCGGCACTCTCACCTGCCTCAGCACTTTCTGCTATTTGTCATGCAAATTTTTCAAATCCATTTTTTATAAGATTCTGGGAATTTATGCACCCCAGGACCAGATTTGTTCACATTATATTGTTGACACATTATATTAAAAGGCAGATGGATACTTTATGATACATATTGTACTGTTTTTGCTGATATAAAAACAAATCATCAAAACTTATTAACCATTTTCAATGCTTACATGTTTATTATATTCTCATTTTCAATCAAATCATCAAATAATAGTGAAGAAGGGTAACGATGCTTATAGCTTTTGGATAGTGCATCGCTCTTTATTGCTTTAAGGTGATCCACCCATGTTCCATAACTACTCATTCAGTACAGTGTCACATAGAGCCAGGTGTATCTCCCAGTAAGCACATGACACAAGCAAGGCACACTCTGGGTTGGATGCCAGTCCATCACAGGGGACAAGATAGGGCACACACTGGGTGGGATGCCAGTCCATCACAGGGGACAAGGCAGGGCACACTCTGGGTGGGATGCCAGTCCATCACAGGGGACAAGGCAGGGGACACTCTGGATGGGATGCCAGTCCATCACAGGGGACAAGGCAGGGGACACTCTGGATGGGATGCCTGCTTGTCATTCTCAAGGCTTACACACACAAAAGGCAATTAAAGGACATCAATTTGCTTAACCGGGAAGCAGAATGGCAGCATGGCTGAAGATGTAAACCCCAACCCATCTCCGTGTCTATGGAGCTTTCATGTTTTCCCCATGTTTTTGAGCAGGTTTCATGAGGGTATATTCCTGCTTTAAGCCCTAGGCAGGGGCACAATAGGGGCATGGATGCCCTGGCAGGTTCAGGGGGCATAGCACTTGACAGAGGCTCTTGAATAGATGAAATTGGTTGGGAGAGCCCAAGGTGACATTTTGTTGGGGACCCCAGAAATTCTAGGTATACCCCTGGCTGTAGGCAAGAATCTACTAGACCCTCTACCGGATAACCAGCTGGAAAATGGATGGCGGAATGGGTGGGACTTGCCAGACCACTATTTCTGGATGGTGGGGGGAAACTTCAGTACCTAGGTTAGCCATTATGAACATGGCATGGCTAAACCAAAACCCTGGAGGTTTACCGCAAGGCCAGAGGGCTGCCCAGCATAGCACCAGGTCAGCTCCGTTTAGTTTAGTTCTGAAACAGAAGATCTCCTGAAGTGTGTTTTACTAGGCACGATCAGAGAAACCACATTAAAAGTGGCTGATTGTACAACTTGGGAATTAACCCTGATCCCACTCTGATCCTCCAAATCTGCCACACTTAGTTTTTGGTTTAGTCTCACGACACGCAGTACAGCAGATGGAAAAGACCGAATGCCATCGAACATAAACAGAGGCTGCTGCACTCCCTCGACAAACAAACACTTTTCAGCACAGGTATATGGAAAAAAAGAAAAATGTAAAATGTGGCTAAACAAGCATTTTTTTTTTCCAGTGAGGGTTGTGGCCTAAATGATTATCCTATTTCAGAGCATTATGGGCTATATTAACACTATCGACAGGGCTACCAATATTGCTGTTTTGAAGTCAGCTTTATTGACTGTAATGAGAACTGTCTTAAAAGGAATTACAAGTAAAAATACGGCCATATTCCTTTACTTTAATTATCTAATGGCTGTCATTAAGTAGTTAACTAACGATTTTATACAAATAAATATTTTGAACCTGCAATGGGTTGGCTCCCCGTCCTGAGTTGTTCCCTGCCTGTGCCCGTAGCCGCCAAGGATGGGCTCCAGACCCCCTGCGTCTCTGAATAGGACAAGTGATTTCAAAAAATGGTTGGATGGATGGAAATATTTTGAACTCCAGTTGCATTGTGGGTTTTTTCTTGGTCCATAGAACACCTTAAAAATAATTTTTATTTCAAATTAACTATATTATTATTATGTTATATTATATTATAAATTAACGTAAATTATGCTAATATGTATTATTAAAGTGAATTGTTTAAGTTGACCAATAAAAATAATATTACTACGTATTGTTATTAATATTTTTTGCTATTTTTGCATTTGAAAATATAGGTGCTGTTTTTAAATTTACTATCGCCAGTTATACGTTATACTTCGCTCACTTTACAACAGTTACATAACAGTTGTGTTTAATTTTAAGAAGAAACACACAATTTCATACAATTATAACTATTGGCTATTGCACCCACCATAACAACTGGAAAAATACGATAATATGTCGCGTCGTGACCAGAGAGACCGCGAGATAAATCGTGATTTACAGCAACCAATCAGAGTCGCCTAGCCCGTTCAACTAATGAGATAGAGAGGAAACGTGCAGCAACATGGCGGATATTCAAACGGCGGCAGTAGAATTCGGATTTTAGTCTAAGGTTATTAACTGCGTCTTTTAGTGACACAGTGGGGAAATCAACTTTAACCATAATGCTGTGGTTTGAAATTATAAAGGAATAGCTATGAGTGGAAGGAGAAAGCACCGTGCATCTCCAAGTCGCCCCCGGTTAGACGAACGTGAAACGCAGCGGATGTCCAGGCTCTCTCAAAATAAAGCAAAAGGCAACAAGTTGAGCAGGTCCCTGAAACAAACACAGCAGTCACCGTCCCTCGAATCGTCATTCAATTATAAAAACGGTAAGAGCAAGAGGCACCCAAGTCCCAGCTAACGGTAAACCTATGACGGCAGCTCACAGTAACAGCCAGGTGCTCTGACCCATTCATTGTATTGCTATCCAGTCGGTTATTTAAAATCGACCAACGTTCTTCCTTTTCTACACTCGAAAGTTATTATTATTTTTTTTTATGTATAGCGTTGTCATTCTGCATGATGCTTTTTAATCTTCGAAGTAATCCCATATTTAGCAGATTGTGCGTTCAGGTAATGCATGTAAAATACTGCCCATTAGACGTAACCCCTGTATATTTTCAGTTAGCTTTCTAACTCGCCTTCAACTCATGCATGTTGATTTGATGGTCTTCACTTGTTTTGTAACTGAACCCTGGTGACGCATTATACTTTTCAATTCCAGTCAGTTTTACTGGTCTCACATGGGTCGGCTTTATGGACTGGGACCCTATATGCAGAGCCCACTGAAGCAAATCTCCAAGGTTCATCCCATGGCTGCCTTGCCTATCACAGCAGCCTGACAAAATTTAAGTTCATGGAAGTTCTTTTGGCAGCCCTGTACATAGCATGGCCCTTTCTGCTTCTGTTTGCCACCAGATGCTAAAGTTACTTCTTGTCCCTTGTCAGACTTCAAGACTCCGAAAAGACGCACACAAATCAGGCTTAACGGTTTGAACAGTGCAGACTCTCCGAATCATGACACAGAGGATATCATATGGGATGCCACCTCACCTACACCTGTCCGGAATGGTCAGTATTTATGTTCATATTAGTGTTATCATACACAGTCATAAATATGACTTTTCTTACTTCAATATGTATCTGGTCCACTTCAGACAGTTTTTCTTTGCACTTTGGCTTTCCCAGTTCTTTTTTTTTTTATTTAAAAGAAAGAATGCTGTTGATTATTTTTTTTCCTTCACAGTGCCTGTTTAATTTGGTAAGCTTGTTTTTGTTTTGTCCATACAGGTAAAGGGGCTGCTAAATCATCCAGAAATGTTGTGGACATTTCAGAAATCGTCAGTCGGATAGCTCCCGTGGTTTGTAACAATTTTGGAATTGACTTTGAATGTTGTCTTCCTAGTGTCCCAGTTTCATTTTATATGACATTTCTGTCTGCATCTGGGCACTAACCCTGGATGTTTCTTTAGGGTGAGAGGCCAAGCGCTTCTGAATGTAACTTATTCCAGTGGATTGGCGACAGTGCTATTCCATGTACTCCTGAGGTCAAGCACCAGCGGACCCGGAAGAAATCTACAAGGTCATTTCATTCTTATGTCTCGAATCTCATATTGCATAGCGCTGGTGCCTCACAGCAAGAAGTTCCCAGGTTCGATCCCAAGGTCGGGCATAGGACCTTTCTGTGTGGAGTTTGCGTGTTTTCCCTGTGTTCGCGTGGGTTTCCTCCCACGGTCCAAAAGCGCGCAGAAGTTGATTGGCCTGTAAATGTGTGAGTGTTGCTGTGTGAGTGTATCTGTGTGCCCTGCGCTGTGTTGGCGACTGGGGTTGGTTCCGCCTGCGCCTGTAGTTCCTGGCGTAGGCTCCAACCCCCCCCCATACAATCCCAGTTGGGATTAAGTGGTTGCGGTGATGTATGGATGGATGGATATTTCAGTCACATAATTAATCTTTAAAACCACATTGGCCTCAGTGCTGCATTTTGTAGACGATGTTTCCAGTGTCTACTATAGTTAATAGATAAAACATGCAGAAAGCATCTCTCCATTTTCTGAAATGTCTTATCCATTTAGGATCACAGCCACACTGAGCCCGCTTTAGACAGCACAAGGTGTGATACTATTTCACAGCAAACCAAAGACACACTTTATGCTCATTCCCCCAAACTACCTGAATTCTGTCTTCAGACTGTTGTAGGAAACTCATGTAAACAAAGAGGTGGAGCCTGATTTCACTCTACAGATGTGAGCCAAAGTGCCTGCTAATTGTAAATATTTTGAAATATTTCTCTCAATTGTTTACCCCATTAGTGTTATATTTTTATAATTTTCCCAAGTGATACTTTATTTAACAAGCTTCAGATTGTCCGGGGAGTAACAATGCAATATACGTGATTTGGTTTGCTACACAATTTGGGATGCATGGCTTAATACATGTACAATATATTCTACAAAATATAATAGAAAACAAACCTGGATCTCAAGTCTTATTTTTTCCTTTTTAGACATGTACATTTACAGAAAAGTTCAAACCATTTTGTTTTCTTGTTTTTTTTTTTCCTTATTCTCCAGACTCCAGTGCAAAATACAAAACTAAAATTGGAAGTTATGCCTCTTGCACCCTGTTGCATTAACATTAATAAATGATTTGTGTGACAGCGAAGTGCCGTGGTGCCTTGTTACACCCCTACAGTGTGTATCGGCGTATGTTTCAATTGTGAAATACTCTGCTACATTGTTACACCTCTGCGTGGGAATGTAGTATTCCGGTCCTTAGGTATCTTTTGTTATTCTTAAGGTAAACATTTAGACTTCACACATCCGTGTTCCCCCTACAGGCAGAATGGTGTGGAGGACCTTATGAAGCTGGCCAAGCAGTTTGACATTAACATGATTCAGCAAGAAAAAGAGCAGGCAGAAGAAGTGGATCCGCGGTCCGCGAAGATGGACACGGGCGACGCCGGGACTCTGAGAGATGGTGAGATCGACCCACCCATCTTGCTGGGTAAACCGGGGAGCAGCGGCGAGGGGGCAGCCCCCAAGAACACTAACGCTGCCCAACCGATGCCTGGGGAGCACGAAGAGCCCAGACTGGAATCTGAGGACAGCCTGGACAAGCTTTTTGATAGGTCAACTCAGCCCCTCAGTGAGGCACTAACCCCGAATACTCCCGTCAAATCACAGGAGGTGATGCTGACCCCTCTCGGGCCATCTGTTGAAAAGGCGGTCAATTCTATTACCAGTAACCTTCCCTTAGCATCTTCTGATAATGCAGACGAGGTTCCCAAGGCGAGGCAGGACTTCGATGATGACTGGGATGACGATTTACTCAACGACTCACTTGTGCTTGAGATGACACTAAACCCGCCTCTTTCAGTAGCTCCCAAGCACTGCTCGACACAGACAGACCAGAGTGAGAAAAGGGGCGACCAGGTTAAATCGGTCCAGTCATCCACTGCTGGCCGCATTGCAGACTCTGGCAGGCTAAACCTGGGAGGAGATGCTGGCAGCATTGGCTCCACTGCAATTTTTCCAGGGAACAATGTAAAGGTCAGAAACAGAATAACCTTCAAGTTGGAGGCGAACCCCCATTTTCAGCCGCAAGGAGCACTTTCTGGAACATTCCGGAAGGGCCATTCCGCCAGTGGTGGGGTACCTGAGGTAAAGAGACAAAGCAGTTTTAGTCCAAGCCATGTTTCTATGGCGACCAGGCACCAAGGTGACAAAATGACCCTGTGCATTCCTGATAAGCAGCAGGAGAGGGCGCCACTGAGGTCGTTTGGGGTCAGAGAGACCTTGGCGTCCTTGAGCAGCTCCCACCCCATGCCATCAGTCCGGCCCAGAGACCAGACCTCGGTAGGCCAAAGCTCCATGACCTCAGAAAGGCCAGCCAGCATGGGCCTGAGCTGCACCCAGGAGCTCCCAGATGAAGATCTGGATTCATTTTTCACGTCTGACTCGCTATGGGGTGACGCCGAAGATGATGACTTGCTGTATCAACTCTGTAACGATGTGGAAAAGACTTTGCAAAGTGCCGGAATCCCCTCCCTGCCACCTGCTGAACAGTGCAGAGCTAATCCCAACCCCCTCCTGGGCAGTGAGGATGGTCAGCTGACCCGAGTCGCACACGGGCCGCCGAAGTCCCCCTGTGCATTCACGCGTTCCATCTCAGTACCAGCAAGCAACGCCTCTGTCCCATTGGCCCCTCCCATTGCTTCCCACAGCGACCGATCGCAGGGCAAGGCAGTCGGGCCAGCCTCTAGGAGTCACGGCACCTCGAACACAGGTCCTTCAGGCAACGGGAACGGGCCGTACAAGTTCACGCAAGTGAGGAGCGCTGCGGTGGGGGGTTCGACCCATAGGCCTGCCGGTGGCGTGCGGGATGGCGGGAAAAAGACGTCGTGGCCAGTGTCCACGGGAAGCGTGGCAGAAGCGCCCCGGGCAAACTCCTTCAAGCGGCACCTGTCTGAGCCCATAGCCCTGTCTACCAAGGGTAGGTCCAATCCCTAACCTCTGGGGACTAGTGGTAGGGAACACACATTCACTGACTGAGGCATGATCATGATGGTAGAAGTTTGTTTTGATCCCAGATATTTGATCGCCAAAGTCTTGGCTGCATGAAGATGACGAAATGGTGTAGTTGCAACATTCAGTTGGATAAATAAGAAAAACCGAACTCATGTCAGTATTTCTGGCTCCTTTCATTGAATATGTAGCAACTTTCATGTGTGTGAATGAGCCATTGACACCTGGCCACGTCCCTACCCCCCTTTTATGGCACTGATGGGGATGTATCTAGATCACGTTTCACCGTTGCGCTGTTCATCAAATTACCATGCGAATGTGATTTGAATACGCACTAATGCGGCTATTTAGAATGTGAATAGCGATCTTCGGGTTAGAGCGGTACTACACGCCTCCGATGCAGGTAAAACAAAGTAAGGTGACATGGTTTACTTTTTTGCTGATTTAACCTAATTTAAAAAACTTTAATACTTTCAACAATAGATGTTTTGAAAAGAAGACAGATTATGGATGTACTTTTTCTTGTTTCTACAATAATATTTCAATTGAAATACAAGAGAATGATACGCGGCATCGCCAACGATACCGTCGACCCCAGAGGGTTAATAAGTGGCTTTATTTTAAATCTCTGTTAACAGCCTTTGTTAAACAAGACAATTCTCTGATATGTAGAGCATAGGCCATCAACCTAAGTGGACTGAATACACCTACAAGTGAGAACAGGTGAAGAATTTGAAGTGAACATCATGCCATCATCTCATTTAGCATTACTTTATCTTCCCAACTGAATTCGACCATATCTTTATTAATGTCCTTATTTCCGCAGTGTTCGTTTCCAGCCAGGTCGCTGTGAAATGTACCGAGGAGGAGATCGAAAGGAAAAAGCAGCAGGCCTTGGCTCGGCGACGGCAGCGGCTGCAGGCTTCTCAGGGGTATCGGGGCCCAACCTGAGGGACCCGCTCTCCAGGCCTGCTGTCCTTATTTGGACCTGGGAATGGACACTCTGTCAGAGGTCCACCCTTGACCCTCCAGATCTGGCTTTCTAAGCTGAGTGCTGCTTGTGAAGAGATGCATGGTGGGAGTGGGGGCTCTTTCATAGAGGGACGCCGTTCCATTTCAACAAGGAGACGGACCTAAAAATTAGCATTTTTCAAGCTTTTAAGTAGAGCAGTTAAACAGAGGCGTCCCAGGGTTTTGAAGAAGCTCAGCCTGCATTGGTGTGACATGAAATATTAAGTGCACTTCTGAAGACGACCAAATGGTGCCTTCTGTGGCTACCGGCTGTCATTGCAACAGCAATGCAGCCTTTATAAATAAGTTAATGTGGTCCCCGTTTTTATCTGTGGAGCTGAGCGGCACAGCCTCACTCAAAGATATGGAAGATGTCTCTCCGTCTTTCTGAGCATGCCAGCTCCTGATTTACCTTATTGCAATCACCAATCGTTTGTTCTCCTTCAATGGAAAATAAGCAAGGTGTTAAGCAGCTGGTCCATGTTGTCGGATTGGCACCCCCAAGCCTGAGGTCCTACACCTGTCATCTCGTCTGTCAGAAGTTTCCTGAGTTCAGATGCCTTTTCACCTCCTTGCTGGTGCCCTCAGCATAGCTAATAGCTGTAACTCGATAGTCTCTCGCCCCTTTAATAATGGATAAGTTTTGTATAAGTGTGAGATTCCTGATCCCTCCTCTGTCTAACTGCCTTCACATAAACAATATTGTGGTTTTCTGTGTTGGTTTTGTGATTTTTTTTTTTTTTTTTTGTGTGTGTGTAAAAGTTTTGCACGGAAGTGAGCGTTAATCACAGTGGTGGAGGGAGTGTGATTTTGTCTGAGCAGATGAGTGTGTCCATCACACAGCGAATGGCTCTCACAGTCCTCCTTTAATGCATTCTTTATTAAACAATGGTCATGCTTTTTATTTGAATTGCAACATTTATTTGAAGTGAATGATGCTGACCGCATTCGCTATGGATCCATAATATCTGATATACATCAGAAGGATGCAGGATTGCAATGCCGCAAATAGAGTTAAACCCAGTTGCCTCACTGATGCTTTTGTTCAGAGCAACTTAATGTATTTTATTTATATAGTTGGAGCATTTAAGGGAGAAGCTAACTTAAGGGCCTCACAGAGGAGCTCTTCCCAGGGCTCCAACCTGCAGTCGATGGACCTTAACAGACGTAATACTCTTCTGTTTGTCAGAAATCCATTTGTGCACCGCTGCAACTTGCCCTTGCTGTATGACTTTGTCTACATGCATTAGCCTGCAGTGCCTTGTCCTGACGGCATGCACTTGACCTGTTTCCCTGTGTATAATGTAATGGGTTCTGGACTCTGAAGTAATTGCTTGAAAGTAAGCTGTGTACGCCTATATATAACACCTATAATAATATCTATAGAGATGTTGTGATCAGGGCAGTGGTGGGCCCCAGTCACCAGAGCCTTAGTGGGTTCCAGTTAGGATCTTCTCAGGTCTGATATATTAACAGCAGAAGGCATGACAATTTCATCTAAACTCTGACATCACAGCGCTGTAGCTTTTACAGAAAATAACAGGGTGATGTTTATGCTTGTGTACAGATGTCATGGAGGGTTGAGTATAATGCAGTGTATACGTGATGTCCGAGGTATTTATGTGAAAATGTGTAACATGCCTGTACACAACATGGTCTTTTCACGTGCAAAGCTTTTTTATTTTTAGCTGATAATGTGTTGTAGTAATATGTGAAGTATTTTTTGTCTTGTAAGCTGTAGAAATGAACTCATGTTATACATACCAAGTTTATTTCATGTTTTTCAAGTTTCTTCTTCATGAGATAAGGGTCATGACCCTGAAAAGTTTGTTTAATGAAAGTCAGACACACTTTGGATAATGATTACATTATTCATTTTGTTTAATACTTAGACTTTGAAATCGAAGTATTGATAAAAATGATTCTGTTGAATAGTCATTGCCATTGCATGGTTTGTTAATACATCTACAGGTCGTCAAAACAGCAACGATAAGGACACTGTGTTTTTTTTTTGTAGGAGTTGTCCATTTGTTTATGTAAAGTGTCTTTGGCTTGTCCAGTGAAGTTTCTTTTGCCAGATCTCATTAGATGGGACAGTATGGCAAATGTGGTGTTAAAATCTTCGATTTGTTACCCTTGCATGTACAGAATGACAGTCACGTTAAGTCAGTGTTTCTTAAACCAGTCCTCAAATACCCCCAAACTGTCCACGTCTCCCAGCTCTATGCCAAATTCCAGGTCTTTGCCAAACTGGGAAATTGTGGACTGTCTGGGGGTCCCTGAGTACCAGCTTGAGAAACATGGCCTTAAATGAATATTAATTTCTGTTAAAAGATGAAGCAGTAACTAAGCATAGCAAACAGCAGCGAGGGTCGCCGAAGAATGTTCAGAGCCCGCATGGCTTACCTAAGGCCCCAGAGCACTGTGACATGGCTGTAGACTATGGATGCTATTCTCAGTGAGGCTGCCAGGCATGTGGTCATGCTGGAATTCATAACATTTCAATTACGACAAACTGCAGTTTCACTGTTTCTTGATTTAAGTGATTTTTTTAAGTTGCTGTACAATAAATTATACCTTAACTAGTGACATTATATACTGTTTGTGCTAAAGATTATGTTTTTTCAGAAAGGGGAGGGAAGCCTGAAGGAATATTATAAAAGTCCTTTTTTAGTTTCGTTTTCCCCACAAGTAGCTATTATCTTGTGTCCAGTACTGATTGCACAAACGACAATATGAATATGTGAGTAGGCTAGTGTACCTAAATTTGTCCAAGTTTGTAGTGTCTCCATGGGTGTGTCAGCGTGTGTGTGCCCTGTGGTGAACTGGCTTCCTGTCATAAGTGCCCCTCTGCCTTGTGAACTGGGCTTCCTCTGATAGACTCCAGGTTCACCACAACCTTGCACTGGAAATGTGGCTATGAAAAAAGCATAATCCGATCCCGAGTGTGGTAGAGCATCCGTGCTGTAAAAGTTTACAAATACATAGGCCTATTGCAGTCCACGCAAACAATGTTTCATTTGAACACTCACATGAAAGTGACATTTTGCAGATGTCGGGCAGTAGATCCACTTAGGGGCAAAGGAAGTGATCCGGACAGGCAGAATCATCCGGAATACGATTGAGCTTCCATACACAAATGAACATAAGGGGCTCAAACGTCCATGAAAGACACCTCTGAAGATGATGTACAGTTGTGAGTTGTCTCTTTCTGGAAATAGTATGCTGTTATGCTTCAGAAGGGAATAGGGCACAAGGAACTGATTGTTCTTTGCATTCGGATCCACGGACAATAGGCCTCATTCACCAACCATTCTTACGAACAAATTTGTTCTTAAATCCCACATGCACACTTTTTGTTTTTTACAAAGATTCTGACATTCACCAATGTTTTTTTTTTTATCTTAGCTAAGAACAGAATCTACGCACACTCAAGACCATTTGTACGCACATTTGACTAATGATAGTTGGTTCAAAATAATTGGTTATAGCAGTTCTGTTGATTCTACAGTTCATAAAATGATAGTATTTATGAAAGTAAAATATAAAAAATAATTTTCATCGTAGTAACGCCGATCGTGCGGATTATACATAAGTCAGAATCTTTATTAAAAAGTGCGTACGTGGCGTTTAAGAACAAATTCGTTCGTAAGAACAGTTGGTGAATGAGGCCCAATGTTCTCGAGAAGTTTCCCATGAATGCACTTGAAAAGGAACATAATGAGAAGCAGGGAACATGACGCGAAAGTAAGTTAGGCCTAATATGTTGCTGATAAAAGCCACCACATTGGCAATGTCTCTGGTAGTGAGAGACAAGGTGGGGCATGAGGGGGGAGGAGAAGTTTGAGGCTTTTTTTGGGGGGGGCTGGTTAGCGACTGTTCTGGGTTTGTTTTGGAAGACTGTCACCTTGAGGAGGATTTGCTATGCTGTCAGCTGGGTCTTAGTCATGCACTTGCAGCATTTCCGCACCGTTTCGGGTAATTTAGCTCAGCCGGTATAGAGAGCTATGGTCTGGATGATGGTCACCTAGACATCAGGGGAGACTGAGCTGACGATAGGTCGTTGGTGGGGCTTGCCTTGCCTTCCACTCCCCTCTTCATCATCTATATGCCACTGTCAATGATATAGGGACTGTTGGATCCTCCTCCACAGGTTCACCAGAATAGGCAGGATGTTTCTAGTCTCTGGAACACAGACGTTATTATCCACGGATAGAGATGATAGCTTGTGTACACATATACTATTAGCTTTATTGATAAGCTTTATAGAGTAATCAATGAAATACAAACATGCTCAGGAGACACTCTTATCCCTGAAATGATGCTGGTAAATCTGTTTTAGCCATCACTCTGTACACGCTATATGTAAAATAAAAGTGCACAGGAAATAGGGAGTGGGCTGCTTGTTTTAAAGGAAAGCCCACCATTGGCTGCTTGTTTTAAAGGAAATCCCACCATTGGCTGCTTGTTTTAAAGGAAAGACCACCATTGGCTGCTTTTTCCATTAGTGTTGCTCTATGTCTCATGGAGGTCTTGTGGACCTTCCCAAGAATTCTCCCCTGCAGACATTACACTCATCATGTCTAATTATGCAGCAGGATTAAGATGCCGCTTTGAATCACATAGGTGTGCTCAAGGAAACCCGTAGTGATTGTCACCCGTGATTATTTGTGCTACTTGTAGCTTTCTTTATTATTCTTAAAAAAAAAAGTAGCAAAATGTTATTGACTAATCATAGAGAATGGTGTTAATTTTCAGTCATCCAATTATTCATTAATTATTTGACTATGGTTAAATTGGTTGAACAGCAACTGAAAAAAATGTAATTTGTACTTTAATAAATTTGTGTTCTTGCCCACATCAAAAGCAATTTTATCTTGTACATCTGCACCCATTCTTTTTAGATAATTTATTAATGCCATGAAATGTTATGCATGTAGTTATGTAAGCTTTAAGCCAGCTGAAGTCGATGTTGGTTCAAACTTGTTTTTATTTTATGTGATTAGCGCAGTGGTTTTGTTTGATTCTGTTATTTTGTGCAACTGAGCAGGGAAGGTTAAGCCATTTAAAATGCTTAGCTATGCTGTCAAATAAAAGTAAGCAAACTCAGTCAAGCAGCAGGAGTAAATTTAGAATATTATATTCTTAATTAACAACCAGAATGTTGTATCTCGAAAAATGATATTTTTATTTAATGTATTTTCATTTACAGAGCTACAAAAAACTAATGTTTCGGTTCATATAAATACCCCATGACTCAATGCTACATTAGTGGTTGGAAGATAAATATAATATTCAGCATATCATATAACACTATATTTGTATATTAATGTGTAAAATTATACATAGTACTTTTTAAATCCCCATAATCCTATAAAATATAACGTTTTCCAATGGAGGAACATAATCTCTAAGTTGGAGCAGAGTTAATTATACTGTTAAATCACAATCTTTATCGTCTTTAATGTCACAATACTGCAATTTCTTAATTTTTTTTTTTACAATTTGTATTTTTGTGGAAGACATTGCAATGACTCATTTTCTTTGTCAGACGTTTGTTGATTTTGAATTTGACATTTGCTTTTGTTTGTTTTATACTATTATTGTATGAGTGTTTTGCCTTTTATTGAATTATCTGTCACTTTTATAGTATGTAATACTGCCCCTGCAGTGACAGACACACACCGTTTACTTACTGTGATTTGCCCACATCTCTGTTTTTTGATCTATGTTGGCTTGTAGGGGTTGTCACAGAAAACAAGGGACACACACTTTAATTTTGTCCCCTCTCTCTTTCACTACACACTCACATACACACATGCATACAATGTTTACTCTGCCCCTCGGCTATTATGGAAATAGCATGAGTTTAATTGGCAGCTGTGAATGATAGCACCTGCAAACAACTCCGGGCTTGTTCCTGCGGTGTGGCAGCATTCCTGCTCCCCTTTAAATAAAGGCTGCTCATTGACTGGAAGAGGGAGCCTGACAGGAGATGATTGATGATTGGCCATCACACTGAGCCTGACACTTTCCACTCACTCGCTACGTTTACAGCCGTCACGACGCCACAACACCACCTATAACATATCTAATCAGCGGGGTCAGGCGCTCCGCTGCGGTCCCTCTTTAGCAGGCCGCACAGAGGACAAAATGGCGGGCCTTTTAGCAAGGGTTGAACCCCTGCTGCAGCCCTGGTAATTGCGTCCCGGAGAAATATCCTGTCCCCTCGGCGTGGTTATAAAAATTTGCCCGACAATTTTTCGACAGTCATTAATATTGAAAGGTATTCATTAAACATGGTGTGCAATGTGTTTGATATTTTTGCAATTATATACTAATATATTATTTGATATGATTTATGGAACGGGCCTACTATTACCACTATTTACAGTGGTTGTTTTGTTATATACATTTATATATTTGTTATATATTTAAGTGGGTCTGTAAGTAAGTTTCACGCAGCATGGAAAATTTTTGCCCGTTAATTTTTGCCGTATTCAATGTTTTCTGATTCCTGCGTTTTTACATTAGCTGCCACTGTTAGCCAGACTGACCATGTGTCCATTATGGCAACGGAGACAATGGAGGCGTAAAAAAAAAAAAAATCAGCCCATAGTTTCATTAGACTCTTCCACTGCTGTTAAATTAATAACTCAGAGTAACAACTGTAGCTGAAAAACACTTGCCAATTTATATATGAGCGGTCACCTCTACTCTGCCTCCGAGGAATAATTATGAAAATCAAATGCAACCACATAACATGAATTATAATCGTACTGAAACGCACATGCAATTTTTTTGTTTGAATTTTTTATGCAATGAGGCAATTGTGTATTCTGTGATATTTAACTATTTTTGTTATTCTGATCAAATTAGTTAGCAAAGTTCCAGCAAAGCAAGACCTGGCTGCAGTTTGTAACGAAGCTTAAGGTAAACAGAGTAAGGTATGTAGCCCATTTCAGGGTAAATATCGCAACTAGTAGTATTTTAAAAGAAGTACTGAACCTTGTATTTGTTTTGTGGCGTTATGTCTAAATGACAGTACATTTTTACCACATCTATGGTTTCTGTGATTGTGTTGATGACATTTTTAAAAAATATATTTTTGTTCTAATTTAAAAAACATCCAGAACATAAATATGTAAACTGAATTAAATGAATACTGGTTAAAGTATATAAATTGTATTAGAATGTAAATCACTGATATGTTTTGTTCTTATTTTGTTCATACTTCTGTCTTGTGGTAAGAAAATCGTCTCAATCGAGCAGCACTACTGACATCTAGTGTGTCTTTTGTTTCTGCTTTGGATGGAGAGATGTGGTCTGTCCTCTTAGGGAATGTGGCTACAAATGTGATGCATGGGACTAACAGTAGAAGTATGGAGAGACTGCTGCAGCGTATGAATAATTTATTATGGATGACAGATATAATTATTCTAAGTGTGACCATAAAACTGGGAAAATAAACAATGAGAAGAGGTTATTGTTACATCTGTGGTGGCTTTGTGGTGTGCATTTATATTAAAGTTCAGAATAATATATATAATATTTAATTGTTCATATATATATATATATATGTATATGTATATGCACAGACATTTCCTTTTCAATTCAGTTTTTGTTACATCTAGCTACATTATAACAATTTCAGTCCTGGTGCAGAAAACTTTGCTATTAAACATTAGTGGCTAAATGACTCGACCTCTTCTTGGGGATTTGAACATGTGGCAAAGGTCACTTACATGTCTTCTATTTTATGCAATAACTATAAATGCAACTACATGTTTATTCAAGTGATTGAAGTTCTTTTTTCTTTCCTGGGGCACCGGACTGAGCCACAAATCCTCTGGGTCCTACAGTAGTTCTCTGATATATGTTTTGCAGATATTTAAGGGTCGTAAGCAGTACCTCCCATTGACTTACATGTTTGTCTTTCTCTGGGAAAATATCAGAAGTAATATTCCTGAAAGTAACGTATCAGAGAGTCCATTGTTTGCTTATGACCTCAGTCCCGAGGGGTGAGTCCTCCTAGCAGCCTGGCTTGGCTGCCGTGCTACAGCGCAATGAAAGTGACACGACGGCCTTGTGATGTAATTTTACGGACAGAAAAGGCCGCTGGGTCCTGATTTTATACGAGTCGGTGTGTGTGTTTGCTGGAAAGAGGGAGCCCGGTGTGATGAACCATTTTTGTAATGGAGTTCTCATGGAACTGTAAATAATTAATGTTCTAGGAAAGCTTTGGACATTTTCATACATTAGCCCCCCACCTAATGGCGAGAAAGGCCTCTGGGATGATTGATGTGGAGAGGACTTCATTACTACCTGGCTCCTGATACAATCCCTGCGCTTTTACGGCTCTACATCGTAAATCCTGGCTTTTCTATAGTTTTACTTATGTATTTACGTTCTTTCATTTATGTAGCTATGGAATTATTACGACAATTGCCTTGTATTGGAATATTCAATGATGCAACAAACTTACATTCTTTTAATAGAGCAGCAAGCAATGGGCCTGGCTGATTTCAAAGCGCACTTCTAAAAGGGGGATTCCACGCATAACTCCCGAACTCACTAAGTGGGTGATGACGGCTTCTTTCCTCAGCAGTGTCCTCTCTTCATCTGAAGATAAAGTTAATCTGTCCTGACGGCAAATCTCAGGGCTCTTCGTCAGGGCTACCCTATCTTATGTGCGCGAAAATGCCACACGGAGCCATTACGTAGCGAGTCAGACATCCACCGTGAACCGGCTCCCAGCACTGAGGCCGCCTCAAATAAAGGTACCAGCGCAAATCCACCTTCTTCCTCTCTGCTGCATTTAAGGGTGAAGCGAGAGGAGAAGTGAAAGTATGTGGGCAAAATAAAGGGCTGAGGCTGGGGATTGGAGCAATATCTGTTCTAGAGGGCAAGGTGGGGTAGGGATGTAGCTGGCTGTTGAAAAGCGGGCCTTTTGAACGGTTGACATTGGCTTTGTGAAGGAGTACAGTACAGTATGTGCTTCGGGAATGACTACAAAGGTAGCTTTCATAGGAGACCGTGTGGTATGCCAACAATATCTCATCTATTATAGAGAGCCCTGGATGATGCAGGCTAATGAATAAGACAAGGAGAGCAGAGTCTGTACGGTGGGATCTCTTCTCAGCTAGGCTCCTCAGAACGACGGTAAAATATATAACGCGTTTCATAATGGGCTGTTTGCGTCGTCATTTCGCATCATACGTTCTAAAAATGTGTGCAAAATGAGTATTTTATCTGACGTTATTATGTTTGTTTGATATGCTTTAATATAGCAAAGAGTGTAATTAACGAGTCTTGGTGCAACGTATAGCGCAAATCAAGTGGTTTAATATGATTACAACAGGGCCCAGTTGTCATGAGAGGCCTGCTGCGGTTATGCTGTAAAAATGAACTAAAACCGGAACTTGCGAGGAAAGAGGGGGGAAAAAGCATTAATATTTCAGCAAGTGTTTGTTACGGGCTGGTTTTAGCTGCACTTAATGGCACACTTTACCAGGCAGATTCTTCATCCATTAGTAAACAGGGGTTCTGGGAATTGGGAAGGGAGGGGGTTGATTTACCTGAGACTGCAAAGTTTCAGACTATATTAAATGCACAGAATGCCATTTGTAACCCTGACACCTTCTCTTACACAGAGAAAAATGGAGCAGCAAGAACGCAATTGGTGTTTGGAGAGACATCGGATTGCATCTGACAAACGGCACTTTTTTCGATCAAAGCCGCCGGATAGACGTCAAGCAAACAATGAGTGCGCGTGAAAACCCTGTAATGGATTCCCAGCGTCTGACTATTGCCTGTTTAAGGGCTGCTCAGAATCTCTCAGTTTCAGAGATCTGTATCATACAGAGGCACCTTTCAGGGAGGCTGTGCAGTCAGCAGAACATACGGATATGTGCGCATCAATGAATCATTGATCCAAGCGGCTCTCAATTGAAGTCATACCCGAAGGAGTTATCATGTAGTAGCCTATAAATATATCAAGGCTCCTAGCCGAACTACTAAAGCTGCCTTTACGTGTGTGTGTGGCCATGTATGTGTATATACTGTATATGTAGAGAGAGAGAGAGAGACAGTATTTAGCATTACAAGCAAATACCACTTGAGAGATTAAATTCTGGGTATTTGTGAGTTAACATCACTAGTAAAGAATATAACTGTAAAAAATACCTTTGTCAACAATCTGCACACAATGTATATCAGAGTAACTGCATTTCAGTGTTTCCAATTAAAAATTATCATTATTATTATTGTTGTTGATGTTTTTGTTGTTATTGTTAAGAATAATAATATTTACCATCATCATATAGTATTCAATTAGCATTCCAAAATCTTCTGCATGTTGTCACTTCATCATTCATATAATCTATTTTTACTATTAGCTATGCACTTTTCACACAAAAGTTTGTGGATAGGCACCATTGCGACACAGATATCCTGAGGAATTGTATAACCTTGTTTGTGCCAGATTTTCATTTTAACTGAAAATAAAGCGAAGACGATGCGATGAGTGAAACTGCCAGGTTTCATTAATCAAGCTTGGTAGACAGTTGACTGTTGTGTCGTGCCTGTCAGGAACGATGTGTCGATATACAAGGCAGACCGGGCATGATTGCCGGTGTATGCCGTTAAGTGAATCGCTGAGCTGATTGCGTTGCTAAGTTATATTTAACATAAATGATTACAGAGAGCTGTAAACCACACAATTAGAACAATGTGTCCTTACAGAATAGTTATGTCTGGAACTAATTCCAAAGTAAACATGGGTCACTTTTGTACACCTAGTTGTATACGGCGGGTTATTTGCAAGGTAGCTATCACATTTTGGTGTAAAGTGGATTATTGCAGTGTTGCCGTAAGCGCTGTGATTTTCATACATTAATGTTAATGAGCTGTGCAGGATGTTGGCCCGACCGCAGTAATAATCCTCAGTGGCAACACTGAAACTCTTAAACCCGCTTCACATTTCCACCGCATTTTGATGCAGTGCGCACTTTTTCAGGTTCAAAGAAATGACCTGGGGAGCGGCAGTATTGCAGAAGGGATGGAAACCTTCCTAAACAAATCAGTCAGTTTGTAATTAGCTTCATTGATGGTGAAAAGTGTGCGGCTTTTGCATCCATGGCAGATCAGAATCAGAATCATTATTGTCACTGTTACAATGAGACATTGTACAACGAAATTAAGGTGCAATTTTCCAGTGCAAAAATAAAATATAAATAAAAACACAGTCACTCTAAAGGCTACCATAAGTTATTTCTTTCATACACACAACACACAACGTATTGCACAACATATTGCACTTGTCCCCTTAGCCAGAGTTGGTGTAAAACTTAATACTGCACTGTAAACATAATACTGTGTTGTACCATAAGCATGGATTGTGCAATAGCTCAGATTGACCACTTGGCAGTGTTCAGCATGGCGATGGCTGAAGGATATAACTGATTCTTTGTCTGTTCGTTTTAGTCTTGGTGGATCTGAAACATCTGCCTGAGGGCAGGCATTCAAACAGTACATGTCCTGGGTGCAATGGGTCCTGAAGAATTTTCTTTGCATTCCTGAGACAATAGGAGCTGTGAAGTTCTTCAGGTGAGGGGAGAGCACAGCTAACTATCCTCTGAGCGACCTGAGTAACCCTGTGGAGATCTTTTCTCTGTGCCACTGTGCAGCTGGAGAACTATGCACAAGCTGGAGACAGTAGACCATGATGCTCTCTACTGTGCAGCGGTAGAAGGACGCCAGCAGTTTCTCTGGAATGCTGTTCTTCTTGTTTACCCTCAGGAAGTAGAGTCTCTTTCGGGCCTTCCTCACTACCTCTGCGGTATGTGTCCCCAGGTGAGGTCCTCGCTGATGGTGACTCCCAGGAAACGGAAGTCTGAGACCCTCTCCACACAGTCCCCATTGATGATAAGTGCCTGGATGTTTTCTGCCACGATAAGTCCACGATAATCTCCTCAGTCTTTCCTGTATTGAGGAGCAAGTTGTTATTCCTACACCACGCTGTCAGTTTTTCCACCTCGTCCCTGTAGGCAGACTCATCTCCCCCTGAGATAAGCCCTACGACAGTGGTATCGTCAGCGAACATGACAATGTTGTTACTGTGGTGCACAGGAATGCAATCGTGGGTGTATAGGGTATAGAGCTGGGGGCTCAGCACACAGCCCTGTGGAGACCCAGTGCTCAGACTGATGGGTGTGGAGTCCTTGATCCAGCAACAGGTGGAGTGTGGAAGTCCTATGTCTGACAGTTTGGTCACAAGTGTGTGGGGAAGGATAGTATTGAATGCAGAGCTGAAGTCTATGAATCAGCCATAGAGAGTAAATTGGGTACCAGAAGACTAGTAAATATTCCAAAACAGCCGCTTCTTATTTCTAGTGACTACCAGCATTATTTAGTGCTAATAAACTTTTTTGTTGTTTACGTTTGAATTTGGCTTCAGATGTCACATTGACGCAAAAGGATGGCCTCCTTGGATGTGAAAAAGTATGCCCAATAAGAGAAAATGTTGAATAATGAAGTATAATTTAGCTTGAAGTGGGTTACTTGTTTATAGTGTAATTAAAGGGTTTTGTTAGTATGTTGTGAATAACAACATTTAATTTCAGTTAATAATGTATGACACTTTATTGGCCATTGTATAGGTACACAGGATTTTTTCATGTTTTTCCCGTCACGCTCTCCTGTGAGGCACACACACACACACACACACAGTCTGCCATTTGCTCAAAGGACCTGCAATGATACGGCTTATTCTCCTGGCCATGGGCTTCGAGCTGGTGCCAATCCGAACACGGGCACACAAACTCCTGACCTGCAGAGACACACAAGCCAAAGCAACACCCCCCCCCCCTAAATCTTATACATGGAAAGAAAATTAAGCCTTGAACATCAAACTGCTCAAAGTAATCAGTGAAGGCAACTCGTAGGGTAAGCAGTGATTCATCAGGATGCATGTGGGAATAGTGGAGAGAGACTCATAAAAGATGATAGAATGAGAATGGGGTGCCGAGATACGCAACTCGAGAGACCTTATGTCCAGAAACGGTCAGAGGGGCTTGTTCATTTGGGCAGCATGGTGGGGGGGCTCTGTAATCTCACGCCTGCAGGGTTGGATGTGTGTGTCCTGCCCCCCCCCCCCCCAACTCTGTATGCACTGGGAGTCTGCGTGTTGCGTTTGCAAACGTACCCCGTTGGGTGACTTGGTATAGATTCAAGTGGGTGTGTGTGCCCTACTATGGAGTGCTGTCCCTTTGGGCGATGTCCCACCCTAGGCATCCTGGCATGGCTTCCAGGCTGCCAACGTGACCCTGTCCTGGGCATATGCCTTTGTCTCCAAAGGGGTGGATCCTGACCCCAAGTATCCTCAGGAATATTCCTCCAAATTTGATTTCAAGGTCGGCCAGGCCGAAGGTCGTCTCTAAGGATCTTTATTTAGCTATAGCAGGTTATGAAAGTTTTTCTTTCTTTTTTTCTTAAGGGGTGTCGTGGGGGGTGGGGGG
>JABFEA020000044.1:13302900-13315699 GCA_019775915.2 Cyphomyrus plagiostoma
TTTTTTATCTTTTTTTTTTTTTTTTTTTTTTTTTTTTTTTTTTTTTTTTTTTTTTTCTTGTTTGGGGGGTGGGGGGGGGGGGGGGCGGGGCGGGCCAGCCACACATCTGTTATCAGGCTTGACGGGGTTTATTTGAAGTACTTGGCCACTGGTACAGGGCTAAAGCCGTGAGCTGCCATTCAACCGGTTTCAGCCGGTAAAGGAAGAGCGATTAATCACGGAGGTGTGGAAATGGCTGGAAGGCATCATGGAGGAGAGGGAGTGGGGCCGCCGTGGCCCGCGTTCAGCACACGGGGGGGTTCAACACAGCGAGGGAAATGTCGAAATTACTCTAATAATAATAATTGTTATTATTATTATTATTATTGTTTGTAGTAGTACTAATAGTGACAACAACAACAATAATAATAATAATAATTATTATTATTATTATTATTTTTATTATATTGCCAGGCTCTGGAACCTGTGAAACCTACCGTGTATAGACAAGTTGTATGAAAGATGTATCGATGATTTTTTTTTTTTGTTACTGTCTGGTTCCAATTTAGACGGTTTTAAGAACACTTACAGTACCAATTTGCAAAAACAATAGAAAACACAGCTATTCCCATTAAATGCGAAGTGACCCCTTTTTCCAGCACAAACACAACAGACAATTAAAAATTCCGCACTGCAATTCACTGCTGTATGTGCCGGATGGGATCGCATATGTCTCAGCCAATAAAAGTGTTTATTCTGAGCCCTATATCTTGGGTTGACGTTCAGAGCCAGGGAATGAGTGTCATTCAGTGATTGTGATGGATGAGGTTCTCTTGTGGGGGAATCAAAGAAGGAAGGGCTTTAGTCAGCCAGGAAACTTCAGGCCATCTTCTCTTGGCAGCGCCGCCTTGCCAGCGGGCCTCCTACTCCCTGTATCTCTTGCATCGTGATGAAAAATAAGTCCCTTAGCTGATTGGACCATGACCTGGAGGAAGGTGTGGCCTTTTTGCTTTTCACAACCCGGTCCTCGGAGACCCAAACAGTCCACGTTTTTGCTCCCTCCCAGCACCGAACCATGAGCTGTCTTCGGCGCCCAATGACTGCGTTGAGAAACTCCTCTAAGCAATGTAAACAGCTATCTGACAGGCAACTTTTTAAAACTGAAAAAGTTTGTGCCAGTTACAAAATTCCATGCAAAAATGTACAATCCCCCCTAAAATATTACATATCTAAATTATATATTTAACACAACATTATATATTTATATATTGCTTATTTGCATTTGTGTGCATTTGTTTAGCAGACATATTAATGTAAAACGATATACATTTTTTTCAGGAGAACAGGGTTAGCTAGACTCTGGAACAATTTAGGGTTACAGGCTTCGCTTAGGAGCCCAGTAGTTCAGGGCTATTCAAACCACAGTCCTCGTGGCCCTATCACTAATTATTCTCCAGTCCTCCTTCACCTGTGAGCTGTGGCTAGCTGTACCATGAAGCAGGTTTACTGGCTTATTGCGGTAATTTGTCAGATTTAAGGTAGTCTGGGTGAAATCTAAGTGAATGAATATGAAGTCCATTTTAACTGTAATACCTTAAATCCGAGAAGTTACCCCAGTATAAGCCAGTAACCCCGCTTCGTAGTACAGACCACTGGTGTAAAGCCTTTGTGGCCAATCAGAATTGGCTACCTGGGAGAATAAAAAAACAAGGAGTGGATTTGGAATCAAGGTTCAAACTTGGAGAGCCCTACAGTATTGAAGTAATTCCAGTGAGCTTTGGATATGAACCGACATAACGTAACCTGCTCAGCCACAATCCGTCCAACCGAGGGCTTCTTTAATATTAACATACTTATTTCAGCCAGGAGAAAGTCATTAAAGGCACCACTGGGACTTGAACCCAGGATCTCCTGTTTACGAGACAAGCGCTTCAACTATCTAAGCCACGGTGCCATTCCAGGCTTTGTGTCCTTTAAAGCATGAAGTAATACAGCTTAATGTTGTTGTATGGTAAACATAAAATTGATGTTGCATGATGGCTCCTGCAGGAAACTCTCTCATCATTTTTAACACTGTTTTCTGCGTTATGTCCTTTTTTGATGCCCTACTGCAAATGTTGTGCATGAGGCTGAAATAGAAGAACGTGAAAACACTAAAAATCTAATAAAAGTGTAACTCATTCAGGTTCCAGGTAACCAAGACCTCAAACCCAGAAGCAAGATGCCAGCTAACCAAAACCACAAATCCGGAATCAACACCTCAGGTAACCAAAACCACAAACCCGGAATCAACACCTCAGGTAACCAAAACCACAAACCCGGAATCAACACCTCAGGTAACCAAAACCACAAACCAAGAAACATGATACTGAAACATGGAAATGAAACAGTAACATATCAACACCAGCCCCACAAACCTGGAAACTAGGCTCTCATATCAGCCTACAAGAACCAAACATTGAAGATAGTGCTTCTCAATCCAAACAGAACATAGGTTCAGAACTTCCAGTTCAGAGCAAGGTCACACAGACCTTGCTCAGTCCCATAGAGATGCAAGCCATACTGGAGAACACATCTAATGTTAAGTTGACCTTGCCCTTCAACCTTTCTTGATTTTTTCAGAGGTGACCCTCCGAAATATGATCCCGTATGGCTTTTATGTACAGTCAGATTTGAGAGAAATCAGTGCCTGGATTTTGATGGCACACTCGGGTGGATCTCCATGCCTCTGAGGCTCGGGATCAGTGCCAGCAATCGGAAGGTGACTGGTTTGAATCCTGAGAGAGCCTGCAGTGATCCTACTCTGTTGGGCCCTTGATGGTCTAGCCCCTGGGGAAGTAAATCCCACTGGTTCATTTGGGGCAGTGCGGTGCTGAGGTATCTCTCACTGCATAGCTGCACTCAGGCTCTCACCCCTGAGGTGCTTTGTCATGTGTTGAGCGTGGCAATGTGCTGTAATCAGTGTGCCCCCCATACCTACTTTTAAAAGGGCAGTGTCATCAGAATGGAGCATGGTGCTGGAACACGCGGGCATGAATTCTTCATAGGGGTATGAGCTTATATTTTTCTCACAGCCATCTGCCTCTCTGTTTTATACTATGTCTGATCTCAGAATTATCAAAATAATGATCACCTTAGCGATAACGTGCAAAGATCCCAGTGACGTTGTTTCTAAAATTAACCTTCCCTGTAACACCCTGTGCGCAAATGAATAGCAGCTAGTTTAGCTTTTTATTTCATATATATTTAAAATCTTTATATGCTAGTGACTTTTCGTTATCTTGACGTTTACCTCCTCACCAGGTTAATCATGGCCGTGGTGTTTTGCTTGATGAATAAAGAGGTCCTATGTGAATTGTCTGCCATGAACGTATGCGGTTACAACTCTTGTATTGAACACTGTTGGTCGGCCATGGATTTGCTTTGTAATAGTTTTAGAATTCTATCGACTCTCCATATCTTTACTTCCCAGATGCCTTCTTCTGACAGTCGTTGTGTTATCCCTCAATTTTCATTAGACAAACATCAAGTATGGTGGACTCCTCCTCTTCATCATTATCATCATCATCATGAAAAAACAACATCGGCATCAGTGATGTCTTCTTTCTCTGAAATGCCCTTTGTATTTGAAATCCCCTTCTCTAGGTCACTGCCACCATTCAGATCTCGAGATGATGACTCCCAGGCTGTTATCTCTAGGTCTGTTAGCTATACACGGATGCACCAATGGCTGAGAGAGATAATTTAACAATTAAACAAATAATAAATTCACGAACAGCAACAATGCATCAAGGATTGTTGTTTAGTTTGGATCTTTGAAAAGTTCCTACATACATCAAAGGCCATATTACAGAATAACCCGCAGAATCATCTTTGTATATAAAATCTGCACAGATCTTCGAAAACATTTCAAAAGTCCAAACACTGTCTGAGATCATGGCCTCAATGGCAGAAAAGTTGTAAAATTTTGCTGAAAAACAAAGAGATTACTGCATCACGTTAAACATTTCAGATGGGTCAGACTGACCTGCAACTTTATAGGAGGGTTGAAATAAACTGACGTAAACACAAGCGTCCTCAGATTTTTTCCGAAATGCAGTCTAATTTCTAATATATCAGTTTTATTTCTTTGGCATGGCAACACTGAGGATGCTTGGGATTCGTGATTCATCTGAAAGAGATTTGTGGTCGGATGTGCAAACACCAGTTGTGGAAAGACTGAAGTCCCTTTCAGAATGTAAACAGATTAATTTTATTCGATAAATACAGATGTCTATGGATGTCAACAGATGTCTGTATTCCTTCCCAGCAACATTTCTTTGTTTTTAGTTTATTCTGTTATTATAATTCTACTTGAATCCATGCTGGTTCCATTAAAAACGACTTCTTTAAAATGATGACTTCAAAACATTTTGAAATAATTTTCTTTGGCATTTCAATTCATTCTTCGACTATAATGTCTTTTATTTACACTTGGTACTCTGGTTATTTCTGTGGAAACTACACTTACACGTAAAGTATTGTTTAAAAAGTTTAAAGTGCAGTGAAGTTACTGGCGGATTCCTCATTATGTTAGATGGTCTCGATTGGTACTTTAAAACATGGAGCGCAGATAAGTGGAAAATAAAGAGTAAAGACTCACGGTGGGAGGGATGGATTTTGTGGAATGCAAACTCCCAAACTGTCTGCAGCCCCTATTCATCATGTCAGACTTATTTGCCCGTTACTCATTCCAAGGCCACTGTCATGCACTGGCCAGTCTATATACGAGAAGGCTTTTTTGTACTCATCGGAACACAAGATCCGTCACACAACTCCAGGGATTGTCTATTTTATATTTGCTTTGCCTAAAGCAGTCACATAAATGTATTATAGATACCTTCGTAATGCATAACAATGTATTCATAAAGTATTATAAACATGGCTATAACTATTTATAAAAAGACATAACACATTCTAGCCATGTTTATTATGCATTATGAATGCTCTATGAAGCTATCATCTAATAATGCACTATAGATGCCTTCATAGTGCAGTACAAAGCATCTTTAATTTTCATACTGACAATTATCCATTATAATACATTATGAATCAATCCATTTATATGAGATTCCATCCATTTATATGCTTTAAATAAAGTGCTACCCATATTTAATTTCAGAACAAGAATAGTTAATCTTAATGCATTAAGGGTTTTGTATTGTGAAAACATCGCAAGAACATTGTTTGTATACACCCTGGGATTTTATTTTATGCTTCGCTTGGATGTGCTGTGAAATAGAATCGACACCCAGTCTGGAGAAGCCCACAGAAGCCCCTGCAGAGAAGCTGATCCCTCTTATCACTTTGTTTTCGCAAGTAGAGAGTAACATTGACCTTCATGCATTGTTTCTCCCATCTCTGATGTCACATCCTTTATTCAACAGGACGGGAGATATAACACCGGCAATATAACACTATCACTATTGCAGGTCACACTACATGAAATGTTTTATAAGTCTTAAGTACGTTTTGGGCATTATGGGGTATGACTGGGCGGTACCCTGCACATCCAGCGTTTCATGCCTTCTAGGGGGCTCAGGCCCTGTGCAGTGTATGATCAAATGTCCAGAGTGCATTTCCCAACACGCTTCATGCTGTTCATGTTGTTCTTTGACGTATGCATTCTACAGTTATGATTTGAACTGGAAAGGTTTCTGAGGACTTGCTGGGAATAATCCATGTGATATCTCCCTTGTAGTATAACATTATGTCAAATCTATCTATCTGTAACACTTTACTTAAAGAAGTCATGTACAACGCATTATAGATACCTTAATAATGCATTATAATGCAGTCATGAAGTACTGTAAACATGGCTATAACTATTTATAAAAAGGCATAGCACATTAGGGCCAATTACAATGCAGTACATAGCATCCTTAATTCCTATACTGAAAATTATAATGCATTATAAAGGTATCTATAGTGCATTATAGATGAGAGCTTCATAGAGCATTCATGATGCACAATAAACACGGTTGTAATGTGTTATGCCTTTTTATAAATAGTGATAGCAGTGTTTATAATACTTTATAAATGCATTATGGAGGAATTTATAATGCATTATGATGACTGCTTTACGAAAGTGTTGCTAATCTAGTCTCCATCCTAGTTCTATGTATGTGAAGTTTGCACATTCTCCCTGTGTTGTTGTGAGGTGTTCTAGTTTCTACCCACAGTCCAAAAACACACTATGGTGAATTGTAGTTGTCAAATTACTCCTAGGTGTGAAAGGGTGTGTGCACCCTGACACGGGTTGGTACCCCTCTTGGGTTGTTCCCTGTCTTGTGCCCGTAGCATGCATGATGGGCTCTGGACCCTCATGTCCCAAACAAGTAGACATATAAAATGCATGGTTTGATGTGTCAGGTACATTCTCAGGATTTTTATTTGCTGTAAATATTAATCTAGTGAATCTTCAAATTAAAAAGATACATCCAGCCATATTGCATAGGAAACCCAGAATAGGAGTGGAATACCAAACCATCACAGGGGACACACTCAGTCACACACTAATGCTGATTTTCAGATACCAGTGCACATGAACCACATCTGCTTAGACTGTGGGAGGAAATTCAAACACATCCACACACAGACAGGACAGGATCTGGACACAGTCCTGCAGGTGTGATGCTTCAGTGATATATCAACTTAGCCAACAGAATTTAATGATGATTTCATTCATTTCAGACACTACTGCTTACAGCCTTTGCTATATTGTTATAAAGAGGGATGCATATAGCTGGTATGCAAGTACTCATTCACTGTATAGTCAAGTCACGTTTATTTATAAAGCAGTTTAAAAACAACAATATCATCTGACCAAAGTTCTGGACAAGCAAGGAAATACGACCTAACACACAAACAGAAAAGACAACATAAAATAAACATGAAACAAAAAAAATACAGGTAACTAAATAACTCATTCATGCTGTATTGAAAGCCATAAAAATAGGTTTTAAGATGAGATTTAAAAACAGCCAAGGAAGGCGCCAGGCGTATGCACAGTGGCTGCTCATTCCAGAGCTTGGGTGCCATCACTGCAAAGGCCCGATCGCCTCTGCTTTTTAGCCTAGAGGGGGGGATGACTAGGCGGAGTTGGTCAGCTGACCTAAGAGCCCCGGATGGTGTATGAACTTTTAAAAGACCTGATATGCAAGAAGATGCCAGACCATGTACAGATTTGAAAACGAATAAAAGGATTTTGAAATTAATCTGATAATGGACAGGGAGCCAATGAAGGGCTGTGAGCACAGGTGTAATATGCTCACGCCTTCGCATTCTGGTTAGAAGGCAGCCTGCAGTGTTCTGAACTAGTTGAAGACGGGATAAGGAGGAGCAACTAATGCCCGCATACAGGGCATTGCTGTAGTGTAGGCGGGATGAAACACAGGCATGTATAACCCTCTCAAAGTTTTTGAATGATAGGAAGGGTTTGACCTTAGATAAAAGCCTTAATTGGAAGAAGCTAGACTTTACAACTGTGTTAATTTGTTTCTCCATTTTAAAATTAGAGTCCAAAATTACACCAAGGTTTTTGGCTGTGTTTCAAAGACTAGAACCTCAGTTTTCTTTTTGTTAAAGTTTAAAAAATTTAAAGCCATCCAGGCTTTGGTGTCCTCTAGACAGTCTAGTAAACGTTTAAAAGAGTGTGAGTCATTATGTTTTAATTGCATGTAAATTTGCGTATCATCTGCATAGCAATGAAAAGAGATATTATATTTTCTTAGAATGGATCCCAAGGAGAGTATGTAAAGGGGAAAAAAGTATGAGACCCAGGATGGACCCTTGAGGAACACCACAGAGGAGAGGTGCAGAGGGGGACTTAAATGCATTTCTGCTACTATGACAAGAAATTACCATGCATTTTAACCTATGTACTGTGAATGAGGAAAGAGTTAGTCATGCATTTTAACCTTTATACAGCTAATTCTTACATCATTCACGGTATACAGGCGAAAAATGCATGGCAATTTCTTGTCATAGCAGCACAGCATGCATTTGTGCTGCTACAACAAGAAACTGTCACACATGCCCCTTTATATAGCAAGTGTGCATTTCTACCGCAGTTACTGTATGTGCATCACTCATTATGATGTTATTATTACTGAAGATAAGTATCTCATTCAGATAGGAACATAAATGCAACCTGTATTTTATCTATCTGACATTATTTTATACTGTAGTACTAATAACTAATTAGATGAAGTGGTACCTGGGGCTTATGCTGGATTATACCTGCAGTTTGTTAACTTTCATAGGCGCAGCAAGTCGTGTAACTATAGCTGTGGCATAGAGTTACATGTGGCCAACAGTGACATTTTATTTGCTTGGAGTGACTCGTAAGTGAAAAGCAAAACACAGGGTAGCGAATGTGAATTTAAATAAGCAAATTCCCAGTTCATAGCCAGCGGCAGTCTGGCATCACTTCCAGGGTGCCCCTTCCTCGTGTTCCCAGGGAGAAGCTCCATCCACGTGTTATATAAGTGGTTAGAAGATGTCCATCCATCCATCCATCCGTCCATCCAACTGCTTATTTAATGGGGAAAAGGGGGACTGGAACCTGTTCCATGCAGCATAGGATACAAAGAAGGGGCAGAGGGGTCTGCGACAGGGCACACGCATTCACACTAGGGGTTATTTAGCGCTCCCAGGTCACCTCACTGCATGTCCTCAGACTGAGGGAGGAAAGGCAGGCAAGGCGGGAAGAGCAAGTGGCACTGACGCCAACCCCCAACCCCGCAGATCTCAGGAAACAGTGCCACCTAATGCGCTACTGGGCCACGGATGGATGGATGGATGGATGGAATCTATATATTACGACTATGAAATCCACTATGCTGTAGCTAGTAATGATCTCTCCTGAATTTATGCTGCAAAGCACAGTATTAGTAAAATACTGTCCAGTTTTAGTATGCTAAGGTCAAATAATGATTCAGCTTTGGCTCTGGACTAATTGTAATATTCTGCACTACACTTTATACATCCAAAGCTCAGGTTCCCATGCATTTCGCAAGTATAACTTATTAATATAAATATTTTAAAATATCTCATTTAAACAAAGAAGACCATGCCTTTAAATAAACCATAACACCACTTCCAAAATCTGAATTTTAATGGCCCACCTGGCCCTTCCAATAGGATGTCGGAATGTGTTGAGGATATTGTTTCCTATAAACATTTCGGTCTAACAATAACAATTGCATCAGGCAAAATCAAGTTATCCGAGAATAGAATTAAACTCCAAAGGACCTCTTGCTCCTCTTCTTAGACATCCATCAATAACTCCTAATCTCATCAGGGAGAATGCATGAACTCTCGCCAGTCACATTGGGCAGCTTGCCAGATAGCAAGCATTTGTACAAAACTGCTCTTTTTTTCTGATAAAGACACAGCACATATTTTCAAAGGGTACCCAGCCCCAAATCTCCTTTCGGTTATCTGTCGCTGGGCATAGTAATATTCTTGTAAATTTATTTTGTAGGTAGCTGGAGAAGCACTGATAATAAGATGAGGTGGAGGGAAGTTTTGGCTCGACAAACACTGCTCATCACTCAGCCAGCAATGACTTCCCCAGTGCTCTTGCATCAGCCATGAAGGAAATTCTATGACATCTCATTCTAAATCCATAGGCATCAATATAGAGTTGGTACCCCCCCCCCCCCCTTGCAGATATAACAGGTGCAATTTTTCTAGCTTTCCACAAGATCTTGGATTGTGTCTGTGGACATTTTTGGCCATTCATCCAGAAGGGCATTCGTGAGGTCCGGCACATGAAGGCCTGGCTCACAATCTCCATTCTAGTTCATCCCAAAGGTGTTCGACGGGGTTGAGGTCAGGGCTCAGTGAAGCTCTTCCACACCTAGGTCACCCGACCATATCTTTATGGACCTTGCTTTGTGCATTGGGGCACAGTCATGCTGGAACAGTAAAGGGCCGCCTTCCCCAAGCTGTTCCCACAAAGTTGGAAGTATAGAATGATCCAAAATGTCTTGGTGTGCTGAAGCATTAAGAGTCTCCTTTGCTGGAACTAAGTGGCCCAGCCCAACGTCTGAAACACAACCCCACACCATCATCCCTGCTTATCAAGTCAATAAATTGTTGCCGACTTTTACACACTATGCATATTCGAAGCGATACTGAAGTATCCCTTTCTTCTTTGGCAAGAAAAGAGCTGAATGAGTCAGTCAAAAATTATGACAATAAAAGGAAAATGTTTATTGTCATATGGATTATTGTACATGTTTATATAATGAGTTTACTTGATAGGACCCATTGTAACCCCTAAAGGTGCAGCGAAACGGCTCCCAATGAGATGAACGGCAATCAAAGTCAGCAGTTTAAATCATTAGAATTTGTACAAGTGTCAGATTTCATCCTTTTCTCTTTTCTAGACGTGACTTCACATTTTTTTTTAAATGTGATTTAAAAACTTATATCGAATTCTCAGACTCACACAAACATACACAAATATTTCTAACATCTGTCTACTCAACACCAGTATATTTATGCACAGGAATGTTAATTTACAAAATCAGATTTTATGTTAACCCCAAAGCAAAGCTGTCTGCCTTATTTAGTGAATTAATATAGATATACACTATATTCCCAAAAGTATTGGGACACCCTTCCAAATCATTGAACTCAGGTGTTAGAATCACTTCCATAGTCACAGGTATATAAAATCAAACACCAAGGCAAGCAGACTGCTTCTACAAACATTTGCGAAGGGTTGGGTCCCTCTCAGGAGCTCAGTGGTACCGTGATAGGATGCCACCTATGCAATAAGTCCATTCTTGAAATTTCCTCAATGCTAAATGTTCCGCAGTCAACCACTAGTGGTATTATAACGAAGTGGAAGCATTTGAGAACAACAACAAACTCGGCCACAAAGAGGTAGGTCACGTAAAACCACAGAGCGGGGACAACGCATGCTGAGGCGTGCAGTGTGCAGACGTCACCAACTGTCTACAGAGTCAATAGCTACAGACCTCCAAACTTTGTGTGGCCTTCAGATTAGCTCAAGAACAACGCGTAGAGAACTTCAAGGAATGAGATTCCATGGCCGAACAGCTGCATCCAAGCCTTACATCACCAAGTGCATTGCAAAGCAGCGGATGCAGTGGTGTAAAGCACGCTGCCACTGGACTCTAGAGCAATGAAGACATGTTCTCTGGAGTGATGAATAACGCAACACTGTCTGGCAATCCGATGGATGAGTCTGGGTTTGGTGGTTGCCAGGACAATGGTACTTGCTTGACTGCGTTGTGCCAAGTGTATAGTTTTGGACGGGGGATTATGGTGTGGGGGCGTTTTTCAGGGCCCCTTAATTGCAGTGAAAGGAACTTTTAATGCTGCAGCATTCTAAGCCATTTTGGACAACTTCATGCTCCCAACTTTGTGGGAACAGTTTGGGGAAGGCAGCCTCTTCCTGCTCCAACATGACAGAAGCCAAGGTCAAAGTAAACTTTATTGCCATTCGTACCACACAGTTTGAGAGTACATGGTAGAATGAAACTGCGTTTCTCCTGGTTCAATGTGCAAAACAAACAGAGATACTACAGGCTAGACACAATACACACAATTCAACACAGGACTACACAGAGAACTACTATTCAGCACAAAGGTAAATCTCGTACAGAGTAAATAGTGCTCAAAGTTAAAATTTGCAAGTCAAAATATTGCACAGTCAAATTATTGCACAGAGTCAAATATTGCACAGTGTCTCACAATTGCCGTATTATTTGTGCACCAGTGCACAAAGCAAGGTCCATAAGGACATGTATGAGAGAATCTGGTGTGGAGGAACTTGACTGGCCTTCACAGAGCCCTGACCTCAACTCAATAGAGTACAGACTGCATGCCAGGCCTTCTCAAGCAACATCAGTGCCTGACCTCACAAATGCTCTCCTGGATGAACGGTCAAAAATTCCCATAAACACACTCCTATACCTTGTAGACAGCCTTCCCAGAAGAGCTGAAGCTGTTATAGCTGCAAAGGGTGAGCAAACTGCATATTATATCCTATGTATTAAGAATGGACTATCATTAAAGTTCATGTATGTGTAAAGGCAAGTATCCCAATACTTTTAGAAATATATTGTATCTTTGGAATACTGTTTAACATTATGAGAGAATGAGCAATAACCCTTGAATCCGATGTAGAGTTTTGTTTGCAGTGGGTTTCATTTTATTGGTTTGCATTTCTTGTCTCGTTTCCTTCTTCTTTTTTTTCTTTTTCTTTGCTCAGTTTGGTGTTGGTTTTGTTGATCCTGTGTTGGTATATCGGAATGATAGCTTCTGGTCCTCTATTTATACATTAATTATCTTATATATTTTATCTTTAGGATTACCTTATCACCTTGTCTCTTGGCTAGACTGGGTTGGGAATCTGCAACCCCAACAACAGAAAAAAGGCCGACGTGGTCGTCCCGCAGTCTATAGCGCCCCCATCACACATGTTTTAAAGTCACTTGTATTTTATTTTAAAAATCAAAGTCTTCTGTCCAGCAAACTATTCTTCCAGCCCAGCACAGGAACAAAACACAATAGTGTCTCTCCTCTTGACAACACCTGCTTTGTTGACCTGCTTACCTCATCTGGTACTATGTCTGTCAAATTTCACCAGGGTCCTTGTAGGTCAGCTAACATTTATTGAACAGTTGAGTGAGAGCAATAAAATGAGGCAGGGAAGCAGTCAGCCGCAATATTTTAACGATGGTTCTGCTTCCATTATTAAAATATATATATATTTATATATTTTTTTTTGAAGACGGTA
>JABFEA020000044.1:13329367-13349113 GCA_019775915.2 Cyphomyrus plagiostoma
AAACGCACACAGGGAATGAGGTTCCACAGAAACGCAGACAGGGAACGACTCTCTACAGAAACGCACACAGGGAATGAGTTTCCACAGTGACGCACACAGGGAATGAGGTTCCACAGAAACGCACACAGGGAACGAGGTTCCACAGAGACGCTCCCAGGGAACGACATTCCACAGAAACGCACACAGGGAATGAGGTTCCACAGAAACGCACACAGGGAACGACTATCTACTGACACGCACACAGGGAATGAGTTTCCACAGAGACGCTCACAGGGAATGAGGTTCCATAGAGACATACACAGGGAATGAGGTTCAACAGAAACGCACAAAGGGAATGAGTTTGCACAGAGACGCACACAGGGAATGAGTTTCCACAGAAATGCACAAAGGGAATGAGGTTCCACAGAAACACACACAGGGAATGAGGTTCCACAGAGACGCACACAGGGAATGAGGTTCCTCAGAACGCACACAGGGAATGAGGTTTCACAGAGACACACACAGGGAATGAGTTTCCACAGAAAAGCACCCGAAAACAACCCGCTCTGTTTTCTCCTGCTAACGGTGGCCAGCTTATTAGAACGGTCTGACTCAAAATTCAGTCAGTCGCTCATGCTCAGCACACAGCGGTGTCATAATGTCCCCATGATCTCCTCTAAGGCCCCTCCATAGCATGTATAGAAAGTTACAGCTAAGCTGAAGGTGCTGTGACAGCATAACAACTGAATCAGTGCCAGTTCATCATTATTTTTGACTTTCACTTGAAAATCACACTGGACTCCACAGGTAACTTAAGTATGATGATTTTTGTAACATTCTCATTATATTAATTCAGCAGATGCTTAAAGTGGCACCTTTTTGAGAAAGCAAGGCCACACAACTCCTGAAACAATTGTCGGTTAAGGGCCTCGCTCATGGGATTTGAACTGACGACCCTCCGACCACAAGCACAGCACCCTGACCTACTGAATCAAAGGCCGAGGCCCTGTCTGCACATATGGAAGATAGACGGCTGGACAGAAGATGGATGGATGGATTCTCATTAATGACTCATTAATTCATTAAAGTTTTCCATTAATTTTACTTCATAATTTCGTTGCATTTTCATTTGTCTAAAGAGGGGCAAATAATACACTGCAAACATACATGCTGTATATTGCATTATGTATTAATACTGTGAGGATTTTCAGTATTTATCAAATTGCTTTAAAAAAGTATAATATTCATATAAGAACAATAATAAAATGAAAGCATCTATACATTCCACTTAGGATAAGCTCCACCCCCCACAACCCTGGACTCAATGGATCGATTACTTAAATCATTTATGCATATAATGTTCTACATTACACTAATTTGTTAGCCTGTTACCAGTCTGACAGTCTTCATAACCTTTGAAATGTCACGGTCGAATCACATTCCCTATCTTCAGCTACTACAGGTGCACGCAAGGGCAAAATAATAGGGCATAGCATGGCAGCAGAAAGCACGCGTACCGGTATCGGTCTGCGATTTTAAGTGGCCCTACTTTAAGGCCAGCTGTGAGACGCTATTTTTACCTTCCGCACGCACGCTAGGGCCCTCTCCTTCACAAGCAGGCATCACATGCCATCCAGATGGGCAGCTGACAAACTCATCATCTAAATAGCTTCCTGCCACCTGTTCCAGGGGTGTCTGCTGCGAGGTTTAACCCAATAACCCCTCCGCTTCAGACGCTTAATGCTGCATGCCAGAACACTGACCGCGGCCGGCAAAGCCATTGATTTGAAATTAGCGTTAACTTGGTTTGTAGAATAATCTTTTGTTCTGGCCTTTACATAGCAAAATAATACCCAAAATGGCATCTGTATGAACAACTTTAATTAAGAATGTATTTTAAAAAATGCAAGTGTACACACCCCTGCTAAAATGCCCCTGTCAAAATCAAAAGATGCTTTAGGTGATTCCTGTTTTTATACTTATATTTATACTGTATTGATCTTGCATTGGTGTCTATGTATGATTGTGCAGTCGAAATGTGAGAATTTTCCTCCGGGATTAATAAAGTCGTCTGATCCTGATTAACAAAGTATTACTTTTAGAGTCTGCATCCTTATCCTTATGCAACTTGCTTACTGTATGCTTTTTATTTTATATATTTTCCCCCCTAACAGATCAGTTTGTTTTCCAGTTGAATTGTACAGGATATGGGTTACATTAAAGGTCGGAAACGTTTTGAATTGATTTATCATGGTCTCACTTTTCATCACAAACGCCTGACATTTTAACGGGGGTGTGGGCACTTTTTATATCCACTTCAAATGCTTGATGTCAAAGTGAATATTTTGATCATCATTTTCCTTAAAACGTTCTGAAGTTCAGTTCCCTCACTCTCATCCTCAGCATATCTGGATGTAGAGTGTGTTAGTTAGTATGTAGCACGTTAAAAACTGATCACTATTTTCCTAGCTGCCATTGATGCTGCAGAGAAGCAACCAGTTAGTTCACAGCCTTTTCCCAGGGCTGTCTGAAAGGTTATGCACCCCTTTCAGAGAAAAATTACATGTAGCAGTAGTAAGACACGTGGTATATTTTATTTTGGGCACATCGCAGAACGCACGCTTTGAATGCCTGCTATGTTTCACCTAAATATATACAACCCGACCTCCAATCATCCCTGACCCTCAGGCATCTCTGGAAGCTCAAGCGAACTGCAAATAAGCTAATAAATAACCATTCCGGAAACACTGGTCACGAACCATTAAAGAGGGGGTCTAAAATAGTCCTGACAGCGTAAAGATGTAGCATTGCCCGCTGTATAAGCCCCAGTCATACACCTGCTTGTTTTGACTGAGTCGCTGTAGCGAGTGACACATTAAGCATTACAGGAGACGGAGGCTTTAAATCAGTCGATCACCTCACTCAATTCCTATAGTAATACTCAGAGGTGCTCTTGGACTGACAAGGGAGCCAATTCTGTGGCATTGCGTTCCCTCTCTTTCCTTTCGTCCGACTCATGAAGTCTGCAATCTAAGGGCTCTTATGCCTCCCCCTCAGCATCTAATGTTCATTCTTTGAGAAGAATAGGACCTCATTGTCATGCAAATGGACATGTTTATGTTCTTAACACTGCACACGCTTCCTTCGGTTTTTCAGGGGTGAACAGGCAGTTATGAAAAGTGAGATGGACTTGTATCTGGCACAGAGAGAGGGGTGCCTGCACCCTGACACAACAAGTGTATGGCGGGTTTTAATTAATGTAGATATTATCAACAACATTTCAGAACGGAGTATCTTAGTAGTAGTAATAACAACAAGAAGAACAACAGCCCAGAACATCCCTCATCCCTCTCATGTCAGCACTGCAGGAGGTGCCTCAGCCTCACGAGCAGTAGGATGTGAGTTCGAGACTCACCTGAGCTAAGCTGCCCTTTTGATAACAGCAGTGGTTTTCACTAATGGTTTACAGGTCAAAACCAGACAGAAAAATGAATGGGGCCTTGTGAAGTTCAGAAGGTGAGTCTTCTGCGTCTGTAGTCAGAAGGTCGCCAGTTTGAATCCTCAGGTCGGCAGAATTGAGCACTGAGCAAGACCCTCAACCTGGAAAAATGTCAGATAAATGGCTGACCGTGTGCTGTGATGGCACGTTTTGGTCTCGCCTGAATGCAGTGCGTGTGTATGTCTCAAAAGAGAGCATGATGGGATACGTGAAAACGAAAGAATTCCAGTGTAGGTGGGCTAATGGTACATAACGTTACACTTGTGCTACGATTAAGATACTAACACTTTGAATAGCAAATAGTTTGTTTTTCAGACAAAAAACCAAATAAACGGTGTAAAATGCACTTAATCTTTTGTTGAACAAACTGCTCTCCGTATTTTATAACAGTCTTCTGATTTTAGCCTTTCGTAATTGATGCAGTATTAGTGGTTTGTATCAGCCTAATGATAAAACTGCTCTGAGAAAAAGTCACTTGAATATTCCTCTGGAGTCCCCGGATCCAGCATTAAGAATCTGTTGGACTGCATAATTATATAAAAGGCCAAACTTTCGCAGATGTTCAGCTGAGACTGTTTTGAAAACATATATTTAACAGCAACATATATTAAAAGTATACAATAATAATGAAGTTTGAATATTAAATTTACATGCATTTTTCTGTGTGCGTGTGTATAGATAGACAGATGTTGGCAAGAAGTATGAATCTGTTGACATGTATGGACACACACTCACACCTACACACACTATCGACAATTTAGAGCCATTGACTCACTTAGCTCCCTGTGTTAGGTTAAAGGGAGGAAACTACAGAAATGTTTAAATATGAACATGTCAAACCCACAGCCTCAGAGACCTGAAGCTACAGAAAGAATTCAGTCATGGTTCTGTCCCTGAAGATACAGTACAGGCTTATAGTAGTTACTTATGTAGATCTAACGAGTCTAATCTTTATGGAAAGACGCGCAAATTAACAGAGAATGCTGCTCCTGTTGGCACTGCTAGAAACGGCTTTGCAAAAAATTACTGGCAAACACTGCGACCCAGCACATGATGGGGCAGATCCGCATCTTCAGACTGTACAGTGTGCCGAGAATCAACTGTATGACTCGCCTGCTCGAAAATCAATTAAAATTAGCTTTGCGGTTTTTATTTGCAAAGCCCTTTAATCTGTCAGTGACGCTTATCAGCAAATGCTATCTAAATAGCTGCCTTTCATTGATTTATAGGAAATTTGAACACAGTGAGCTGATTGGTTTTCCATCTGGTCTGGCATTTTCTGTAGCTATGACTCAGTCGGACAGCTTCGCCAAGACTGCGGTTACTCTGCCAAATTGAGCTGTTTTAAAAGCTGGAAATGTGCAGTTTTAGTTCTGTCTGCCTTAACTTTCCAGGTCGTAATCTGCACTGTTTTATTTTAGTTTTTTTTATGGGTTATTTTCTGTTATGTTAACAATCAAATTTAGCGTTCTTTTCTTTTCTTTTCTTTTTTCAGGGAAAGCAGTTACTTACAGGCAGTGTGCAGCTCTGTAGGTTTGGGGTCTATGGTTGTGTCCAGGAGGTTGTGGGTTTGAATATTGCAGCTAAGTGAGTAATAACAGAGCTATTGGGCCCTTGAGCAAAGTCCAACGGCATATAAATTTTGTCAGAAACTTAGTTTAGTATCAGCACTTATTACAGAAGGATCAACTGTAAAAATTGCAGGTGTGCGATGGAATTATTGGAAATTTAAATCAGTAGATTTTTTTCCCGATCGGTCTGAGAAATTAATGGCGTCCTGCATCTATCGTGATCATTCCTACTGCAAAATTAATTGACAACATAATAAATATATTTATTTCGTCTTTGTATCTTATTTTTATTCATTCTTCCTTCCACACTCCCCAAAGCAGTGCGCAAAGCAAGGGGCAGGGACAGGGTATTTGATAATCTTACATACGCCTACAGTTTTGTAACATATTTAGAAGTTAAGGAGACACGACTGCGAGTTACACTACAGAAAGCTGGCAGGCCGATTCCAAGAGGAAACAATGAAGATGGATGATGAATTATGAGGACAAAGGTAAGGCCAACGGGCTTCTTGGCAACAAATACCTTACCGCCCCTGTCTTTGTCAGCTGTAACCACTGCTGGAATAGAAGAACATCAGAGTCCCAAAACATATATTATTAACTCTGTATAACATTCCATTTTTTAGCTGAAAAACTCCTGGTCAAATGTTGTAGAATTGACTTTACGTTATACAAGGTAATACTGGACAAGCTGGACGTATCTCAGATTCCTGGGCTCCTGATACGTGTCAGCACCCCCATCGTGAGCTTCACTCGTAGGCCTCACTGAACAGTTCCTCCGTTCTACAATCCGCCATGGATCTGACCAAAGTGGTGGAGCCGCTGGGTGCTGCAGTGTCTTGCTGCCCCCTGCAGGTAAGAGACGTCAACACAAGCCGCGAAGTGAGGCCACTCCGAGGGCCATTCCAGATGCGTTGCGACTCGTGCACGTTTAAGGCTGGAAAGAATTTGGGCAACATCGGAGTAGACGACTGCCAAGTTAATTTTAAAGAGAGTTGCAAGTTAGTGTCTCGCGTCGCTGACGATGAAACTTCAAGATTGTCTCTTTATGGGTCTTTCTCATAGTGTTCATAGAACATGTTCATAGATAATTATTCGAAGGCAATTTGTTTGTTTAATAAAAAAATAATTCCTCAGAAAAAATGTTATGCATAGATACTCCAAATTTAAATGTTCACATTTTTGGTCAGTGCCAAAAATGACCCAGTTCCTTCTGCCTGAAGTGACACTGAAACACTCAGTCTGTAATTAGACATTAATCGGAGGGCAGGGAGTAATTATTTTTCATTTAGTCATTTCCTAACAACACGGTAACACCAAACACTCTGTGAGGAAAAAATTACAGGCAGTGCTACTTAAACGTACAAACAATGGGCTCCGTTGACAGACGTGTGCTGCTTGGGAACGCGTAGCGGGCCAATTTTAAACGTTAAAAATGCCCCGTGAACCTGTGAAAGAAGGCATCCGAGAGAAGCTGACAGATTCCCAGAATTCGGACCCTGAAATGCAGGCCCTGGTTTTCCTGTAGGCTTAACCACAGGAACCCATCTCAGTAGCAAATTAGCGAATTACGAGTTTAATGTCTGCGGATTACATTACTGAGAGGATTATCGCAAAATGTTTTCCTGATTCCACCTTTTATTTTGTATTTATCTACTATAGCGTTACACATTTTTTCGTATCAGGTGAGTGGATATTGAGGTATCTTGGCTCCAAGGATACTAGCTAAGCGCAAAACGTTTTCTTGTTTTTTTCATAGGGTTTGACTGCATATTTTTATTTTTCGAAAGGGGGCTGTAGGATGGGTGTAGCCATATGGGACGGTTGTACTAACGACACGGGATTGCGTGGGACGAAAGACCGCCCTCTGAGATGCATCAGCGTACCCCTTGCCAAGTTGCTCATGCTCTTAGCGGAAATGGATTCCCCGACCTGATGAGTATCAAAGGGGCCATAGTCTTCACACTGCGAGCCAGACTGTTATCACACCGCACTACACCAGGGTTTGGTTTCACCTGAGCTGCCCGTGGCACAGAGCCAGCAAGGTCATTCCCATCATTGCCTCCCAGCTGTTGCACCTGAGTGTGCCCTCGTTAGTCTAACTGCTCTCAGGTGCTAACGATTTGCACTGTTTACACCCCTCCGTGGCTCGGAAATGCTGAGAGCCGCTGCTTTTGAATGGCGGCATTTGCGTGTTTACGAAGCACGCCGTTTTGCACGGCGAGAGAATCCGCGCTGTCAATGTGGCCCAGCCTGTCACGGCACCATGCTTAGAATTGTGCTTCGGTGCGTTTAGCAATTTTTATCTGTAGCACTTCTACTGGTGGCCTGTACAGGATGTTCCCAAGCCCTGTGCTGGGTGCAGTGCTTAGCTGAAACGCATATGGAGCCATCAATACTCACCCCCCACCCACCACTCCATTGCATAGGTCTTCGGTTCTGGCACCGCAAAAGGCAAGGAAGTGGAGCATGTAGAGCACCATGCATCACCCCCTACAAAGTCTGCACCCCTCTGAGGATAGCGCCCTAGGCAGCCGCCTATGTCACCCCATGGGTTGACGGCCACTGGGTCAATGGTACATCTTTTGTGACAAGTGCACCACTCCGCTTAGCAGAGAATGTGGCTTCGCATGGTGTGACGTTCCATACCACTACACTTACAGATTCACAACAAATAACCGAAAACCCTGATTGTAAATAGTACAATAAAAACACTAATACAATAAATATAAATTCTAAATTGTCACCTCAATAAACTCCATTGTTCCTGTATCTTTGTAAAGTACTACCCACCATGTGTCTATGTGTTGCCTGAGGCTGTTATTCAGGGATTGTTAATCCCAGTCAGGGATGTCTAACTTTCCCACATCGTTGCCTGATTAATAACAGAGCGTAATGAGTGCTCTGGTTCGTGGCGAGGGGGCATTTTATGGTCTTAAATTCCCCTAACTATGCAGTCAGGCTGTGCCAGTGCTAATTGTTCCCCGACTGCTACTAGAGTAGCTCGGCCAAGAAGCTAAACCAGATGAAAGCCTTTCTGTGCGCTTTTCGGATTTATCAACCAGGGGACGGCAGGCGTGTGCTAACTCCAGTGCTAGGCTAGTAGCTCCATAAAGCCTTGTTTACGTGCCTTTGCAGGCCCTTTGATTAAAAGCTAGCGGTGTGGAATTCCTGTACGCAGGAGAAAACAGTGAAATGAAGCTGGAAATCAGGATTACAAAAGAGTCACACAGTGATTAGCGCTGCCTCCTCATTTTTGTTCCCAGAACCTCATGGTTCTGTTCAATTGTGAGTTAATTACCAAAAGCCAATTGACATATTTTCCGTATTACACTTGCGCTCTGTAGCGTTCTAGATCCAGAATACGAATTAGAGTCGAAAAAGGAATATACTAATATCCAGACCCAGTGAGCAAACATGAAGGCTCTTCAGTTCATTCATCTCTAAGTCATCGGATTTGTTATTCTCTTTGAAACAGTCTGGGCAGCTTTCATCCAATTTTATACTCAAACAAACCAAGCGCAGCTTTTCCTCCAGGCCAAAAACTAAAGCACTAGAAAGTGCACACAGTTTAGTATGAGAAAAATCGTCTCTCGATATCTGTACATGCGCTCCTCTCCTGTACATTGCTGTGGAAATATTACGAGAGTATTAATATGAGAAAGAAAGCCTGCAAATGAGGCCGTGGAGCAGGTGCGTTTGCTTTGATTGATTTAGAGTGGGATGGTGCCTCAGTTTTACGCCGAATCCTAAATGCATGTATTCCGGTTAACATTATTTAAAACATATCATGCTGTCAATGAACAAGCGGGATCCAGTAGCAGCTCGGATGGAAAGCAACACACGTTATAGTCCTGCTTCACTATGCCAAACACATCTATTTAATGCAGATCTAATCTGAATCAAACTGAAATGTAAAGTAAAATATGGTTTTAAATCTTTACATTGATCTTAATTTAAGAGAAAGTGAACACATATTTTAGATTCTTTCCATTCATCTTTGAACCACTTGTCCTGATCAGGGTCTGGATGGGCGGGAGAGGGGGGGGTTGGAGCCTGGCCCGGCCAGCATAAGGCACCAGACTGGGGTGCCAATCCATCAAAGATTTTCGATCCCAAAAATACTTTTTTTGGTCAATTACAATGAGAAGCGTGAGGAGCCAACTGGATGCCCAATTTGTACTTTTCATTCCATTAAGCGAAGGCCCACTTGAGAGCCCCTGTTTATTGTTGAGTTAAGGGCAGGTAGATTATGGAAGCCTGTGCCGATCCTGGTTTTTCCTCTAGGGCGGGGTGAAGATCAGTGGTGATGCTAGACATGTGGTTCCTTTGCAAACAAAAGAGCATGGATTGCGAGAGAGTTGGCGGAGGCTGGTATCCACGACTGGGTGTTTACACCCACACACAGCAAAACCAAAAGGGAACTTTGGCAGCAAGATCACTGATCCATTAATGACAAAGTGATTTGACTGCTGGGATCACAACTAGGTGTTTGGTTCAACAAAAAAAAAGACATTTTAAAGAGTGTCTTACACCCCCTGGATTTAATGGGCTTCTTGTTGGCTTTTTATGTGGCAAAATATTGGTGAGAGATGGAAAACTAGTGATTAAAAAACAAAAATATGCTGGAGACTTTCCAGATTTCCATAAGGTGAACCTCGTTAAATGTAGAGAAGCCTATAATCATTAAAACTCCATTAGGAAGCGTGCAATTTTGTGGAACTAAATAGCAGACAGTAATCAGAAGCAGATGATGCCAGCTGGGAGAGTAAGGGAAATTGTTGCGATCGGTAGAGAATCCATCACTAGCGATGGCAGTCATTCCCGGCGTCTACGTGTATTTACACAGATTGATACGGATGAAAGGCAAATGGCTGAATAATCGGCCTAAGAAGCCATTTTTGTTCCTGCGCTCCAAGATTACATAAAGTGCTGAGAAAAGGAGCCTCTGCCGGGCTACTGACTGAGCAGCGCCTTTCCTAGGGGATGCGGAGTAGAAGCCGTCCGAGGTTTGCAGCCCTGGGATCAGTTACCACAGGAGGACGCGGCCCTGAACTCTGCGGCTATGTAAACACCAGTATTGTTGTTATTTAAAAAAATATTTTTTTTCCCTCATGCAACCTGGATATTATGAACCTACAGCCACAATCCCTTGACAGAATCACATTTACATGCACATTCAGGAATAATGTGCATTTCGGCCTCTTATACCACAGTTCCAATTAACTTAATGGGAAAATATATTCATGGTAAAATTATCCTTTTCCCACTTTATTTACCTCTTTATAATAGTTAGATCAACATGAAAACATAAAGGAAAAATGTGGGGTTTTTGATTAAACATAAAAGCAGGTATTGTGATTTTATAATTAGAGAACAAACATAATAATGTATGATTCCTAATATGTTATGAAGTTTAAGCATTAACACCAAGCAAATTGTGCCATGTGGTCTCATGTGTAACTTCTCATAAGTGACTTCTGGTAATATTCCTTAAACGGTCTTTATGAAATACAGATTTTCCCAGCCTCATAAAGTGAACTTAAGGCCCTGAGCTACAGGGCCCATGTCTCACTCATGTTAAAAGGCAGCCATAGCAGGTTTATTATGTGTAAAATGTCATTATTCATCTACAGAGGTATTTAGTCTCACCTACTTCCATTGTTCCTGTAGCTACTCTTATAGCTACAGATCAACATAAAGCTGAACTGCCTTTTTTATTATTTTTGTTCAGATTTTTGTGGTTAGCTGAGACTTGTCGGTGCCTCGGGTCTCTACGTCAATCATCACATCGTCTTCTGAGACTTTAGAGGCATTACAAATATGTGCTTTTCGCATATCGTACACTTTACGCTTCGTTGTCCTCGCGCCGTTCATGCGTGATCGAGTAATGCGTCACGCTGAATGTTTTGCGGAGAGGTTAAATAAAAATACCTCTTTTCATACGTAAAACTGCAATGGCTGCCATACTGTAGCTTTGAGGTCCTGAGGAAACTGACATCGCAAAGTTCTGGTCAAACAGAATGCCTGCAGTATGGTCAGTCCGCGGTATCACTACATGGGCGACCTCCGGAAAGGAAACCTCACAGCTCCAGGAAGGAGACCCTGTGGCAGCCCCATAGCAGGGAGAAGAATAAGAGACTCCATGCAGACTTAGCAGCGGTGGGGAGGAGCATTGAGGAAGGGAAACCGCAGGATTACTGACTGAAGTTCGTCATCTGTTATGGTGCATTCTCCGTGGTTCACTGTTAACGACGATGGCAGGAAGGTTTTGTTGGGTTAGGCTACCTTCAGAAGGGGCTTCAACACCAAGTCCTTCAAGACAGGTTACCTTGAAATCCTTCTTTATTGTGACAAAAACTAAGATACGTGATTATGATACTTATCACAGCACTGTATTCATAATTTGTTAGTGCAGCTCTGAGCAGTAAAACTGTGTTTAGCAGATAATGATCAGGCCAGCAGTTAGTCAATTACATAATTACATACTATATAATCTAATATAATTATAATCACCATGATTAAAATAATAACAATTATTATTATTATTATTATTATTATTATTATTAACTCTTTATGGTTAAATAAATTGACAGTTAGATAATTGATGTCAGCACCTAATGTTTACTTTTAACTCAATTCCCAAAGAGTGGGCCATAACTGTATCCTTGTGTGACCCAAATTACCTAGGTAAAATAAGCTAATGATTTAATTTGTTAATTGCTCTGGATAGAAGGATCTGCTGCATAAATATACACAGCGAGCCAGGGATGGCAGTGTCAGTCAGATGGAAAAAATGTACCGGCAAAGACTGCACTGGGGACAGCCATTGCTATTCTGTACCTAAGCAAACATACAGGCCTTTTTTGTTGACCTGTGCCAATAGCTGCACGTTTGCCCGCTAATGTTTTGTTTTATCTTCATGCCTTTAGATATGCTGTGCAGTTTGTGTACAGGCAAAACAATGAACACTCACACACTCTGTTTAGTCCAGCTTGTGTATTTACCGATTCGAAAAGATATTAGAAAGTTTCAGCATCATTTATCTTAATATTGGGGAGGGTTTGACATCGTATGCTTGTGTCTGCATCACTGGATAAAGACAACGGACTCGGCGCCTTTTCTCTTGATAGTAATTGGGTGGTTTAACCGTAAGGAAAAATGCATCAGCAAACTCCTGTTGCTCGTAATCATGGTGATTGTGCCCCAGGCACAGGAAACAGGCCCAAATGCATACCACAGGGAAGGGCGTACCCAATCCGCGGCTTTTTGGTGCATTTTAGATGTGAGACATGAAAGGATTAACTAATGCTTAAAGCTGTCTTCCCAGGACAGAGAAATACAAGCAAATAGAAATAGCATGGATTTAATTAATTGACGAAAAAGTCTTGGAACGTAGCCCAAAGACCAAAGAGGAAGGGAAAAGAGATCACGAGAAACGAAAAATAAAATACAGATAATAACTGCTTTGTACTGAATGTCTTTATTATGAAGAAACTTATCTTTTCTTTAAAAATATATCATTCATTATCGTTGACTAAACACCCAGAAAAGTGTACATGGCAAAAATTAACTTGGAGATTCGTAATCAAACAATGCAAATTCATTTAGGTGTTAGTTAGGAAACGCGGCATTTCATGCAAGCAGAATTGTAGCTGACAGTAATTGAAGTCGAAACTGCAGACACAAATGAGTCTGTTTTCCATTGACAGTCATCACTGGGCCACTGGGTGCGATCTGTCACATTTGGGTTTGTTTTTTCCATCCAGTTCTGCATCGTAACATGGGTCAGTGCTTATCGTACCCATCAGAACTTGAAGATTTACACTCCTCGCCCTGCTAACGACATCCGCCGCTGCTAGCTCTGAACCATACTGCTAACCCATCATAATGCGGAATTATCGCCCACTGCGCCCGGCATTGCCCTGCTGGCAGTGCGCTGGCACGGTAGCTATAGACAGGCCACATCAAATCCTTTCTATTGAGCCAAAGGATATTTAATCTCCCTAATTAGGGCTGGCATTGATTATCAGCTGCTTCAGAACATATTCCCAGGATTTTTGCTTTGTTTCGATCTCAGGGGAGATTTGCTCACTCTTTGTGTCCTTTAGGGAGGCACTTAACCTGCATTTACTAAATCTCCACTTGTATACTTATTGGGGTATATAAGATTCTCTCAATTAGAGTCTCTGACGGCCACTTCAGCTGAAGACATTTTTGTTTAATTCTCATCTAAACCACCTGTACTGTACTACATTATAATGGTTTGTTCCTTTATCTGGGTTGGTCTGTTATGAGGAGATTATTCTTCTGAAGATTCTGGATAACAGCAATCCACCCCCCCGCCCGCAACATATCAATAGCGTTCTGCCTTATCTTATATCTGTGGTGTCGTTTGTTCATACGTACGTGTTGATGGCAAATCTGCATGTATCTCAACACTCCCTGTAAGCAGGACCTGTTATCCAAGCTGTGTTACCGTAGCGACGTTTCTGCAGACCTCTCCTGTTTTGCGCTCGTTGGTGTGCCTCGTCGCTCGGGAATCGCATGGCCCATTAAGGCTGCTCAGATGCGCCGGTCCGCCAAACTGTGCACCTGAAACGAGAGCACCAGGCCCTCCTAAGATTTCACGCCTCCACCTACATGCAGATTCCAGACTTTCCTTGCCTGCTTCTTTTCCTTTCTGTTGCTTTTTTTACACTGACTTTAAATTTGGCCTTTCGCTTCGGGTTCGCGGGAAACCCGATCGGCTGGCCGTCCCTGGTTTCCTGTGCGCTCGCCTATGACGAGGCATTCAGGCTAAAGATGAATGGACTGTAAGTAATGGATTAAGCTCAGCCATTAATAATGAAGGCCGATATATTCCAAAAGGGAGGAGCGGTACTCCAGGCAGCTACCTGACCTTTCGTAGTAACAGTTTCCCATATCTAAACCCTGGTGGTCTTCCTGTGAGTGAGGCTGGTAGAGGGTGGTGTTGTGTAAACCGACTCCCCGATTCTCCCCGGTCCCTCTTCCTCATGTCGAGATGGGAAATCAAAGTAGCTGATCCCCGCCGCGGAGAGGATCGCCAAGCTGGCGGGGCCTAACGTCCCATTAAAATGCGATACTCACAAACTATTCCCAGCTCTGTCGGGGAGCCTCTGGGAATTTTCTGGCGCCTCGTGCAGCCGTTTTTCAAGCCCCGTTTGGTGACGAGATTGAAAGCGATGATTTGGCGCGTACAGTAAGTGGGTAGTGATGCAGCCGAGGTCAAAGAGTCGTCACCTGATACTTCGTTAGCTTGGTGCTAAGCAAGGAAAGCCAGGCACCCCCAATCCCCCCCCCCCCGGTTAGACTATTAAAGTATAAATGTCCCATCTTCCTTTTTCTTACTATTTTCCGTATCTGCCTGTGATTTACAATAAGGTTAGTTTCTTGAACATGTTATAAATATTCATTCATTATTTAAATAATGGCAATGTCTGAATACCCCTTTAAAATATGCATATATCATAAATATCACAAAAAACAGGGAAAATAAAATGCATCAGTACTACAGTATATTTGCCCATTTTTAAGTGATGATCCTATCACACAAAGAATAGTGCACAAGGACCCGTGCAAATGAATTCACTGGGAAAGGAAATAAGCCATAATAATTCCTCTACCCTTATGTCCTAAGAGCTCTGTGTGGCATCAGTGTGGTTTTACCTTCCAGGACCTGCGGTTAGATGTTGGCTCGCTTTTTGGCTGCTTAGCACCTGAGTGCATCACCTCAGAACATCCCTGAACTGGTGGGTCGCAGCTTCAAATACCCTCATTCACCATTGTGAAATAAGTAAGCCTGGGCCAGCCCATGTGCTTAATGAAGCTCTGTTTAACCCTAGACACCTGGGGGGGGGGTGACAAGGCAGTTCGCCTGTGGTGTGAGATGGAGGCCTTTCTAGAAAACAGAACATCTCTGAAGAAAATCTGTTTCCTGTGTTTAACTCTGGGAGTGTGTGAGGCTCTGCGGAGGTAAACGGTCAAAAAGATTGTTTCCGCTGTTAGAAAAAAAACATTATGGTCAAACAGAAGTAACCTCTGTTAATTTTAACACAAATACCTAGGTCACATCTGGTGCATACTTTACAGTTAAAATATGTATAAAATAAAAAGAAATTATATCTTTCTGGAATTACCTTGAGTCAAGTTGCATTTAAGTCACCGGGATTATCGCAAGCCATACTGGATTTGCAGTTCAGAAGATGGATGGATGGATGGATTTTACATCTTGAAGTTTCTGATTTGAAAGGACTTTTTACATGGTTTTTAAAACATGATTTTTTTTGTTTGGATTAGGTTAATTATGATTTTTTTTCAAGAATGAATATTTTTTAATATATTTTGTTTTATATATTTAATATTTAATATATTAAATATTTTCTTTATAATAATGTCAAATTTACATGTAGCTGTTACATTGTTCAGGTGCCCAAATGAAAACACAACACTAGTGACTAAACTCCACTTGAAGTCTGAATAAAAAAAGGGAAAAATTGACAACAATAAGATATCAGTTCTGTGGGGACTGCAGTTTAACTAAGTTCTTTTAACATCCTCATGACCACTGTCTTCATAGGTAATTTGGACGTATAATGAAGAGCCATTTTAAAAGGCAATATTTTGATGAATCACATATTTATTTAAGGGGCAGCTGCCATCGTGTCATTTTGCCGTTTATGTCGCCCGGCTTTCATGTTGGGCCACATTTAAATAAATATGGAAAATGGCCTGAACTTAAAATCACAAACAGATGAGCTGGATCCCTGAAAATCACACTTCCTTTAAAGTCTGGCAAGGTGGATATAAATGTAAGCTGTAATTGATGCTGACTGGCACTTGTGTTTGTGCTTTGGGTGATATCAATTAGGGCAATTCAGGAAACAGTGAAAAATTATCTTTAGAAAATAGTTTGACTCATTGGCAGAATCTTTGTTATGCAGGAACGCTCCAGGAATAGAATGTGTCCTAATGCGTACTGCAGGGTTTCTATCTGATTACAGGGCTTTTTTTTCCCCGCTTCTTACATTCACCTAGGCATTGCGAGCCATCTGCTGTGGGGAAGCAAACCAGCTCCAGAAGTTTGGAATGTTCTGGAACGGGCCTTCTGAGTCCAGCAATCAGGCAGTTTGTAGAAACAAATTCCTCGCTTGTAGTAACACTCGGGGAAGGAAACTGACTTTTTTATGGTGTTGTGCGGGAAAGTAAAAAAGAAAAATAGCCAGATAATTACGGAATAGCAAAATGCAAGGAAATGGCTGGTGAAATGCAAGCAAATTAAAGATGTCAAAGGTTATTCAATTGGGGGAAAAAAGAATTACCGCTACAAACCAAAATTTGTTATCTTGCTATAATGCTTCTGAAGTAAATTAAAAATAGTCAGGTATCAGACAAAAACAGGCAACAGACTATAGACAGTCCTCTGGTTAAGAATATCTACGAACAACTCGTACTTACCAATGAACTGCTATAAAGCCTATTATATTTAAAATTCAGGTTGAATTTAATGATTCGTTGAGACGAACGCATGCACTAGTTTGTGATGCTCATGAAAACATTGCGATTCATCCGCTCAAGGGATAGTACAGTACCATAAGTGGTTAGTTGTATTATTATTATTATTATTATTATTATTATTGTTCTTGTTGTTGTTCTGACTTAATTAGACTTAAAGACTGACTTAGGGAATGGAAATTGTTCATATCCTGGGGACTGTCTGTTTTTAATGACCATAGTATGATTAAATAAATTAACACCTATGGAAATACGTTGTTTTACAGTGGTGAAACTTGTCTGTTGCATGGCACTATGGGAAAAAGGAAACTTTATTCTAAAAATACATTCAGAAATATCAATTAAATGGAGGGAGCTGAAGAAAATAAAATTTGCTTGCGTACCACGTGTAACACTTTCATAATACTCTGCCGTGTGCTCTGGGTTACTTATAATTGTCAAGTTGATGGATTAAAGGTAATTAAAAACTGACATGTAAATACGAGTGTCTCACTAAAGCACACACCTTACATAATTAACATCGAAGGAATCAGACTTCAGAGGCTATTAAGAGTCACGCATACAACGCGTGCTGTCAATTAATGCAATTACCACATGAGAAATGCCTCAGCATAAGCATCTAACAATCATGTCAACCCTTACACAAAAGCAGCATTAATATTGCTTCTAATTAAAGCAAATTAAGCTTATTGTGCCTTATATCTTTTGTCCTGTGTTAGCTTTCTGTTCCCATCTCTTATGTTACACGGGTTCCTGCCGACCCGTGTCTTAAATCGGCCATAAAATACCCTCAAAACAATTATTTATCATCCAATTTGTTTCTTACCTCTTGGTTACCTTGTTAGGTTTCCTTATTAAGACTGGTTTTAATATTTTTGGTGTGGCTCTCTGGACCTTTCTTTTGACAGCATACCTCTTGTTTTCAATAAAAAAAAAACAATGGTAAAATAAGTGAATTAAATAAACTGAATTGGTCTTATCTTGTCTTACGTGTATGGACATGGCTTGCCTAGTTATTTTTATTATTATTATTACTTTGTTTAAATAGAGGTTCCTGACAAAGTCACAAAGCCTTGATGCAGTACAAAAAAATTATGTGGCGCTTTTAAGTGTTCTAAACTTATAAACGGTTTGGTGCCGACCCCAACGCGACAGCAGGGATAACCTGGCAGCACATCAGCTCTTAACAAGTTTACGTTAAGGTGTATAACTGCATAAGCATGGACAATACTCTCTGCACCAGGCCTATTTTCAATATTTCAAGAAGAATAAACTATCTGTTTACAAGGAATTTAAAGTTTAGATGCATACATTTCTGAGAAAGTATGGTTTCACAGGCCCTGGGACAGTTAAGGGTTTTGCCTTTGGCCCCAGTGGTGGAATCAGTTCAAACCAGTAACCTCCAAAATCACCAGCACCACATCCCAGCCCACTGATGCACACTGTGTGTGACACTCACGGCATCCCCTTCCAGGCTCTGGTGAGCTCTGTCTTTACATGCCGCAGGTTTAAGTAGAACCAGCAGGATCCAGCAGGAACAGTATTAACGTTCTGACGGGTCACTGTGGGGTCAGCAGCACGGCGTAAATTTCGATGCGGGATCAGGCTGCTTTGTGACTAGTTTTTCCATTATCTTCCCGCTGCCTTTAATATGCTCACTAATTGTGTTATGTTTCTGTGCGGCTTGACAGTGCTCTCAAAATTAAATTCACAGTTTGGTTGCTCACTCAAATACATAGTTTCCTCTGGATTTCTTTGTGCAAAGGCAAGCAACACGAGAAAGACATAATTTCTTCCAGATATGTGTGTACACATGTGCACAATATCTGTCTGGCTTCACTTCAAACAAGTGTAAAACTAAAAATAACTAGGACCAGCATGCAACAGCCAGATTAGACTGCGTGTTTCACATTATTTCCCATGATTGCACAACTTATCATGCTGTTGTCAAAACCGTGCTGTTATTTGTTATTTTCTGTTATGGGATGTTCGGGAATTTACTCTGTACATGTTCTCCGTAACACATATATCAAATTATTGCCTGGTTGGTGTGTCTCAAAGTTGCATAACTCATGAGTTAATGCAACCACACTGTGCCAGTTTCAGCCAATTTTTGCAGAAACCCTAAATTAGCAATTTAGATTTCCTGAAAAGTTTAATTTCCTAAGACCAAGTGGTCTCAGTTGTTAAGCATTTTACAAAGGGTTCTTTATTCGCAGCTAACACCAATGTTAGTGACCCAAGTTTTCAGCTATTAAGAATGCTATATTTCATAAAATCCACACCATCTCTGCCGGACGGAGATTATAGGCAGGGCACTTTGACAAATGGAAGGTTTATCCAGCTCTTGAGTTTAATTCAAGTTTTCCTGTATTTTACAGTAGTCAGTCGACACATGGAAAATTTCTGTCTATATAAATGAAACACTGAATATATTCTGAAAATACTGTACCGAGTCAGACGTACTGAGCTTTGCAGCTCTCAGTCAAAGGCCACCAAAAAATGGCAACACTGTGGGTCAGTAATGTGAATATGAAATATGTCAGCACATTTTATTTATTATTTCTAATCCTTCTCATGCAGAAGTTCCAGCTGTTGTATATACACTGTATATACAATGGTAACAGAGGAATGCCATTCCACGGCAGACTCAGTGCTGGGTCTTTGTCTTCATTTGTGATTCTGTTCTTTGTTCTGTACATCCCAAACAACATCACACATAAAAAATCAGTAAAAAAAAGTGTATTATGTTATATAATCAAATATATTTAATGAGCTAAATATGGGGAAGATTCATAAGATACATTTTTGGTGCAAGATTCCTTCTCCAGTGGTGTTGCACATAAAAATGTTTATAAGAATTAGGGCACAAAATAATAATAACTTAAATCTGTATGCCAGATTTCAACAGTTAATAGCATAATGAATAATTGTCTTTAAATGGTATTTTTATTTTTATGATATTAACTCCTTTATTATATTATAGTGACAAAGAAAATCTTTATCATTTATTCTTATATTTCACATTTCATGTTTGTAAGAAACAGTATCTATAATACAATGGTAATAGATATCTACAATAAAATGGTAAAATATATCCACAATAAAATGGAAAAGATATCCGTAATTCAGTGTTAAAAGATATACATAATAAAATGGAAA
>JABFEA020000044.1:13349213-13369504 GCA_019775915.2 Cyphomyrus plagiostoma
AGATATCCATAATTCAGTGTTAAAAGATATCCATAATGAAATGGTAAAAGATATCTATAACAAAATGGTAAAAGATAACTATAATAAAATGGTTAAAGATATCTAAAATAAAATGGTAAAAGATATCCATAATTCAGTGTTAAAAGATATCCATAATGAAATGGTAAAAGATATCTATAACAAAATGGTAAAAGATATCTATAATAAAATGGTTAAAGATATCTATAATAAAATGGTAAAAGATATTCATAATTCAGTGTTAAAAGATATACATAATGAAATGGTAAAAGATATCTATAACAAAATGCTAAAAGATAGCTATAATAAAATGGTAAAAAATATCTATAATAAAATGGTTAAAAGATATCTATAATAAAGTGGTAAAAGATATCCATAATAAATTACATTGTGCACCTTCTGGTGCACATGTCTCTGTGACAGTTAATGCTGTTCTCTCTTGGTTGAGTGCAATATAGAAATATCTCATCAGAGCTGATTGTTGGACTGCCTTTCTTCTCTTAGGATTTGGCTAAAAGCTGAGGTTCAGAGGCGGGTTTAGGTGGTGAGGCCTTTTGCGGGGTGAAACACGGGGCCCCCAACACCTGAATGCAATTCCTCAGATTGCTGATGATATAAGCAGAGCATTTTCATGCCAGAGGAAACGTGATCCCCACCAGCTGGCGCAGCTCTACGTCAGGTCAGGAAATCCATCCATCTGTTTGGCGTCCCCAGTGACGCGGAGCGCCATGGGCCTGACTTTGGAGTGTTTTCTTCTAGGTAGTGCTGTGGGGCGACAGGGCAGGACGACTTCTCTAGCCTGGATGGGGGACACAGAAGTCAGCTGGTCTCGGCTGGCCTCCTCCCCTCAGCACCATCCCCATCCCACCCGAGTGGCCGCGGCGCCCGGCGTCCCTTAACGTCTGCTATGATGCTGCAGCTGGCCGAGAAATGGGACAGAGATGCCAGAAGGTGCCACTGCAGCAGTGAGGTGGAGAGATCAAGAGGCTGAGAGGGAGACCTCACACTTCTGTGGTCTTTAAAGGGACACTTTATATCCATGCAGCATATCCCTTCAGATTATAATGCATGTTAGTGTGTCCCTTTAAAACCTCAGTAACTTACATACTATATACCCATAAGAATGCATGTTAGTGTGTCCCTTTAAAACCTCAGTAACTTATATACAGTCACTTATATACTATATACTCATAAAAATGCATGTTAGTGTGTCCCTTTAAAACCTCAGTAATTTATATACTATATACCCATAAGAATGCATGTTAGTGTGTCCTTTTAAAACCTCAGTAACTTATATATTATATACCCATAAGAATGCATGTTAGTGTGTCCTTTTAAAACCTCAGTAAGTTATATACAGTAACTTATATACTATATACTCATAAGAATGCATGTTAGTTTGTCCCTTTAAAACCTCAGTAACTTATATACTATAAACCCATAAGAATGCATGTTAGTGTGTCCCTTTAAAACCTCAGTAATTTATATACTGTATACCCATAAGAATGCATGTTAGTGTGTCCCTACCTTAATAAGATGAATAGATTAGATTTTAATAATACTGCCCTGAATTCTAAATTGATGCTGATTAAGCTTAACTTTGAACCACTGTGGTGGCAATAGCTTGGAGTGCAATGTCCAAACAAGCACAATCGTTAGGCTGAAATCGTGACAACTTAAAAACACATTTATAAACACATTCTTAACAAAAATAACGCATTCATAAAGCATTATAAACATGGCTATAAATATTTATCAGGCATAACACATTATAGCCATGTTTATTATGCATTATGAATGATCTATATGAAGCTCTCATGTATAATTCCCTATATATACCTTCATAATGCATTATAATTGTTGGTATAAGCATTGATAATGCTTTGTACTGCATTATAAAGGTATCAATAGTGCATTATAGATGAGAGTTCCATAAGGCAGTCATAATGGATAATACACATGGCTATAATGCAGGGGTGTCAAACTCCAGTCCTGGGGGGCCGGAGCCCTGTGTAGCTTAGTTCTTTCCCTGTTTATATCCACCACAAATGATTCCGCTCAAGAGCTGTGTGGTAATAAGCACAAGGAATCACGCATGTTAAATGAAAGTGAATCAAAAACTGTGTAGAGCTCAGCCCCCCCAGGACTGGATTTTGAGACCCCTGCTATAATGAGTTATACCTTTTTATAAACATTTATAGCCATGTTCATAATGTTTTAAGAATGCATTATGAATGTGTTTATAAATCACCATTAACTGTAAGTTTCCCAAAGAACAGTCTTTTTTGTTTTTTTGTGAACAGACCTCCAACATGATGTAGGACTGCAGTAAAATAATTACAGAACAATAGATATGGAAAATGCGGTGAAAATAGCAGAAGTACAGTGACCAGGTGCAGCCTGGCTGTCATCAGCCTCACCCAGAACATATTTTGGTTTACATGCCTTTTTGTTAGTTTTATAATTATAACAAAACACATTGTGCAGCATTTTTCTGAGCACGGGATGAATGAGTCTCATATAAGCTATTGTATAACGATTTGGAAAAGAAAAGATAATTCCACGTTTATAGAGGCGATTTGAGCCAAATTATGTCTTATTTGTAAATATAATTTAGCAATGTTCAATGACTGGGGTTTATACTCACTGTCATGCTAGGACACATGGCACGTTGCTCTGTTGCCTGCCCATCTCAAACTATGCGTTTTGTGTCAACAAGATGGATCAGCTGACATTTCCTTTGAATTAAGTCTATGACAAGTGTGTCTCTTCTTGTGTGGAGCCGTTTTCACTTATGAAAGCCATGTGATGTGAGCTGGGGAATCAAGACATCATAAGAAAACAAACAGTCCCAAACATCAGCCCCCATAATGGGATTTTCTGAGGTTCTCTGTTTACCCCGCTTTGTGTAATACATCATTACTTAATGCTCTGCACATATATACTGTGGTTTTCTTTTGCTGGTTCCTTAGTAGGCTTTAATCAGATGTGTACAGCCTTTGAAAAGAATGGCAAATTATCAAAAAGCTAAGTACAGTGCAGTGGACGGGTGTTTTATTCTGCCTGCAGATTTATGGCATAAACAATCTCTACAGTGGTCCTGCTATGACATGCACGGAGTAAGTGAAGTCACATGGTTGGCCTTTGCCCTTTTTCTCTCTTCAACAGCCTGAACTCCAAGCCATGAATATTTTTTTTAGTATGGGAGAGCATAAAAAAATCGCTACACGGATTGTCTAGATTTGCCAAGGGCGCTGCTTCCTCACGCTTCCAGGGGTGTCGGTTCGAATGCACCTCCCTCTCTTTCTCTCCGCAGACTTTGGATGTCCTCCCTTTCTCTGTGGCCTTCTTCCAAAAACTTTGAAACCCCCCCACAATCTGAAGAGATTCATTTCAGGCAAACTAATGGCTTGATTTAACCCATGTTTCTGATGGTGAGTATGTATGTTGGTGTGTGTGTGTGTGTGTGTGTAAGAGAGAGAGGTGTCCTACCCAGGATGCACTCCACCTCCCCACAGGCTCCAAATAACAACCTTAACCAAACAAGCTTTGTAAAACAAGGAGAGATAGACTGACACTTATCCCACCAATGCTTAAAAAACAAGGAAACTGAACACCTGTAGTTTTTATGACTCAGCCTGTGAACTGAAACTGTATCCTGCAAAGAAATGGTTACTTGAGGGGAACAGTACTATACGGTTCGACGAACGGCCATTATCCTTCTCCAAGTACTTTTCTCAAGGGTACAACAGCATCAACTTGAACTTTGGATTCCAAGATTGCAAAACGGCATCCTTACATGTAAATGTTCTGATCCGATATTTACAAGAAGTATGGCAACTATCAAATAACAAACTGTGCGGAAAAAGAACTTGGAACATTTTGTGCTAGTATTAAGTATGACTGTACAAAATAATTATCTCAAGCACAGCCTCAAAGTGTGCGTACAAAAAGGGGGGGGGGCAAAGAGGGCGGGGATATTGGGGCATATGGAATTGTTCAGTTGGGCCTTACAGGCAATGTAGAGGGACACAAGCGAATTGCTGATTAGCATGCTTGGACTGCATGATGACACCACTCTGCTTAGGCGGCTAGAGTTACTAATACTCCAGCTTGTCGCGGGAAACGTAGGGGGGTGCAGGGAGCGGTACACAGGGACGGGGGAAGGGCCAGTCGCACCCCACTGCTCCGCGGTCAGAGAGGCTCGAGTGTCTGTTTCACATTAAATTCACAATGTACCCGAAGGCACTGCTATGTGAACATATAAATTACCCATGTAATTGTGCCAAATGAATCCTAGAAGATGCAATGGGATACACAGAGATGTGCACATCGCACTGCATGTGTGTTCCCGTAAATGAATGGCTCATTAATTACAATGCGCTGTTGCAACATTTCACTAATGTACCATTAATTATACAGCTTTTATGTGTCATATAAGCTGGTATTGGCTGACATATTGGCTGGTAGAAGTTTGGATCACATGTGTATAAATTATGTAGAGTAACTGGATTCCATTTACAGATATATAAGACCTCTTTGTCGTATTTTAAATGATTATTCTGAATTAGTCTTTGCAAAATCCACATGTGGCTGGATGGCTGGCTGAGCATTGCTTTGGTCCCCCAACATCCCTTCCGGGGCTGCCCAGCCATTACTGGTTTACGTTAATTTCCGCCTCCAGCTCACATAATCAGTTAAATAGATCAATAAGATATTGATTAGCCCAACACGGAATACTAGGGGTCGAGTTGCCAAACACACGGGTATATAGGGTAGTTTCTGCAAATATTAGGGTGAATTTCAGAGAGGTGTTGAAGGAACTTTGACAAACATAAAGTCATTGTTTTAGCAGAACATGAAGATCATCAGAGCGCAGTTTTCTTTGGTGCACAGAACGATAAAACCAAAGTCATAAAGCAAGGAGAATTACATCGTGTTTCAGCGGGCGGAGCAGCCCGAGATACTCGTAAAATCTTCACTCTCATTTTCTACAGTATCTATGAGCAATTTGTCATTTATGTCAATGATGTAGGCAACAGGCTTCTGTGGGCCTGCAAATCATTATGTCTGCATTCTCATTTAGCCTTTTATTCCCCAACTTTCAGATTTTAAGAATTATTTAACAATTTGTGTAGAAAATTTGTTTCCCCGGGGAATGGGGTGGAAAAATTACTACCCATCCATTTTCTGTACCTGCTTGTCCTGTACAGAGTAACAGGTGCAAGGCAGGGAACAACCAGGATGGGGCGCCAACCCATCGCAGGGCAGATACACCATTCACACCTACGGGCAGCTTGAACCCCACGACATCACAGGAAGAACATGCAAGGTCCATAGACATGGAGTCCTGGCGGAGGCTGAAACCCGAGTCCCAGAGGTGTGAGGCGAGAGGGCTAACCACCAGTTATACAAAATTAATTAAAGTATAAGTTAGTGATGTGTGGCAGCTGGATTAAGCAGATACTCATGTGCTGTACTCTTTAAGGAAATATTTCTGTTCGATGTTGCAACATTGTGGATGGGAATCGCTGATATTCAGGTAGGATGAAAACAGGAGTTTGAAGAACCTACAGCTCACAACTGAACGTGCTCCAAGATATTACCACTTTTAGACATTACCACTTTTGGACATTGACACTTTCGGACATTGACACTTTTACCTTTGGTTGGCCAGGATAGTTGTAGCAGGACAGAAATTTGGCAAGATGGAGTCTTAGGATGGTACCAAGCTGAAAGTTACTAAGCTTTTATGTGAGACCCCCTATTCTGCTGTCAGTGTTTGTTGCTGGAGAATGCAGGGCTGTGATCTTAATTTACCACCCTTGTCGTCAATGGGTGTGGCTTAATTAGCCAAGTAATCTAATTAAAAGTAGTATCTGTACACTTCTGGCCATATAGTGCAGCTTTGTAGCAGTAAGTTTGATTGATTAATTGAAGCCAGCGCTATGTATCAAAATCAAATTCTATTAAAGAATTTGAAGCTATTAAATATCCCAAAGAGCAAGATTAAAGGCTTTAGGTCTTATCTTTTTCTTCTGTTTCATAATCACATGCAATTATTGTTTTCTTTGGTTTGTTTGAGCCTCTTACGGTCTTCATGCATTTTGTCACCAGAAAATCACATGTTTTCCTAGAAAGGATTTTCCTGTACTGTAAACCAACCAATAATAATGCGCATTTGATCAACAAGGGTTAAATTAATTTGGAATCGATTTCGACGATAGTGTGTATTTCACCTGTGGAACAATGTGCGATTCACTCCGGAATGACAATCAACACATGCAGGGGAGATTAGATGTCCGTCTGCGTGTGTGAACAGCACTAGCGCTGCGGGACATGCAGGTTCTCGCTTAGACTGCCGGACCCTTGTATCTCCTTCCTGTTACTCATACATTCCCCTGAGCATTTGTCCCTCAGCACACATCTCTCAGTTTGAATTACGGATTTTTCATGTTATCTAGCAGGGTAAGGCAAACCACAGAGTCTGAGAGGTGCCTTGCTCTGACCTGAGGCATTCCTCTGACTCAAGAGGCTTAAAGGTTACAGGCTGACAAATGCTCTTTTCTCAATCCGCCCCCCCCCCAAACCCCACAGCATCCTGAAAGGGCCTCCTGTCCGTTTCCCTTGCCGAGTCACTCCCTCATGTGCATGTCGTCTTTGCAGTAACACGTCGCTCCGCTTTCTCCGGGCTTCTGCACCTGTTGGGTGTCAGAGCCGAGATAATGGAGGGAAGCTCACCTGGAGGCTATTGGAGCAGAAGGAATCGGGGGTGGGGTGTGGGGGTATGTAAACATCGTTTGCCTGGTGGAGACGTCTTGACACGTTCCAAGCTGTCAGATGAAGAATTGTTCAATCCAGCGCTTTGAGAAAGGCCCAGTGGTTGACTGATTTCCTTCACCATTTGATGTCTTGTTGAACTAGAATTTACTGAGTTAAATTTTAGTATGATAAAAAAGTTTTATCATTCCTAAAAAAAGGGAATAAAGAGAATTTTTCAGAAAGAATTTGTTGGCAATTTACTGTAGCTGGAGATACTTTACATTTGAAAATGCAGCACAGGAATCTCAGGCACAAAGGGATATACATTTCCTATTGCCAAACAGATGTGAATATTTATTTGCTTACTGGGTGATTTATGCAAAGCAAGACTGCATTCAATCCACCCCCATATAACGTAGTCTATGCATTGTAGTTAAGTGCCTTTTTTAAAAGAAAAAAATATGCAGACTCAGATGCATGAACTTTCATACAGTGCTGCCTGTTGTCCTTGTTGGATTATTGATAAGCATTTATCTACTTAGCATACACTTTTATGCACAGTGACATACAACTGAGAAATGGGTCAGAAACTAAGAAAGCAGGATCAGACAGTGCCTCAGGCGATTGGGGCTTAAGGACTCAATGGTGAAATCACTCTGCTCACCCTGAGGTGTGAACCAGCGTCCTTCTGTTCACGGCATCCTAACCCAAAGAGCCACGTGATGCTGCCTAAAAAGCTCTAAAGTTTTCAGTCAAGAGGGTAAGAAAAGTTCAGATGTTCAGATATGGATTCTCTCATCCACATTCCACTCATAGAAATAGACGAGTGTGCAGATTATAAGGTCTATCTAGAGGTGGCTGACAGCCACCTCTCAGACAGCATGATGGGATTCCCGTACTCTGTCATTCCATTTCTATGCAGCAAATTTTAATGTTCCTGCACAAACTAACAAGGTACCGTCAGATCTTAACTCTTAATGTGTCCTATATTTTCTGAAAGGGTCTTGCCAGCAAATAACAGGCTTTAGGTCTCCAATACTAACAGTTTCTCGCAATTTGCGTAAACAAAAATGCTTATTTATGATCCGGTTTTTGTATACATGCATGAAATCACTGATAGTCTTAGGTCATTGTATTTTAGTGCTGCAATCATCCGTTATCTGTCTGCTGTTTGTCCTTGGCATGTGTAGATAACGCTTATCGATGCACGTCTTTTGAAATATGACTGCTGCTGACACCTTCTGCTTTCCATATCCGTTCCCTGCATTTTCTGCCTGGCCACGGTCGGCTGTTGCTCAGAGTGCGGAAAATGACTTCGGAGGCGAATAAAGTGCCGCACATGCTGTCACAATGTAATATTGAGTTCAACATGGGGCAAATTGAGTGTAATCAAGTGGAACTTTACACGAGTCTCCGTGCTGTGCCAATCAAGCTGAAGAATACACTTGTGGAACAACTGTCAACCGCTGTGTGTCCCCAAGTGCCATCTTACCAGAAACGTGTAATATTAGCTCGGCTTCAATGGGATGAAGAACAAGCAAATGATTGATAACCGATGAACGGGATGAAAATGGCTTTGCACCCAACGCAGATGCCCAGCGGACTGTAACGGCAATAGAGCAATCACCCAGACATGTACAAAGAAAAAAAAATACACTGACAAAGAGAGAGATCAATCAATTAATCAATTATAAATTGTTCCTATCTCATACAGAACATGTTTAAAAACAAGCTGTCATAACAAGCTGTATGAGGATTATATAGACAAAAACAAATATTACCACAGTCGATATAAGTAAAAACTGAAAACTCTGCCTGGTTGACTGAGTGTGTACACAATTGTATATAGGTCTAAATAACAACCCCCCTAAAAAAAGAAAAAAAAAATCAATTTTACTAGAAGAAAATAGAGAACATTTCATACCCCTGTCAAAAATTCTGCGTGAATTTTTCTCAGTGCTTACAGGAGAGTGATAAACACAGACATAGATGGAATGGTAATGACAGGCGATGCAAATTACTGACTAGAGCCTTGAGAAATGCACAAATGCACTTGCGATCTTTCAGTCATGCTCAGTCACTCTTCAGTTGCTCGGGAGGTCATCTCCAACTACCCCAAGTCAGATACGTGGTACTGGAGTGATTCAAACTTCACACAAACTTGCTCCTGGAAACTGTCAATATGAAGCAAATCTCGTCTTGTCTGCGGAAAACGTGGCTCTCTCCAGTGCACGATGTAAAGTTTCACAGTCATACAAAATCTGGTGTCAAGAATGTAAAAATAAAACAAAATATTTTATCATTGAGATCTCATATCGATTAAACACTTTATCCTGTTAGTCGTTATTATAACTATTCATTTCTATTTAAAATAATTCAATTATAAAATCCAGAGTGAAAATGATGCTTATTTTCTTACAGTTCCTTCAGTTAGCTGAGCTATTTTGGTTGTTTTTATAATTAGAATTACTGAAGTCATTTTCATTATAAGTATATGCATCAGCACGGCATTCATTCCAAAAACATCAGGCTGTGCTTCAGAGCTCAGGGTAAGGATGGACAATAATCAATAAAGTCTTGTGAGTTAGCAAACATAACACTTGAAGTGGATTTCTGTGTTAGGTCATTCAGATAACAGAAACCAACAGCTCAGTATGTGGACAAACATATATTCCATTCGGCAGAGAATCGCAAATGAAACGCTCCTCAAGACGTTCTTTTTGGCAATTTATTCAATATTTTTCTGTCAAGCTCGAAAGTGCAAAAATATTTTTAAAAGTTAAAAAAGAAAGTGACCCGTTTTTTTCAAGGTTAAGTCACAGAATCAGAGTAGGGTGTTAAAGGAGTGAATCTTAAACTCAGGAGCGGAAACCCAGATGGTGTATAGAAGACCGGATGGAACCAAAGTGGATTCCCGCGATTTATCCGTCCAGTAGCATTTGTGCCGTTAGCCAGCGTGAATTTCATTATTAACACAAATCTTTTTTTCTCCTCACAGTTTATTTTCTACCCAACAGATTGTGTTTCTTTCAGATTCAACAAAAAGAAAAAAAAACATATCTCATTTTTAAGTTAAATATGGTTTGAAGTAGTACTATGTGGGCGCCTTTTCTCTTATTACTCCTCTTGTTTTCATTTTCCTCAGAAAGTACAGAACTTTAGGAAATGTGTGTGTAACAAGGGGCCATATATGGTGGGCTGTTACATAAATGCTGATGTTCTTCAGTGAGGAGGGGTGACTTGTGGCTCGGGGGTCACCTGTGATCAGAAGGTTGACAGCTCTAATCCCATGGTCAACCAAATAATAACAGTATCACTCAGCAATTGAACAAGGCTAACCATGCCCCCCAATAAATAAATGAATAATCGCAAACCCTGAGCTTTAACCCTAAGCTATATGCACATATTTCTCAGAGGAGACCAAGGTGGGACAAAAGAATCCCCATGTGCTTATACCAAGCATATAGATTTGGGACAGTAGGAACATGTACCAATCAAAATTGTGAGAGTACCATGTGTGTTCACCCCAAAATTCAAAGTTCCAACTTGTCTAGTATTTAAATTCAATTTTAAATACAATACCACAGGAAATGTGCCAGTTTTGGATAGAAAAATACGAATTCATTACAAATTCATGAGCTTAAAGTCAGTGTATAGAAATACAAGTCACTAACCAGATGGCTGAAATCAAACTTTATCTCCCTTTGTGCATTATCTTTATGGATGCGACCATATGAAGCTGCAACAGCTTCTAGTAATAAGGTACTTAACCTTTAATTTAATTTAATCTTGTAATAATCTTATCATATAATAAGTTGTTCTTGTAAAAAGTGTATGATTAGGCTATAAATTATGCAATATAATTATTGCAACCCAGTGGGAAATAGTGAAATGTCTTTATTAAAAAAAAAAAAGAACATGATATATTTCAAAGAAAGGACATTAATTGAAAATCTGTATTTAAACATCAGCTTCCTTAAAGGTACACATAGTACTAAAGGACAGTGGTTTGCAATGGAACTTTTGGATCCAGTGAGTAATAATTTTTGTGTTATTTTGCACATAAAGTAAGTAGGCTATAGCAAGACAGACTTTTATATATGTAATAAAAAATGTAGTTTTGACCAGACCTTCCTACAGACGGTGACAATTAGCAGTTGTTAAAAAGTAGATTTGTGTGTAATCAGCATGGAACTGAAGGCATATCCAGTTTCAGATGATGTATGACCAAGTGGCTTATGAATAAGATTAATAAATCATGTTAACCTCTGCTAAGACCTTTTCTATGTTTTTCCGAGACCATACTGAAAAAAAACTGCAAGGAGGCAGTGAATTTCTATGTCAGAATGACATAGACTGCACCACTTCTGGTTGTTAAAGTAGTAAACACAATCAAACTGAACTGACATGGGGGGAAGACGAGGGGTACAGTTTAATGGAAAGACCCAGATTTAAGTACTTGAGTTTACATGGAATATTATCTTTTTTCCCTTAGAAAAAAAAACCAATGACGTTATTGCGTACTGAGCTCCCGTGGTCTCTGAGGCTGACTGCATAGCTGGGTTTAAAGGTAGCCCGGTGGGAAGAACAGATGCCCTGTTGTGTTCTGCTTTTTGATTTATTACTTGAGAGGCAAGGGGACCTTACCACCTTAAGAACTGCTGAATATAACTTCTGACGTGCCTGAAAGGGCCACTTGTGCACGCTACGGTTTTACCACCTAATAGCGCTTCAGGGTTGCGTTGACTTTTGAGAGCTTTGGGGTGGAACCCAGGGCCAGAATCCACCCATTAGATTCTTATAACTGCAACATGATCAAGGATGTCAGTGAGATAGTTACTTTAGATCATAGTAATACAGGCTTGATGAATGAGATAGAGAATGGCGAGATGAGGTTGTTAATGATTGCAGAACATAGGTATCAGTTATAATGTCTATTATGCGGTTATGGTTGTGACTGGGGACGCATTTACTCCGGCATGGAATTGATTATGGGGTTAGGATGCAGTGTCTGTGGTCAGAAGGTTGTTGGTTCAAATCCCAGGAACTTCGGAGATGTTTCGCTGTTGAGCCCCTGAGCAAGCCCCTGACCAGAGCCCCCTGCCTTTATCACTACAACGGTGTATTTCTCAGTGGGGTGGTTAAAATGTATTAAATAAGTTTGGTTCAGACCCCTTTTTAGTGGAGGTACCTGGTCTTCAATCTGGGTAAGCCTAGAAATTAAAGCGACCCTAGCCATCACCCCCAATTGCTCTAAGGATTGTCTGACTCTACTTTCTCAAAAATCAAGTCATTTTGGATAAAAGCATCTGTTAAAAAAATGTAAATGAAAAATAAGACATGCAAGCATTATGTATAATGAAGAACAATAGTTAATGAAGTAGGATGAGCACAAGGCATACAGGTATACAGGGTTAAAAAAAGACACTCGGTATTATCTGCGGTTAGATGTTGCCAATGATCAGATGAACTGAAGGTGTTTGGATGTGATGCAGGTAACCATCTCCAACAAGACAGCATGGCTGCTCAGCTCGGGCAGGTAGAGGAGAGGCAGGAGAGCCACAGGGAGGGCAGGACGACAATCCGACGGAGGCTGGCAGATGGAAGCGCTGTAGGTGGCTTAACAAGAACAACGCTGTCTGTCCGCGGGTGTTTGTAGAGGCAAGTCCGGGGGGGGACTGGGTCACAGCCACAGCGGAAGCTAGCGCGCGGCGCGCCTGTTAGCAACTCGCACTGGCGAGGCTTCAAAGCGCGACTCCAAAAGTGCCACCGCCATCTCACGTTGCCTTTACGCTAATTGCGTTTCAACACAAAATAAGACTTTTGTCATCGTATTTTGGGAAAATATCGGCTGGCAGCAGGACAGCGAGGAGCTCAGCGGCCAAGAACGTAAACTTGCAACCTGAAGGATGCCTGTTTGAGTCCCTGGGGGGCCTACTTTAGGGCTGTTCAGCCGGATGCCTTACTGGAATTGCTCCAGTAAATTATCCTGAAGTAAAAATCCACAGGACTATGAACATATAAAATATTAGGTATGTACAGTACTAGGATATTGAAATTTTGTTCTGAAATGTAGGATTTCAGTTCACTTTGAAAACACTGTGTTTTTAACAGGTATCAACATTGGTGTACATATATAAAAATCCCATAAAAGGCCTTTCCTATACCTGTGCTTCCAGTCTCCGCTACTCGATGGATCCCCCCCCCCCAACTGTATGTGACCTGGCATTTCCAATGATGTAATGGCATATGAATGTGCTTATAAAAGCTGCATTACTGCTGTGGCGAATGCGCCTCAGACGCGTGCAAGGCAGACCGGTTGTCCCCGTGTCGCAGACGGCCGTGCCTCCCATGCCATGGCTCCTCCCCCCGACAAACTGCTGCGCAGCCCTCACAGTTTCCACTGCGATAATCAGGAGCTGCAGCTGGCCTCCAAATAAGGGCAAAACCAAGCAGAAGTTAAGCACTGGTGCGGTGGTGCTGATATTCAGCTGCTATGGTCAGCAGGCAATGAGGGATATTGGTTTGCAAGATGACTAAGCTTGTCGCATTGCAAGACCATATGTACAGTAAATGTGCTTTTCCCAGCCAAATGAACAGTCTTAGCCACATCAGTGCTCGTTTATAAGGGTATGTACACAAATGAAGCAGGAATCTACTTATCACAATATCTAGACAACTGCTGTCACAGTGCTGGTACCAGGTCAGGTGATGCAAACTAAAGCAATATCTGATTTCAACAAGAGAATGAATCTCATCAGTCTGATAACCACCATATGCTGGGGATTTAGCAGAGGAGAGAAGACTGTCTATCTGATGCTGTCCTTCCAGTGTCCAGCCACTCATCCCAGTCGGGGTGGTGGGGTGGGCAGGAGCCCGTGCCAGGCAGCACAGGGCGCGAGGCTGGGTTTCACCCCGCCAATCTGCCATGGGGCACATACCCAATCATAAGACACAGGAAATTTAGAGATGCCGATTAGCCTAACTGCATGAATTTGGACTGCGTCAGAAAAGCCGCATGACATGGGGGAAGCACACACACACACGCGCGCAGAGCGCTGCTGCGATTCGAACCCCTGACCCTGCCAGTGTAAGGGGAAGGTGCTATGAAACGCACTGGCCCGCTGATGGGCGCCAACAGCTAAATCAGGCATGTCGACACTGTGGCTGCAGTTTGACACGCAGCTCATTGTAATGCATTCTGCTGTGTAATTAAAAATAATCTGGGATTAGATACTGGGAAATCTATTGCGAATTTACCAAAATGCTTTGAAATATTTAAATATCCTGAATACTGAATATTTATATAGGCAAATATTGTTTTGTAACATGCAAATTCTAACATGTATTATGACCCTGGGAGCTCACGACAGTATTGTTAAAGTATTGTATTTGGCCTTTTTCTGCATAGGGATTAGCTAATTAGCTGGTTATGGAACAAAAAATAATTAATGGTATTTTTTAAAGAAAAAAAGGGTGCGCTAGCAAAGGACACTTGTCTAATGTATCCAATGACTTAAAATCCATCCATCCATCAAGTCCATTCATCTATCCATAGATCTATCCATCCATCCAGTACTGGGTCTCAGTGTGTTGCTGTGAGAGGAACTGGAATGGACAGTGATAATATTTGCCAGACATTGTTCACCCCCACCGCACCCCCCAGAATTATCCCTGACAAAGTCCTGGTACAGATCGGCGCTCCGCAGGGTGGGGCAGCCCCGCGCCCCCCCAGGAGTCTGCAGAATGCCTTCACTGTGTGCACTGTGTCTGCGGGGTGCAGTGGCTGGATGGCAGCCACAGTGGCCCCTCCGCTGATGGCCACGCGGAGTTGGGTCGCCGGGGGCTGGCGCGTTAATCCATATCATACTCAGGAAGTTTCGCGTAGCTCGCCGGCAGGGCAGGATTTTCAGGGCTAATTCACTTTGAAAGAGGGGATTAGGTCATTTTGTTTGTGGTCAGCTTTTACAGGGATTAACCTTGAAAATGTTTGCCCCCTCAGGGGATTGTGGCCGTCTACAGACACAACAGCCTGGCAGACGAACGAGGATTCCCACATAAAAGTATTAAATATAATGTAGAACAAGTTAAACAAAAATCCACCATACTAAAGTTACCCTGTTGAAATGTTTATGAAATTTTGATGGACGTTTAATGGAATTTATTACAATTTCACTTTTCCTTTGATACAATTGGTGATTATTTCTAGAGAAATAACAAACATACCTTCCTTGCATGAAAAATTAAATTTCATTGCCAAGAGCCAAAATCATATGCAATACAGTAACACAACTTCTGGATACTGTCCCAATAAAGCCAATAATTTAAATAATTTTCCTTTAACTTTCCTGTCTAAAAAGAGCAGTAGTTACAAACCATGAATTTTATTTGTAAATAAAGTTGAAGAAAGTGGCAACTTGTTCTTTTTCTCACAACACGGTAATATCAGAGTTCACACTGGTGTGAAATCTCTTTTGCTCTCTCAGGTTCACTTTCTCACATGTACGGTGCTGAGTTCTGGTCAAGTGTGCTTCCATTCACACTCTGTTCACAAGGTATGAATTTCCCAGTTGTGGTGAAAAAATAGATAAATTATACAAATAAGTTCATAAAAACCAATCATGAGGTTCCTGAGCTAAAAATTCACATGATGTATTTTTAGTTTTCCAGTGTTTATTGTTCAGGAATTACACATATGGGTTCATACACAAGTAAAAATTAAATACATGCATCATTTGAGTGAGAGCAAGCTTTCAGTTTAATTATTATCATTGTTACAATTGTTAATAAAAGCAGCAATGTCTCAGTGTGACAGGGAACAATTATAAGGATGAGCGACTTACTATATTTTTAGTGTGAACTTTAGTGTGGGCTGGGACAATTCTTTAAAATAGAGTTGTAATGCCCCCTGGCGGGATAAAGCATAATGGCAGGAGAAAAATGTGGTTATAGTGAATGCAAATGATTTTATATACAGCTGTGAAAAACATAAAGGACCACTTCATATTTTTAAATGAATCTGCATTTTTAATGCATTGTAGGATGACATCAAGTGACCTTCTAAAGGAATGAGAAACATTAAGTGCAGGTGTGAGGTGCACTGCTAGGACAGTTCATATCAGGCTCACAGAAGCAGGAGTGAAGTCCCATAAAGCAAGGAAGAAGCCCTTCATTCATGAGAAACAGAGAAGAACCAGGCTGTAGTTTTCAAAATAAAAGAAAAATATATATATTATTCACAGACGCACACCCATAATTTGAGAAATGAGTGATAAAATGTGTGCTGTGGTCTCTTTATTTTCTCCATGGCTGGACATGATTATGTATTTCTCCAGTTATTTAGTGTATTGGGGTGATTATGTTTAGGTGTTCTATGTTTAACTGACAGCTGGTCCAATGTAAGCCCATTCTAGACAGGTGCGATGGGGTATTAGCAATGCATATGAAAAAACAATCAGCCTATGAGATGGTATACTTTTAAACAGGGGACTCCCTCCATGCGATTCTTGCAACATTGACAGATATTAGTGACTTCATCCTTCATTAAGCTGATTCCCTTGATTCCTCTGTGAGTGTGGAAGAAAAGGGCCTGGAGGATAATCATCCTACTTCCAAAATTTTCTGGAAGCAAAAGATAATAAAGAATAATTTAAAAAATCACTTTGGCAGCATCGAAAATGCTAAGAGCTTCCCGAAACTGTGCGTTGGGCCTGCGCATAGCGTCTCTCAGGTGTAGTAAAACAGCGCTCCGTGTGGCCATTTCACACATTCACGCTGGGATATTCCTGTTATCTCCTCCGCATGTGACCAAAGGATGCTCAAGAAGGTGACTCATCACGACGCTCAACCCCGCCAGCCTTCACAGGAGAACAGTCCCTCTACGCCTAACCTAAATGGCCATTAGAACAGCTCTTTGGCAGTGTGCCACACTGTTGTGGATGAAACACAATTCATAGCCCCTGATTGTCAGGCTTTGCCTTTCCATCTGAAAATATAAGGACAGACAGGTGTGGTCCATTTCTCGGGCCGCAGGTGAATCAAGGAGCATCTAGCGAATAGTGAGGCAAATCGAATCCATGGCGGGAATTTGCTCTGTGAAAGCGTTGTGTCCACAAGACCCTCCTCAATCCGCTCTTCTCAAGGTCGCTGGTCATTACCTCTCCCACCTGATACTCCCTTTCACCAGCTATCGCTTAGGTGACGCTTTGAATGCGAATTTCACACCACGCCGGGGGGCCATTTCGACGGGCACTACAGGGAACAACAGAGAGAAGCACGAACTACGCTAGCAGAAGAGTTCAAGCGTTACAGGTGGCCATTGCCATCTCCCCTTGCAGAGGAAATAAGGACACAGCACACTTACTCTGCACGTGCGGAGAGATTACATCATATTATTGATACTTTTGAAGTTACCATGACAATGCACGGGAAACCACCAGCTTCATGCTTTATGAGTTCCATCACTTTCCTGTTCCTTAATGTGTAACTCCTGTGAGCCATCATGAAACCCCCCCCCCAGCCCCCCTCCCAACTGGCTGGGCAGACAACCCAGTCCCAAATCAAAGCGCAATTTCCCCAGTCCGTACAAGGATAAAAAAAAAAATCTAATCTTGATTAATCTACACATCTGCACGACACGAGGTGAATGAAAGGTGACATAAATGAGTTGGAAGTATGTTCTTGGGGTGAAGGGGATTGTGGTGCTGTTTACACAGCTCAGGGCCAATCATGGCGCCGTCGATCACGCGGACCCCTCAGCCCCGATTATCCGTACGCGTAAACACGCACGCGGGGGCGGGGCTGCTCAGCGTACACTCTCAGAATTACACTCAGCAAAAGGGGGCGCATGCCGAGCTACGGCTTTGCTAACGTGGACGTGCCTGTTGCTGTGAAGCACCACAGACTCCCAGTTTAAGTGGCGTGTTGCCACACCTACATACTGCCAGCCCAGTATATTTAAACTTTGTGAGATTACAGTGCTGACAATAAAATCGGTGCAGCAGCTGAGGCATTTCTGCTTATACATTTATATACATATATGCAAAGAAATAAATATGTATATATGGAGAGATGGAGAGAAAAGGAGAGAGAGAGAGAGAGAGAGAGAGCGAGACAAGATGCATTCTTTTGCTCTATCTAGAAATAATAATATCAGTCACATAGCCTCTGAAAAAAAGTGAAATTTAATTGGCTGTAGCTAACATAAACCAACTTTTCAACAGGCCTTCGCTGGCTCTCAGTAATCCCAGCTGGCCATTTTTCTCTGTTATTAGTTTCCCTTTCATTCATGTCTACTGTTAATGACTGTGTTATTAGCCGGGGGCCCCAGGCAAATGATATCGGGCTCTCCTGAGGGAGCCCGACAGTATCGCCATTACCTGGTTAATAGCCCCCTCATGGTGTTAACAGGAAAGTTTTTGCTGGGTGATCACAGAAAAAGGATTGGAAAAGGGAAATATATCTCATATTATACCTCAGTTGGCTGTCCTGGAATCCTCTAAGAAGCCTTATATATGCATACAAAATACAAGGCTTACTATTCCTGAGAGAATGTTTTTTCAGTAGGGCCAGAGGTACTACATTCATTTAAATTATTTTCATTTAAAAATTGTATGTGCTCATTTAAAAATATTAGTATGACCTGATGCTGCCACCTACTGGGGTTCAGCAGAACTGCCGTTTGCTGAAAATGTCAAATGCCGGCTTCCAACCGCGATTCAGGTCTGAACGTGTCCTGGCTAAATTGCATCCTGCCAAAACAATTAGCAACAAAATCCCGAGCTTTCTAAACGACCGGTCAGGGCCAAGGTTTTAAAGTGAACAACAGCCGTACACATGCCACCACCACACGGAGGCAGACATTAAAATTACCCCCTCCGGCACAGTCAACATTGGTTTGTTTAGACCATCTAAACTCTCTTCAAAAGTTTCATTCCGTCTTCATTATCCTTAACCGACTCCTTTTCAAACAAGTCGAAGCGCAGCTCCGTGGTATTTGTTGTTTCTTCAGAACCCCTCAAAGCCTGACATTGTAAAATAAATAAGTTATAAATTAGTGTAGATGGACAACCTCGCATTGCCCCTTTAAGCTGGGCTAAGTTCCTCTAATGGTGTCATGATGTATTACACCGCCTCCCTACCCAGATATTCTCCCAACACACCACATAAGTAAATAAACTTCGAATCAAGATGGGAATCGTTACTGTAGCTCTTTTAATGGTTCGGTTTTGGGCCATAAAAACATTCCTCGTTCGTGACCTAATTTGTCTTTCATGAGTGCATGTGGCTCACTTACAAGGACTTCGCAGAGACAAATGGGGAATTCGTGCTTTTAAAAGAAATTTAAAGGAAAATATAACGCTGCCCCCCTTTCTCTGTGGATGAACAAACAGACAAAAACAAATGAAAGAGAAAAACAAACAAAAAAATGCAAGCACAAGAAAAACGAGCATTTATTCTTCTTTGTCTCTATGGACAAAGCTGGTGCCTGGGATTTAGTACTACACACGGTTAATTGAGGGACAATTTGAAACAGCACAGTGACACCACTGTAAACAGTTAAGGGTTATGACGTGGCCATTTGGATCAGTTTCAGGGGCATTGCTCGTGCTAAGTCGACATAATGAATAAATGTTGTATTTTTTATTTACTCGTTTTTCAAACACAGTTGAAGGTCATGGGAAGGTTTGTTAGGGATTCAAGCCTGGACCCGACTGTGTCTGGCAGGTGTTCATCTATTCTCATTTAAGGATCCAGAGCACAGCATCCAGGATAGCTGGTTATTACAAACTGAAATGAATATATTTATTGCTGATCAACAAACTCTTCTCTTGTTACATGAAGGCCCAATGAATTTCAATTTTGATGTCCATGTTTAAACGTTTTTAACCATCCTATTTCACCAGCTTGTCCAGTACAGGTACACAGGGATGTGAAATACTGCATACGGGAAAGTATACATGTATCCAAATTTAAATACTGAAAGGTATTATAAACTATAATCGTTCACCCAAATAGGAAGACAGGGATATGCATGGTCAGGGGCACAACTTTGGGTTGTGCGTTGGGGGATTGAGGTCCCCACCCATTCAAGGGGGTCCAGAGGGTTGCATTGGCTGGTTTTGATTACTGCCCGCCCCACCCCGGGTAAACGAGATAAATAAACGAGATAATGTTCCTTCTGAAAGACCCGTGTTTCTCTTCTCCCAAATGCGTGTAACTGTGCCAATCAGTCTGTAATTGAAGATATACCAAGTAAAACTATTGAAATACTTATTGAAACCAGGAGTCATGTTCCCATAATAGATGTCTTACCCTGTTATAAACCAAATCTGTAAGGGGGGGAAAAAAAAAACAAAACAGAAAGTTTTCTCAACTGTGCCAGAAAGGCTTTTAGGTTAAAACAAAAACAGAAAGAAGAAAACGGGCAATATGTACACTCACCTAAAGGATTATTCGGAACACCTGTTCAATTTCTCATTAATGCAATTATCTAATCAACCAATCACATG
>JABFEA020000044.1:13379162-13402483 GCA_019775915.2 Cyphomyrus plagiostoma
CTCCCCAAACCCTGTAACCCACCTCCCCCAGGGAAACCCCTAGCAACAAGGAAACCCAGCTAACCAACACTGATTATTCTGGAAGGTAGTGGGAAGCCAAACATTGATTTGGGCACTGCAGTGTGGCTGAATGAGACGCCCTATGCAGGTTCTGATAAACGCTTTTGAAAAGGTGCAGTCATACCTGCAGTAGAGGCGTTTAAGCAGGTTCTGGGGGTCAGACTGCACTGCCGACGAGTGCATCACACTAGGGGAACTGTCAGCAGATAACTTGCAGGGAAAAACAAGCCGTATGCTAAGCATTAGGATTCAAAAATCCCCGGCTCCTGCTCACGCCTGGCGCCCAGCTGCCAACCTCTCATTTACCACCTTCACTTCACTTCACCCACACGAGGCTGGGCACTGCCACTCCTCGGAGAACCCGGTGAGGTGGCAGCGGCTCAGCACAGCTCCACCCAGCGACCCCCTTACTGGTCAGGCTGTCCCACCCAGCGACCCCCTTACTGGTCAGGCTGTCCCACCCAGCGACCCCCTTACTGGTCAGGCTGTCCCACTCGGGCCGTGTGCATCTTAGCCAATAGCCATTCCAAACTAAAACACAACTGAGAAAGCAAGGTCAGACAATCCCTGCGTTAAAGACGCGAGTCAACCATAGCATCTGAACCAGCGACCTTCCGATCACAGACGCAGCATCAGAACCTACTGAGCCACACGCTGCCCCATGTGCATTAGATCTCCATCTGCACAACCCTAGCGACGGATTTTTTTTGTTTTGTTTTGTTTTTATGGACAACTGACTGCGGGGTTCTGCAGTTTTCCAGTTTGTCCATCCGCGGGTGAACCGGTTCCGGCCCCCAGCATGCACTGCTGGGCACCGTGAGGCAGCGAGCGACGTGGGGTGCGGCCAGATACACGTCAGTGGCGGGCTCGATGAGGAGAGGGACCCGAGCTTGACGCACCAACACCCACGTTTACTTCGGGTACATCAGATCGGAAAGACCTCGTCGTCGGTGCCAGAGAGGATGGTGAATTAGCCCTCAGCTGAAGCTCCGCGGCAACGCAGCGCTCCTCACTCTGCCAGGATATTTATTTATTCCTGTAGTCACTACAGTTTCACCATAAATCCATTTTCATAAAGAATATGTTGTTCGGCTCTTCAAAAACTCTGCCGATGATGGGGGGGGGGGTCAGTACCTTATCCCAGGATTCATGTGCGGTTACCACAATCCTGGCATTAATCTGAATAACATCTCCGAAATGTAGTGAAGCGGACTCCGATAACGGTCACCCAGCGATGGGTTTTGTTCAGTTCTGGCCACGTAGCTGATTTCAGGCTGTCCACCTTCCTGATGGAGGGAACAGCTGCCCGCTGCAGGGCTGGGGGGGGGGGGAGCTGCAGGAGCCTAGAATATTCCAGGGAAGTCCAGAGGGTGCACACCACTGCAGGTGTATCAAGCAGAGTCCGGAGGGCTGATGGGCTTCAGCAGACAGTGATTCGTACATCTTCCTCTACGCCCGCAGTCTGACGTTTCATGTGGGAGCAGTGTGTAGCACAGCAGACACGACAAAGAAAACAGACAAGCATAAAACAGACTAAACAAACTAAACGTGTGACCTAAAACGCACAGGCTGACCGCTGTCCCTTTATTTCAGGTCTTACGGTTCCTTTAGCATATTACACAACTGTATCCAGAGCCATCACAGAAAAACAGTGATGGATTTTAAACAAGAAAACCAGACTGTTACATAAACTGAATCTACAAATATTTTGGGTGTAAGTACACCAAACAAAGAGGGGAAAAAAATGCTCCAGGGGATTACTTCTGGGGAGGGACGTTGACTAGGGCCCTAGGGAAAATTCACCCCCCCCCCCAGGAAACTACCCCCTCTACTCTGAAAATGCCGCCCAGCAGTGACCGTAAACCAGTTAATAAGCAAATAACTGGTTAACCTGTCAAAACTTTTAAATGAATTTGCCATAACCGAAAAGTTAAGTGAAGCAACTGGAATTGCATATGGGTGATCTAGCCAGAGCTGAATAGCCGGTGGTATCGGCCCGGCTCCAGGTACGAGGGGGAACGGCAGCATGCATCAGACGGACGATCTCCTTCAGCACGACACGGTAACCGGCGGGCGCGTGGGCACTGCCAGGATGACTCAAGGCCTCACAGCGTGGTGAGGTGCAGATGGGCAGCCGCGCGGCACCCTGCGAAGGGCAGATTCTGCTGAGCCATCATTGGCAGGCAGGGATTCCCCACAGCGGGCCGGTTATATCCCAGGTCGCATAATCAGCGGCTCGCTCTCTTCACCCAGGAGGGCGGGGGCCTGCAGGCCATATCGCAGCTAAATATAGATGGGGCTCTCCCTCCAGCCCCAAACCTGACCTTTATGCGGCAGAAGCATTTCGCACTCGGGAGGGGCAGTGTCTGTATGTGAGCCTGAGGGAGGCTCATGGACATCGACAGAATTCAGTCTGACTGCAACAACCCGGCACATATAGCTCACTCTCATTTCTATGGACTGACCACACTGCCCTAAGCGGGGAGAGAAAAAAAAAAACGTAGCTACATTGTCTTTATGTACATTGTCTTTTATGACCAAAATCGGGCCACTTCGGCTACGTTTTATCACGACAAAATAATATCTAAGTTCAGCAATGCTCAATTTTTAAGAAAACAGGATGTGGGAATTACGGCAACTGCATGCATACGGTTGGACAGATAAAAACAAAAACAAAAAAAAGAACTTTGAAACCAACTAATACTACAGTTATAGTTGTTTCTTATTCAGATGCAAAGAATATGACGGAAAAAATACCAATTGATTTGGGACTAAAATCTGAGGTGAAAGTGTGTGTCGCAATGTCAGCAGGAAAAGCCAGATACTTACAGTGTGAGCACATTTCCAGGGGGTAACTCGCTTCATTGCCCTACAGAAAGACAAAAGGTGAATCCCATTAAGATTTCTTACACTGCCGACAAGCACAAAGGTTTAACAAAGCACCACATTTACTTTTTTTTTCCAAGTTACAATATATTACAGTATTATGAATCATTCTGCTACACAATTCAGCTTACAGCAAAGGCCAATCCACTCTCCTGCATATACCTGTCACTTCAGAGTTTTGAATAATGCATTAGTACCTGCATTAGTACCACAGATGAGATCATTCTGATACCTCAGAAATGCATTAATTCGGGTAACGGCAGCAGGCTGTCAGATTCTGATTTATTACCAAGCACCTACTGCAGGTTGGAAGCCCTTCAAACAGTCAAATACAAGGTTTTTTTGTGCAACAGAAATAATTCTTATTAATAAACCCCATCTATCAGTTCATATCTTCACAACTGCTTATTCAACTGTGGTTGCAGCAAGCCAGGTCCTACACCAAAGAGACCTGGCTGGGTAAAGGCAAAGAGAGATTGTCCACATACAATAGATTACTAAAAAAAAACACACAGACAAACATTACAATCTAACTCAATCTCATCCCTGAAGTGCATATACTGTATCTGGTGACCCTGTAAATAGGTTAGCTGGCAGGCTATGTGCATCTACTGCAAGGACTGAACGTTCACAATGCAATTATCAGCTAGAAGCCATTGACAGCTATTGTCCCGATGACTTAAAAGCGTTACTAAGATACCAAATAGGCAGACAGCAATGTCGTCACCAAGTTTAAGCATCTAATAAGTTAGGTACCAAGTTTAAAACACTCTGGCAAACATATATTGACCGAATTGTACTTACAAGACAATGTGTTACAATGAGAGTAACCAGTCTGATAGAATCAACAAAGGGGATAAAAGCAGCTGTATGGTCACCCTCCTCTGTGACGACAAAGGGCACACCAACCTGACTGGAGTTTGGATCTGCCATCAAAGGGTGACACACAACGACCTCATGAAGCCAAGAGGGCTGCTCATGAGAGATCAAACGTCTGTCCCGGGCAACCCTTTGTGTCCCGGCCAGAGATCGGCTGGCCCACTGCCAGGTCATTAGCTCTCAGCGAGGTGAGTGGTCACGTTACTGGAACACCTACTTAGGCTAGAGGTCCTCCGCTACACTTCCCTCTTTCGAACTGGCCTCAAATCGGGTCTCATGGTACCAACTGTGCCGTCGTCATGGGGAACAGCGATGGTGAGAATCAAATTATCTACCAGGCTAAAAGTAGCGTCAGCACTAGGGTCAAGGCTGCTTAGCAAAGTTGCCAAGAGCACGGGACAGTGCCGTGATCTGCAACCGCACTGCAGCAGAACAACATTTATTTCATTTAATATATAATGAAATTCACTTGCTGCCACTAGTTCTGGGTCAGGCAGAGGACTTGCTCCAATCCTTCAAGCACATGCGACAGATGATTTTCCATGGGGGGGGGAATATATGTATCAAAAACATATTTGCAAAATTAGAAATTTGCTTTATTTGATATGATGCAGCAGTGAAGTGACGGAAGGAACTCCTGTGTGCGAGTATGGAGATAGGATCTCAACACAAAATAAACATTTATTCTTACATGAATAAGCCAATCTACATAAGCAAAGAAAGATACGCGCTGAAGCCTACAGTCTTAGCGGAATTTTATTCAAAGTCCACTGAACCCATATCTACGTAACAGAAGAACAACACAGAGTACAAAGAATGTGTCTAGTAGCAAGTAGCAGGGCAATACCTAAAGAATAAAATAAACAGATTCCATTGGCGTCAAACATGCTACGTGTACTTTAAAGGTCCCCACTTCGGATGTCAGTTGGTAACAATTAGCTAGCTTAGAAATGTTAAATTATACTTACCATTCATTTGTCTGGGTCAAAAGCTGATTAAATAAATGTCTTAACGACACTAAAGCTTCAGAACAATAGTTTAATGCACTGCAAAGTGGGATGAAAACATCAGCTGCTCCCGCACAAGTTAACGCGTGACATAGATCTTGGTGCTGAACGCAACGTCGAGGCTCTGCAGGAAAACACAGCCAGGCCTGCAGCAGCCTGCTTTCCCCATTCTGTCTGTTTAGGATTTACGTTTGCTGAAGAAACTGCCTACTAGGATTTTGTTTGTACAGCAACACCATACCCTTAGCTAGATAGTTCATAGTGCGTGATAATAGGGAACATGCTGAGACCGCACGACGAGATGAAGAAAGAAGAATAAAAATGTATGATTTAAAAAAAAAAAGTGGCAAAAGACATTCCGGATGAAGTACAGCTCTGAAGATTTTTGCACTTCATTATTCAGCATGCATTATAGATGCGTCGGCTACAGATGTTACATTTGCATGCACAAACGCTTTGATTTTATCGTTTAGTGGGAAAAGGTCATCAATTCTGGAGGATGACTAAGTATTCTCGCGGTTACTTCCGAATACAATGGCCAGATGTATCCTCATAAAAGGCTCCATATTGTGTACAGGGGCACAAAATCGAATATGCAGCACAATCCCTTGGGATAAGGTGCTCTGTATTACTAAGGGTCAAACCAAACTGCACCTCAATTAATCCATTCATACGGAACAGACAGCAAAATGCGCCACAATACACAACCACAATAGGCATAAAGACACTTAAATTTGTACTCAGTCATATATCATGAATAGCAGTTTCCCTGAAAAGGACATAAATACTACTTCACAGAACACCATACTCCCATAAAAATGTCAGCTGTGAGTTACGGAGCACTCTGTGTCTCTCTACACACTTTCCTCACTCACGAGGCACAGTAACAAATATCACAAACGCACTAGACAAACCAAAGAGTGTGACCTTTAAGGCAAAAAATGTTCGGAAAAACAGAGGTGCTTTAATACCATTGCTACAGATTTAGGAACAGCTGAAATGATCATGGATTCAACAAATCCAGATTTTTAAAAAAGTCAGGTTTCGCGATGGTTATGTTTAGTTATCAGGAATAAATGCTTTAAGAGGCAGGAATGCTGGTCTGAGAATTCAATCACTAAGCTCTCCTAGAGATAAAACACAGACAGTGATACGGGCATCAACATGTGCAATTTTATATGCCTGCACAGCCAACTCAGCATGGCATTAATGGTCAAAGGACCAGAAATCCCAGCATGCCCAGCACAGGCTCACGGTGAGGGCAGACGAGCAGGGATTGTCCGGCAGGCATTACAGCAACACGCGAGACATGGGACACTGCCGTGAAATGTCAGCCACGGGCTCGCCGGCCTGAAACTCGAGCCCAGGGATGTGTGACGGAGAAGAGCTACTTCAGATCGGCTAAATGCCAGACGCACCACGCCCGCAGCAAGGTGACTGCTTGGGACAATGGACACCTTTTGCCAGTGTGTTGCTGTGGAGGAACAGTTGCAAGAGGAGAAGAGAGGGCTGTAGAATTTAGTCTATAGCAACTACACCTCAATAAGGTTCAAAAACAAAAACAAGTCTTGGTCTGCTGGACGCATCGGTGAAGCACACCAGACAAACTCCTTGTCTTGCACAGCAGAGCATCTCCATAAACTTCTGCTGGTTTATTTCTCATGCAGTAATCAAAATTAGTTCATGGGATTAAGGTTTCACAACCCAATACTGCAATCAAAATGTGTAGGCTGCTTTCGTTTCTGATGTTCTGAAACCTCTTTCAGGACAAACCAATTAAAGAATACACAGCAACAAAAGTCACTTATAATATGTACTACAGTTTAGAAACAGGTGTGGTGCCATCTTCCAGAAATCTCAGAAGCTTCTTAAGTTTGGAAACATTCAGGAAGTAGCAAATGCTGTGTAAATAAACCTGGAACCTTATTTGTTTTTGTTTTGTGATAGATGTTTTTTTTTTTTAATCAAACTTACTAAACAAAAACACTAAAAAACAGCAGCAAAAAGACATTGTTTCACCTGGCTGATTCCTAAATTGACATTGTATATGAAGCATAATACCTCAACAGCAAAGGATCACCAGTAAAAAAAAAAAAAAGCTGCAGTCTGTTTAGCTCTTCCCCTCTCTCAAGCCATCAAAATATAAGCAGGTCTGCATGGCTCACTCTGAAACTTCTGGAACTATAAATATTTGGTAATATTTTACATTAACTGCATTATAATGCATTCGTAGAGCATTCATTGCACTTTCATGACGCATACATAGAACATTCATAAGCGGCATGTAACTATATCCTATATCCAAAATTTGCAATTTTACCATGCTAAGTGATTCCTAGTGCTCTAGTTTGACAGATCCTGAAGAAAAATGCAAATATCAAAAAATCCTGAAAAGCACACGGTAGAAGTGTTTCAGTCATGAAACATGGTGCACTTCTAGCTAACCACTCCAGGAATGTGGCTAGTCTGCCAAAAAGAAAGATTATCAAGAAGCCTTTAACTTCTTTACTTGTGTAAGCTAGTTAATCCATGAATCTATCAGAACAACACTATTCTGCTGATCACTGTAACATTTTGATTAATCAAGTTTCACACTGCCTTGTCAAACAAAAAGTAACAACCACATGCGGTTAATAATTTTCCCCATTTATGCCGAAGAGCAAATTTAGAGCCATGAAGACACCTGGGGCGCGTACTACGAAACGGGCTTACTGTCTTATCGGGGTAAGTTTTGTGATTTAAGGTGGTCTGGGCAAAATGTAAGTGAACGAATATAAAGTCCATTTACCGTGCTACCTTAAATCCGACAAGTTACCCCGATATGTCAGTAACCCCACTTCGCAGTACTGACCTCATAACAAGCAGCTGTAAACACTAAGCAGTGTAAAGTTGTGCCTGGGATGATACTTGCAGTACTTCTCACCACGACAAGGGGTTGTTAATTTTTCGGCACAGTAAGTGGCAGTGAGGTTTTAAAATATTTCACCTCCCTGAGTCACCAGAGCCATCTGCACAGGTCTGATGCAGGGGATACTGTTTACTCTTAAGACTGGTCCAATTTTCGCCTCCCACCATAATCTGTGAATGTGCCTGACTTCTCACTAACCCTTGTCAGCGAAAGTAGATACCCTGCAGGTGCATGACTTGAAACTTCAATGTCACATTTACATAAAAAAGGGAATATCGTGAATTAAAAATCTGCTACTCGCTCGCTAAAGCTTGAAAAGTCCTCCCAGCGCCTCAAAGACATTTTCTCCTTACCAGGATGGGTCAGATTTACACTTAAAATAAGTCATTTTATATAGCAGAAATTTAGCCACCATAACCACCTGAGGTGCCCCAGATGAGTCGACAGCTTCTACTTAGAAATGACATCACCTGCGATGGAATAGTCTTCCATTGCTATGCCGACAACACAAAGTACATTTATTCCAGCCCATCTCATCGGGGGAGACCCCCCCGCCGGTCCCCCAGATAAAAACAGGCCAGAACTCCCAGCTGTGGGTTGGGTTACCAGGACGATACAACTGACAATGTCAATTTGGGCCCCTGGCAGAAAACCCTGCTTGAAACCTCAAAAACCAAAATATGCTTAGATTAAAGCCCACTGTAAGGAACATTCCACCATTTTTTCCCCCAGCACCTATTGCTAAGCGTAGACAAAACTACAACACTTTTTAAAACTAAATTTTGCCCTGGGACACTCCACTGAATAAAAAAAAAAGCTCTCTAATGTCTCTGCCCCCCTTAACCGCTGAATATGGTAAACCCTAGGCAGACTCATGGTCCTTCTACATTCTGGACGGTGTACATTGTTTGATTAGACTCCACTAGTGTTCACTAAATCTTTTTAAGCGTACACATGCAAATTTAGCCCCTCGGCTCCGCAGCCATGTAATGTTATCTTGACCCCCCCTTACAACTCCGGATGCAGAACCTCCTATTAATGGAATATCCCAAATGTTTTGCGAAACTACGCCTTTCGTCTGCTGTACATTTTGGCAGCAAAATCCGGCAGTTTTACCTTTTATGCAAATCTACACCCCGATCTGTCTTATCTTTTGTGATTTAGTTTCCTATTCCATCTACCAAACCATCACTCTACAGTGATTCGCTGTAAAGCTCTTTTTATAATACAGAGTAGAAGGGTTAAGAAATTCTCACTGGATTGTTTACTGAAGTATATTCTCTCCCACTCTCTCTTCAAAATAATATTACTTAGACTGTGTTAACTAACACATTGTATCACAAAAGCTGCAAAGGACCTAAGGGAAGCAAATTATACAGCAAAAAGAAAGTCAACGAGCTGTAGTTCTTAAGTTAAAATAAGCTCTTTGTCAGCACAGCAAAATGGTAAAACAAAAAAGGGAAAATGTTCAGGCAGTTTCCTTAGAGTACTGTGGTCAGGCAAACTGACATTGCTAAGTTTCCCATAGGGTGTGATGCAGAGGTGGACATTTCAGGTCCAAAGGCTACAAATCCAGACCAAGATTTTTGCTTCAACCAACCAGTTGAGTACTCTGTGACTCTTTATACTCAACTGGTTGGTTGAAATAAAATCCTGGTTTGAATTTTTACTTTTCAGACCTGAAATGGCTACCTCTGACTATATGCCCCATGACGGACTGGCATCCTCTTTGAGGCATCCCCTGCCTAATCACGTTTATATTAAGGGAACATTCTGTCACTGAAATGAAATCTTTCCCCATGAAGCTGAATATTTTACTGGAGAAATTTAGGATAAGTAACTTTCTATCAGGTAATACAGCATAACATACAATTTAAAATGTTCCTTAATTGTATAATGGAGCACAGGGTACTGATAATTGCATGCTCAAAAACTCACTCAAAGATTCAATGCTAAAATACTAATTGTGAGATTAAAGGTTTAATCTTGGATTGCCCAAGTATTCATTTACATGCTGGTTTGTTCGTTTAGTAATAGCTAAACATTTTTCTAACCGCAGACTCATGTTGGGATAGTAACAAACCCTTCAGTCACAGTGACCATATACATTAAACATCCAGACGAAACGAAATCGAACAATTTGGCGAGAACAGTCCTTCTCATGCTCAAATTTACGCTGCCACACCGCAACCCTAGAGGGCCAAGAATATTTTTGATGCAGCAGAGCCACATACAGAGGGCAAATAAGCGAATTTTGGGAAGCGTGCGAGTCATTTTAATGAAGAAGATGACAGCTATTTTAAAATGGTAGTTACTCTGATTCTTTACACACAGCCACTATTGATTTAATAGTCGTGGCGGCACAGACAGGGAAGCCAACAATTTACACGACACTCACAGTCACCAAGTAAACAAATGCAGTCCATGGCAAACGCCACATGGTTACCCCATTGACTATTAACACAAATACATAGATACATATAATAATTCAAACTATTTGAACTGCGGTACAGTGCAAACCGGCCAATAACAGAATAATTGGTCCTGTAGACTAACCCTGCGGCATCACATTTATGTCAGCCAATCATGGACATTGGGATGGGATCAGATCAAACGAAAAAGTTTGCCCCCGGACAACCTGTACAGGGTGTGCGCCAAAACGGTTAGCATCACGGGAATTATGGCTCATATGAAGTCGTTTTACTAAAATGACGATTCCGTCAAGAGTATAGAGTCACCTTTAAAAAACCCTGCCGTAATGCTTATAGGAGCTTTGTGTCCTTGATCTTTGCAGCCAGGTTACTGTCTGTAGCCACATACAGCTTCTATTTAATAATCAGGCTAAGCCCAATCCAGTAATATTACAACACTGAGAAAATGACCCAAAAACAGGCACTTATACTTTTTTAAATACAAACACTTAAACACATTGCTAGGTGAAAATTTAAGAACATTACCATTACTGATCTCCAATAATCCAATAAGCCAAATTTAATAATGTAAAACAGAAACAGCTAGGTGCCAAATTATCACGACATCAGCCATTTTAAGGTTATTTATCATCCAATGATGTTCTCCCCATATAACTAAAAAACTCAAGTCCACACCCAGTCCAGCTCCTTCACAGAGCTTTCCCATAATGGCCTCCATAATGAATCAAAATCCCAACCTTCCATAACAGAAAACTCATCCACACTTGACGCAAACGCAATCATTTAGGTTTTCTTTTTAAAAAAAAAAGGGTGGGAGGCCTGCAATCAGGTGTCCTCTACTGACCACCCTCTGCCGAGGGTAACACGGTTTAAGCGAAGCACGCCATCTCACCCTGCGCCGGCGTACAGCTGTAACGAGAGCGGTCGATGTGATGCGCGGCATCACGCATAAATTAAGCCGGTTCCATCACGACTCCGGGAACCGAGGGAATTATGAAAAAGCAGCGAATGATTATATAAAGTGCTGCCCTGTTCTACTGTCCTGGTTTTAGACTAAATAGAAAATCATTTTAATGAGGGAACATGCAGCTAATAAAAAACGAAAGGGAAAAAAAAAAAATCAGCTCGATTGGAGATTCTGACCCTCATACCAAGACCCCAGGAGGAAACAGCAGTTTGAGGGGCGGTTCTGCACAACACTGCATGTCAAGGTGTCTGTTTTATAGACTGATCTTCTAGTGCCGTTGCTCTGCTACCAAATTTGGGATCCTTGACTGAACTATAATTATAACCAGCACCTTTAACACTTTTCTGACAGCCCAAAAAAAAGTTTGGTACTGACTGATCCATTCTCATACAAAAATGGACAACTGTAGAAAATTATTCTATTCTATTATTCTAGTTTGATATTTTACAAATTGATATAAAGTGCCAAAAAAACGTCGTTATCCATCTAACCGGAGTGTTACACAACAGGCAGAGTTCAACCTGGAGTTCTATGATGTACTCATTTCGTAACATGTACACTGAAGTTACATAGCTTAGGTGTCATCACTTGCATATCTTACTGAAAGTCCAGGTACTGGATGACAAATGAAGATTGAAAATGAGGAGTGTTGTAGTACTTAAGTCCTGTCTTGGTCTCGAAAGCAGTTTTTTCACTGACATAGAACTGGAAAGCATTTCTACTTGATCATAAATTGGCCTCAGATTATAGCATGTACAGTTCGGACTCGTAATTTCAGAGAGATCCGAGATCAGTTTTTTTCCCCAGCACAGGGTACCTAAAATTAAAAAATAAGAAAGTGAGAAACTTCAATAAACTGTCAGTCAGGGACACTGTTTGAAAAGCACACATCAGCCTATCACATCACATCACAGAAATGAACGCAATTCCAGCCAAACATATGGTAGTCTTTTAAGAACAAAGGCTCAATCCACCACCTCCCCGCTCTGCAAACTAGAATATGCTTACATTTCAATTTGAATACTTAAGGTCATTAAGCAAGTCAGGCAAAAATCAGCTGTAAAGGGCGTGTGTATGCTTAAGCACCATGGGACACTAATTACAGGGCGTGCTAGATCTCACTTTACATTTCAAATAATCAGGCAGTATAACCAATAAAAGCTGACTTTGACTTATTTCTAAGTAGAACTGTTACATACAGGTTTTTACACATCTCTCACCCTGAGAAGTGACTCAAGTAAAAATTAGATCAGATTAGCAGTGGTATGATGTTGGATATTTTTGATTGAACTTATTGTACTAATGTTTGAGATCAAAGGATTGTCATACTTAACACAATTTTGCTTTCAATTATTAGCAGAGGCAATGGTAATAGTGAATAAACATAATCAAAACAATGGTCTCGAAAATGGACTTTATTTTTTCCGGTGTCAGTCTCGACTACCCCAAAGTCTTGGTCTGTACACAAGGTCTTGGTCCCGAATTGGACGCCTCGTCCCCATCACTGCCCTCTCAGCAGGGCGTCAAGTATACACGAAAAAAAAGGCAATGGGGAGAATGTGCCCCATCTAACATAATTCAAAGTATCACTACAACCATCACCCCCCGTATTTTTTCAGAAACCAAAAATATGCATGATACAGATTAATAACCATATTCTTTATTAATCTGAAAATCATGTCTCCATAGTATTTTTAGCATATTTCCTAATTAACTTTTGTTATATATTTACCCTAAAGAGAGGCCAATACTGAATAAGTAGTTCTTCACTTCACCTATTCTCTTTGTATGTACCCTCAATAATAGTGCAAGATTACGCCCCAAGTTGGGCTAGCCTAGAGATCTCCTAGTTTCCTGCTAATTAATTTTATCTCGCCTACGTGTTTTCATCCTATTTTACAGTCTCATGGATGTATTGTTTAATATGTGCAGTTTTTGACACAAAGATTACTTTTATTTCTAATTTTACAGATAAAGGTTAAGTTGCTCATTTGCAAAAAGATAAATCAGTATTCATTTGAACAGAATGAATGAATACTGAATGAAAAAGATTTGTGCTTTGGTAAAGCTGTGCTTTCTGACTATTGATGCCGCTTTCCTTACTTCCTAGGCTGACCATACATTCTGGAATGTTCCTTTGCCATCTAAAACGCCGATAACTAATTCTCCTAATCGAAGTTATTGCGGTTTTTTTTCCCTGCAGCGAGTCTGGCTCTTAATAATGAGCCTCAGGCAGCCTGTCTGTATACACGACAAGACAGCTGCAGGGGGGCATATCTGCATGTCTCACACACCAGCCGCATGTGTGCGATGCAAATGCTTTACATGCGTTTTAAAGGTCCTCAATATTGCGTTTGCAATATTGATATTTAATTTCAAGTTTAGCAATGAGTATAATAGAGCTGAAGATCTAAAACTGCTAATCAAAGGAAACACGACTGCTGGCGGATCACATCACTGGAATCTTTATGGACGTTTATTATTTTCAGTGGTTTAACAAGCAATAGCATCATTGCCGTGAACGTCTGAACTTCGTTAAAGTCGTGAGTCAAGTCGTGAGACACCCACTACCTCTGAGAATACAAATGGATGACCATTTTCTGTATGGAAATAATACGTCTCGTTTTGCTTGCGGGCGCATTATGCCGATATTTACGAACTGCGTGAATCTTTATAGCGAAATTAACACATGGACGTGCAAAAATCTTGGGTGCAACGTGAGAAGCCGTTGATGGTGGACCGAAAATAATAATGGCCGCAAGCAGCCTGACACGGACGTCAAAAAACACGGTAATCAACTATCAAAACCAGTTCCACCTTATTTAACAAAAAAGCCCTTTATCGTACTCCTGGCACCGTTATGTCATGATATGTAACAAAACGGGTACGTTTTAGCCCAAAATATATCGATATACACGCCTGCAACAGTATCCACGATGGAGAAGGAAATGCTAATCTCATGTTAAACTTGTTACATGTATACGTTTTAGATCCAAAAACTATTTTGGCCTGATATTGTACTCTTTTCATGTAGCCAGTCATGTAATGACCATAACATTTAAAATACTACTAGACCGAGGAAAACGTATTACTTGGCTACTAATATTCATAAAGTTGTGCCGTAAAAACGGCACATCTGTCATGGATATTAATTATAACGAATCGATCACTAGATACTGACGCACTAACCTACCACGCGGGCATCGTTATGTGTAACCATCTCGCAACCGATGCCGCGAGGGTTCAGCATGAGCAACTCGCGCGCGGTCCCCCACAGCCCAGGGCTCGCGCCATGAGTAGCAGCCTCGCTACACGGCTGCACGGCGGAGCCTGGACGGCAGTAAAGAACAAGTCAACGTCTCGGCAGCCCGTCGCCACCAGTAGCTGCTGGGCCGCGCTGACACGACGAAAGCGGCTACGGGCAAGTGAAAAGCACACATGGGGACACGCAACAACAAACACCGCGACTTGTAACGCACGTCGGAGGGCTCGTCAACTTGGCTACTATACCTGCAGTGGCGTCACTTAACGCCTTAAATTTGTTATATGCAATGCTGTGGCACGTTTAAACTCCATGCACATCTTAGTATGCAATAACAATCCTAAAAGCATTAGTTACTCCTTACCATCGTGCCGGTCTGAAGTCTACTTCTGGCGGAAAAATACTAATTAGTATTATATGTGAGTAAGTGTAATCGATGCTTTCTGCAGGCAGCTTGTTGTAGGATTTGCTTTGCGCTCGCCTTCTCTCAACTGATGACGGATTCACTGCAGTGGCTCCAGTAGAACCGCAGGGAGGGGAAGAGAAGCGGAGGTGGTTGTGTTGGTGTAGAGAGGCTGAAGTGAAAGGAGGGGGAGGTGCAGTAGTACAGTACATCCGGGTGTTTTCCATTCGGGCTCCATTTGTGCTGCTCCATCCAGTGCATGCATATGTTTACGTGTGATCATTTTCGTGGGTAAAAGAAAGCTATAGGAACATTTTTTTATTTGTCTTTTTTTCAGCTGATATCTGACAGGCACGGTGTCGTATGACATTGCAAATAACAATAAAAGCACAGGCTCATAGGTACACATACTGTATGTATGTATATAGTTTGTGTGTGTTTAATTTAGAAGAAAATATTATAATAATAACTGAATATAATTGACTTATATCATTCACAATTACGATACTTGCAAGTACTGTAATTGCACAAGCCTCATTAAACACTTTCTAGGCATCTCTTTTTTTGGTGTTGTGGGATACGTGTATTGCAGCTCGGGGTATTAAATGGAGGATTGTGATCAGAGAAAGAAATTACCATGCGGACCGACTAATGTGATAATCGATTCGGTTTATTGGGCCGAAGTAATACATTACTCGAGCATTTTCTGGATGGGATGCGGTTCCTTACACGATCTAAGTTACTTCATGCTTTTGACCAGTACTATGTCCGGTAATATGCAATAATGCATATAATTGCTATCTAAGCGTGGATGTAGACAGTGACACTGGAAACGGGAATAGTCTAACATATCGTACATCATCACTTAACGTCTCGGCTGTTCTGATCTTCTATAATTTAAGAACATGGCACATTTTTATGATCCTGAAATGTCTGGTGTTGATTGGCACATCTTATTTTAATTCGATGAATCGCAGCGCTGGCGGTGGTTCACCGCTTGTAGTCCTCCCTCTTGTGGTAGCTTCAGTAATTGACAGTAAAGAGATGCCGAAATTCACGGTTGTTTGGCGATTTGTGAAGGCTGTTACAATTGTAAAAAAAAAAAATACTAATTTCACTCACATTGTGGTAAAATATTTTTTAGTCTTAAAATTCAAAACCATCAAATAATGTATATTTTGTTCTATAGATTTTAAGAAATCCATCCAGTTTCCAACCCGCTTATCTTACTGGGTCGCGGGGGGTCCGGAGCCTATCCCGGAAGCCAATTTAAGAAATTTTGTATTTAATAATCACTTATTCAGTTTAGGATAGCAATGAGTCTTGGGCTTATTGCAGAAAGTACAGTGCGGAGCTTTAAGACGGTGCCGGTCCATTGCAGAGCACATGCCAAGGGCAGTTTAGAAACTAATTATGGTAACCCGAAAACGCAGTGAAAACATTTCTGGGCAAGAATCGAAATGGAAAAAAACCTGAAGGCATGAGGCCACATTCTTACCCTTATAGCGACCGTGCTAACCAGATGCAAATGTTTTGATAACAAAAAATAAATAAACATGTAAAATTTAAAAACACTCCTCACAGCCTTGCTTTTGTATAGCGTCTTTAGGATGAGCATATCTAGTGTAGGATACATCCTCTTATTAGCCATAAAAACTGTATCAGCACTTTGTGGGCTGAGTGGGCAGCCATTTTACATCAGGATATCATTGTTGGCACACGATTCCATGAGGAGGTGAAATAAAACTTGTGTTCTGTGTAATGTGACACTGGTGCATCCATGGCATTAATTGAATCACATAACAGAACAATGTGAAGTGCTAATGCGCGTTCATTTTACGGAAGAAAGAATAATTCTGTTGTTCACTGATGTATGAGTTCTAAGAAATCGGACTTGAAAGTGTAAAAGATCTCAGAGGAACGATTGGGAACAACTGTTTCATCAATAGACACTTTGCAGGACAACTGCTGGGTGCAGAACTGTTGAGGGATGCACTTTAAATGCTGCTTATTAAAGATATTTCAAGTGATGTCAAATGGAGTATGATGTCATACCATTCTTATACAGGTATACAGTTGCACAAAAGAGCGCCCCCTCCAGGACCATGGTGTAATATGCAACGGTATTGATGGAGGAGGATTACCACAATACCTGAAGTGCATGTATACCTGAAGGGTTTGTATGCTTCGTGCGACGTGTGCATATGTAAACTAGAAGTAAGAGGGCAGTACCATATGGAGGTGGGTTATTGAATGGTAAAAACTGCTAAATCAACTAATAAACAGATAAATGTATCTGTACCAGTTTGGGTGGGGGGTGAATAACCTCAGGAATGGGGAGAAGGCAGGGTGGGAAGTGGGGTTTTTTATTTATATAGTGAGCTGTTACATTTGCACTCTCCTTCCCGGCCACTCAGATCGGCTAATCAGCTGCTTCTGGAGGTGCCGAGGACCCAGCGCAAGCTCAGGGGCTTTTTCAGCTCCGAAACTCTGGAATTCGTTGCCATTTCACATCAGACAGGCCTCTTCACTGCCCATATTCACATCTGCTCTGAAGACCCATCTATTCTCCTTGGCTTTTGACCCAGTGTGAGCTGTGGCTCAGGTTCATGTGTAGTTGCGATTATATTTTGTTTAGTTGTTAATTAATTAATTTATTTTATTGTTTATTTATTTTTTATTTATTCTAATTACATTTTTTTTTGTATTTTTCCCATGTTCAGCACTTTGGTCAGTGGTTGCTGTACGTAAAGGGCTTTATAAATAAAGTTGACTTGACTTGACTGACTAGTGTCCTGTGAGATGTTTTTGATGAACCTGACAAGCAGATTCAAATCCCAGACAGACGCAGGACAAAGAGGCCTTGGGAAGAATGGGAGGATATGTAGAGTTTAAGGTATGAAGAGTCTGTGGCGAAAATCCTGCAGGTTTTGTCCTGTGTCCTGGTGCTTCTCCCAGGTTTTCCAGTCTGCCTTTGGTACACAGTATCCTCGAGGCGCCCAATTAGTCAGTAGCCCCTTTGGTTACGCGTTTCTGGCAGCGTACTGTCATAAATATCAGGCTTGGGGACGATTGTGCTGTGCACCAGTTCAGGCGCTTTGCTGTGGTCACTGAAAGTCAATAGACGTATTTAAACTAAGAGTTCCCGGTCCATGTCATGACAGATTCCAATCAGATGGTCAGGTATGGGCATAAAATGAGATTCTTTGGATTCAGAATCTGCAAAATACCCGCAAAATTAGCTATGGGTGGGTGCCTATGCTGACATACAGTATGAGACTGTTGCTGTGAGGGTAACTGTGCTCACACTAACGACTGTATCACCATGGCTGGTGTGGAGCGAGTTCTTCCACTGGGGAAATGAACTACATTTATATTTAAGTTAGTTCTAAATACATAACCCGTATATGTATGTAGAATCGGTAGAAAAATGGCTGCAAACAAGATTTTGACAATGTAAAATTATACTGACAACAATAAATTTAAGCTGCATGATCTTCAACCAACCATACCACACCATATATCCTAATATATAACTAAACTGTCCACCTACTGAATTCATTCATGAGCAAAGGTCGAAGCTTGGTAATCATCCTGGTTTAATATACTTTCCTTTTTATATTACTGGTTCACACTGAATAAATCAAACTGATGATCAGTGATACAGTAATTCCAGCAGCAGTGAGTTTTAGAGCCTCATTTCATACGTGGCCAGCAGGCATTTAATATAATACAATCACAGTCAGATTTGATAGATGGAATCAAATAGAATTTAATGTCCTCAACAAAAGCAGCAGTTGTATCTTCAGTCATATCTGTTAAAAAGCAAGCATAGGGCGTACCGTGGATGGTATGCAGGGAATGCGCACACGTGCACGCACGCACATGTTTGTGTTCATCTGTTGGTGAGGACTGTCCATTCGTTTCTATGGGAGAAACCCTAATCCCAGTAATGACACCCTTAACCCCTACCTAGCCCTTACCTTAACCATAGGTAACCAAACAAAATTCACAACTTTTTTTTTACCTTTTTGATTGCATTGACTGATCTTTGTGGGGACCCAGAAGGTTTTCATTGCATTATGGGGAACATTTGGTTCCCACAAAGTAATATGAACCTAATCCACACACACAAACATCCAGACTTTGGGCAACTGTACTAAATCTGGTACCATACTGTACTAAACTTTCTTTCTTTCTTTCTTTCTTCCTTTCTTTCACCTTCAGCATACTGCCATTATACTGTCAGTCCCCCAAATGCAGATTTCCATATTGTTGCTATTGCAGTTGCACTGATGATCAGTACTTCATGCCATGCTCCACGATTTGCGTCCAGAAAGCAGCTTCCCAAAGAAGGGTTTTCTCATTAGTGACCTGTGACCAGGTATGCATACAAAATGACTATGACTGTTTTAAGGATGCACTGGAACCAATCAGAAACCACAGACTGACCTTGTAAAACAGGTGTGTAACTGTGAACGCAGTCAGACGGCATTTACACAGAATTATCTGTCCCTGGGGTGGTGTGGCAGCCATGTCTCTCCACGGTCGGGGATGTGTGTTCTCCCTGTTTCCTCCTCCATATATTTCGGCTAATTGCTTTGAACTGACTACTGTAGGTAATGTTGTATTGCAGCAATACACTGACACCCTGCCCAGCATTAGGCTCCAGGCCCCTGCGCATCCCAGGACAGTGGTGATGTGTGAATGCGTGATTGCTGCGGGCGCTATCTGCCGCTGCCTTCCCAGCCGCACGTCACTTTGGATAGAAGCATCGGCTAAATAAATGTAAATATCACCGTAGCAGAGGGGAGGAGCTTAACTACCATATTTAATGCTTTCAGTTTCATGGTCTAATGATCTCAACATGACCTGATCATTGCTATTAATATATAATTTTATTTACTATTTTAAAATAACCCTAAACCCAGAGGCAGGAATTGCATTAAGATTGCTGGGCAGCCTTTAAGGACAGGTTTGTTGGGGATGCTTTCCATGTATATGTAGCTACTAATTCAGTACTTGGTCATAATTGGGATGTTTCCTTGATTGAAACCATCAAGTTATGTGTGAAGGAAGAGTTTGCTGGCCAAAGTCATTTGAGACAAATATATAATCCATTTTCCATTTAAGTATCTCCTTGTGGGTTTTCACTGATTACTTTACCTCCAAATCCAGGGCTTCTGCAATAAATAGTACTGCAGTGTGCTGTAAATACTGTAATGTACTGAAACCAGTTAGACACGATCTCTTACCAGCTGCAATTTCTGTGTTCATTGTGGTGGGTTGAACCATCAAGTGAAAACAGGGGGGTGCTTTCTGCCTTTGGGGCAAGTTTCACCGCAGCATATCGCAGCAAATCGTGGCACAGCAAATACCTGTCACTGTCTGAGCATGTCTGCCATGCTCTGTATCACGAACAGATATAATTCTGATTCTTTCCAAATCCCGCTGCTGCTTCTTACCATGTTCGTGGAAGTACATACACAGAGTCTACTTTGAACCACATCGATGCATTGCATGACATCCTTGGGGCTTTTTGTGAAAAGTGTCACAGAGGGAATCATATTTAGAAGCTTCTGCTAGAGCTTCGGCAGGTATATTTTATCAGTCCACAAGAGGGAAGGGATGGTGAGTTTTAATAAGAAACTTTAAAATTCTCTTGTGCCTCACTGTGTTATCTTTTATTTCGTATATGTATGTACGCTCAATGGCCACTTTACCAGGTAGACCTAGCTACTGTAGTACGAGGTAGGACTAGATTTTGCCTCCGGAATTGCTTCAGAGCAGCAGCTCGCCACACCACTGGTGTATCGCGCTGTTATTTTTGCACCTGTGGCCTTCCTGTCAGCTTTATCAAGTCTGGCCGTTCTTCTCTGACCTCCCTCATTCAGAAGTGCTTTTTGGCCACAGGGACGCCACAGGCTGGACGCTCTTTGTTCACCAGACCGTCCTCTTGCAACGCTGCAGTGCATGTAAGTCACTGAAGGGAGATGGAGGAACCACCATGTTTTATCACCGACAACCACAGCATCTTTTAATTTGCTTAGATGAGGCATCAGGCTAAAAGAACCTCTCGCCCAGGTCTGTTTCCATGCTGTGTGTATTTAGTTACAGCCACATTATTGGCCGTTTAGAGGAGCGGAGCAGGATGTTTGCATTAAGGAGCAGGTGCTTAATTAACTGTCCACTGGCTCTACTTTCATATACTAAACACATACAGATTCGAACAGACAAATGTTCCACCCCCCAAAACATGAACGACATGAAAGACTGCAGAAATACTCTGATTCAGACATCTCTGGCAGACGGTGCTGTATCACACGCACAAATAAACATATCTCTAATTTACTGTTAGATTAAGAGGTTAATAAATCAGTTAATAATTGGGTCAACATTTCAATTGCAAACATGTTTTCAATTGCAAACTGGAAACAAGAGATTCACATTTTTTTTAATTCGCCATGAAACCAACAATACAAAAGTAATCAGCGTCCGCGGACATCGCACATTTGAGGAGGTATTAGAGAGCAGTGCCAGTTTAAGATGTTGAGTTTCCTGCCGGCCCCAAAGGTGGTGCTCGGTGTCCAGTGAGACACTGTGGCCAGTGGCGCTTAAATAGACCTCTTGAATCCACTTCCCCATTTTGGGGAAGGCGACACTACTGAGCACTGGAGAAAAAAACACAAGGGATAAAGACGGGATACTGCTTAGAACATACTGAGCGATGCAGAGCTGCTACCGCTGTAGCATGATAACACATATATGGTTCGTTGTCCAAAATGATTTGATAGTAATCAATGGCTATTAAGACCTGTTCCAAGTTCTCCCCTCTCTGACAGAGCTCTGCATTTTGAATTTTGTTTTCTTACTCGTTGCTAGTAACTCCTGTTTGTGCGGCATTTACCCATTACATAAGAGGTGCCTTGTGCAGTATTGGCTTGAAAGTCATAGAAAAGGTTTTCCTCATAGTTGTGCTTATTCTGTGTGGATGTGGCCGCTGCCTCACATTCCTCACTCTATTCATATGAATTACATGAAGGTCGCTGCTTGGGGCGAGGCAGAAAATTTAAGTTATGTTAAGGCATGCCAAATACATGACGACGCAATCCATTAAATGAAATAATACGTCTTTAAAAATATAACATTGTGCCTTTCATTTAAAGGACAAAGTTAGGGTGGATTTTTTTCCCCCCAAATATCTAGATTTGAAATAAAGGTGAACTTGAAGTAAGTCCCTGGCATGCCCTTCCTCGCACTGATGTGCGTCACGCTGAGGAAAGCTCTTGAGCAGGAAGTCGATTTCTGAAGAGGCGGACAGAGCAGATACAGCTGAAAGCAAACCTCACAACACAACGCCGATGAGACCGGAGAGGACAGACGTCAGCTCATTGTACATGGAGCCACAGCAAATCAGGGAGGGCTACCTGGTGAAAAAGGTAACACAGACTTGGTCTCGAGCTGCATTCTGACTGTTTTCACTGTGTGCACTATATTTGCAAATATCCACTATAATATTCACTACTTCACGAGTTCTCTATGGTTCAATAATAGGAATTTAGTAATATTTTTTTTTATTTGATTTTCCTTCAAAATGGTATACTTTTTAAAACACATCAAGGATTTTATAAACACTGTGATAGATCCCTGTGAAATACTTATTCCAACCCAAACTCCATAATTTCCATAATTGAAGTGGGATTCTTTATAATTTTATGTACATTCAACTAAAACAAGAAGTGTGAGATTTTGGTAGACATGTTTATCTCGTGTGAAATTTGTGACTTTACTAGAGTAAGATAACAGTAACAATTTTGTTTACAATGTAACAAAAAATGTACTTTCTTTAGTTGCCCTGTTCTATTTTACCAAGCGAGTAGTGGCACTGCTATACAGGAAGTTTGCATAAATGATCCATTCTGTAAAGGCAGCGGCGTGAATTAGCTAAAAACAGTGTTAAGCGGCTCGTCCAGCCTCACCCCACCCCTCTCCCCTGGCAGCGCACGCTGCTGAGCTCCTGGAAGGTGGTGTGGGTGATTCTATCAGACGATGGTGTGGAGATCTACAGGAAGAAGGGCGACAGCACTCCCAAAGCCATGATCCCCCTGAAAGGAGCCAAGCTGAGTAGCACATGCCCAGACTTCCTGAAGAGGACGGTAAGGAGCTTCTGCAAACCACCGTCCCATGCATTCACCTTCACGCACTTTGGCCCATTTTTACTTTCAGAGCAGGACTACAAATTATGCAATTTAACCATTTTCCTAAAAAATGTTTCTTAGGAAAATGATTGAATAAATATAACTTAGATTTTAAATGCTGCATGTGTCTTTATATCCTTACTTATGTTCATATGAAAAGATTTAGTAACATGCTTGCTGTATAATATGTTTGTCCGTTTTGTTTTTATATGAGTTTCTGGGCACAATGTTGGTTGTCTCTATTCGGGGGGGGGGGGGGGGGCAGGGGGGTGGGGAACGATTTGAAGTGTAGCAAGAGTTTATGTGATTTTCCAATGGC
>JABFEA020000044.1:13421162-13457826 GCA_019775915.2 Cyphomyrus plagiostoma
GGCGTACAATTTATATTAGGTCAGCGTTCACGGTTCGACTTCTGATATTCAGATCGAGTTCTAGGTCAAACTGGTTTTTTCGACTTTCATGAAATTCGAGTTCTAGTGAGTTCGAGAACCGAGGTACCACTGTACTTGATTTGTGACCATAATGCTGAGATGTTAAGTCTTCAACCTGAATGTCTTCTGTGAGAATCCTAAGTTTTAATTGTAAACATGCCACATTGGCTGCCTGTTTTCCTAGTGAATTGTAAAAGCATGTGCTTTATTTCTTAGTTGTTTGTGTGCTTTCTCTCAGGTCACTGATAAAAGGGTGTCCAGGCATCATGGTCTGCTGGAGAACAATGATGGACAGCTGCGCATTAAACCTGTATGCATCTCATTTGTGATCCCCTCCATCAGCTCTTACTTCGTTGGGTTTCCCCTCCTGTCAGTTTTGGTTCCCCTACTTTTCTGTTAATCACATTTATTTTCCATTTTAAATGCAGTCATAAAATGTAAAGCATTGTAAGTTGTGTGATGTTTGTGTAACTCCTGTTACGCCTGTTTCTGTGTCTCATACACAGTACTTTAGAGTGCAATTTTATGTTTTATGGGTAAGAAAAATATTATATAACTTTTGGAAAAACTGGATTTAAGGTAGTTTGGGCTAAATCTGACCAAGAAAGTCCATTTAAACTGGGGTTCCTTAAATCTGACAAATTATCTGGCTATGTAAGAAATCCTGTTTTGTGATACAGGCCCTTACTGATGAGCTTCTCTTTCCTTTCAGACGCATGCAAACCCCTGCTTTTGGCAGTACGCTCTGGAGGATCCCCCACGGGCCCTGGAAAAGGACAGGTGGCACCCCCTTCACCCAGGGGAAATCTTCTCCCTCCTGCCAGGAAAGTACATCTATAGGGTCGTCTCCACCAAGGAGGAAAACACACAGGGGTACTTGTTTTTGTTACTCGCGGTAAAACTAATATTTGGCTACAATAATATGGCTTATTTAGTCATTGTGAGTGGTGACCTTTTTGGAGTAACAGTCCCAGATGGCTTGCTGCAGCATGTGGCTCAGTGAGCTAAGCCGCGGTGCCTGTGATCTCAATCTGACCTGTTTGATCGCAGCCTCAGTAAATCGACGGGCCCTTGAGCAAGGCCCTTAATCCCCAGCTCCCTGGGTGCCACTGCGGGTTGCTGCCCTTTACAGCCTGTTTGCTCTCACCTATAGAGAACATGTTTGGGCAGGCATAAAGAGAATTTCCCCAAGGATATTAAGAAAGTATCTATCTGTCTGTCTATCTGTCTGTCTGTCTGTCATTATTATTATTATTATTATTAAATTGTGGCTGTTGAGCCTGGCAGCATGTATTCATGCGCCTTGGAATCACCTTTGTTACGTTTTGTGGCTGTGGTATCGCACTCAGCTGGCTAACGGTGCCTCGGTTGCAGCCTTCCGCCTTTGTTTAGAGGGTAAAACCCGCTGTTATTTTCTATTTGTCTTTTCAGCACAACTGTGTTCTATTTGCCAATGTCATGGAAGCTTTGCATTTTGAAAGCCTTGGGGTGCACACAGACGGTGTCCTGTCTCTTACGGTAACAGCCGAGTTTTGGCGGAGGATGGGGCCAGTGTGGGGAGTCGGGGGCAGAATGGGCTGAGTGCGCCAGGCAGACCTGACACCTCAGAGAGGCGCGCAGAGTCCGCACTGTCAGACCTCAGACGAGAGGACGATGGCGCTCGCTCTCCGAAGCAGGCGAGTAGGCAGGGCATTGCTGATGGGGGGGCTGTGAAGCCAGGTGATTTCACATTACTCAAAGGCTGTTTTCGATATTACTCTATAGGCCAGCACAGTGGATTCTGGGAGTGAACGGCCGAAGGCAGAAGAGAGGAAGCGGGTGCTGCCTGCGTGGATGATGCAAGCGGCCGCTTTTGTCCAGAGCCCCCCCACACCCAAAGGTCGTCTCACACCCACAACTCACTCATCATATTTTAGGATTTTACTGTTGTCATCCCATAATGTCAGGCAGCATGAATAAACCCGTAAAATGTGATCGGTTGCATCGAGAGGGAAGAAAGTACTTTAAATTAGACTAAAATAACAATTCACTTTTAGGAAAAGCCTTATTATACGATTTGGGTAACGATTGTCCTCCAGCCATTAAGCAAAGTATTAATGTGACCAATCAGAAATGGAAAAATAAATCAGGTGACACCACACTAAATTTCATTGATTAATTACTGGTATTGTGTAACTTTTACAGAACAAGACATAATAAATTAATTTTTCATAAACATTAAAATTGTAGAACCACTGTTAGACCATTCCAAAAGTCTTAAAGTGTTTTGGAAGAAATTTCAATTTATAATTTAATTTGTCTGTAGTGTTGTATGTTTAATGTGTGCAGGTTTTTTTTTTTCAGTGCAGCAGTTATATAAAATCCACCTTTTTTTCCCCTTAGGCGTTAAGAGGGGTAGAGGGCAGATGACCCCATCCCAAGCCAAAGTACCCAGCTCCACCCCAGGAAGAAGAACCACCTGCTCAGGAGATGAGTCAGAGCAGGGTGAAGCAGAGCATTCGCTCAGGTGGGGGAGGAAGAAGAAGAGGTGCAGTGAAGACGTCCAGAGCCCCTCCACCTCGAAAGGCGTTAAATGGGGTGGAGGGACGGCAGCCCCATCCCAGGCCAGCTCCACACAGGGAGGGCAAAGCGCCGTCTCCTCAGGGGATGAGTCGGAGGATGGTGGAACAGAACGTTCACTCGGGAAGGTGATGAAGAGGAGCAATGAGGAAGATGACGCACGAAGCAAGGTTCTCTGACGTTTCAAATTCTCATTCGCTGATTCTAAACCATTATGGCGTCGTTCATGAATATCCCCCTGAGGCTCCGTAGCATTCTTGGAAGGTGCAAATTATTTTGGTTTAACAGGCCTCTGGGTCATTCGTCACAAAGGCCAGGCGCCCAGCGAGGCCCATCCAGGCGGAGACGAGCGAGGAGTCCGACGACCCTGAGAGAGCGACTGGAAGCAACGGAAAACCTGCATCTGCAGCTGAGAAGAAGCCGGACTCTTTTATCAGGAAGGAGGGTCCTTCACAGGCAAGGAACTCACAGCGAGTCCCCTGTCCCTACGGCAAAGACTGTTACAGGTACAGTGGCATGGAGATGATGCTCAGTGACACTGGACTGCAGCTAAACCAACAACAACCTGCTCTGAGAAATAAATTCAATCAGACTAAATGTCAGTAGACAAAGAAACTGTAACGATATTACAGTACAGAATGGATCACCGGGGTTGGAATGTAATGAAACTTGTTTGACGGTTCTTAAGGCATTAAATCTGTCTTTTGCTAATGTCATATCGGCTTAACTATTCTAAAGGACGAAGCAAGGTTATATCAGGGGTATACATAAATCATGTTCAATTTTTGGGGGCCGGGAACCAGTTAATTGGTTTTGCATTATTTCTTATGGGAAAAATTCGATCAGAACTCAAACTTTTTAGCATTCGATCCGGAGTTCTGAACGGATTAAATTCGAGTTCTGAGGTACCACTGTATATGCTTTTATCCAAAGCACCAATTTGAGCCGGGTTAACCAGTGCCTGGAGCAATTGAGGTTAAAGGCCTTTCTCGAGTGTTCAGTGCTACCATATTATTGTGTTTCTTAGGAAGAACCCCATTCATTTCAAAGAGTGCAGTCATCCTGGTGACAGCGACTATGAGGAGAACCCCGAGGACGAGGACGACAGACCAGAGTGTCCGTATGGGACCAGCTGCTACAGGTGGTGCTGGGGTCTGAGCCCTTCTTCTTCTGTGTCGGTCATGTCCCATGGCAGACCACTTCTGAGGTGGAAAAATCCTATATCTGCCCAGCATATATGTATAGTACAAAAACAACAAAAATCAAGTATTTGCTTGTATTCAGGTCTCTTCTGTGATGGTTGTTGGGGATTGTTGGGGATTATCCTACCCCACATTGTGGGATATGATAAAAGCAGACATAGGTCTGCTTGAGTCTGGGGGGAAAAAAGCCTACGATTGAGAGCTACCGTTAAGGAGCACAACAGATTGGCAAAGAAAAACTGGAGTGGTTTGAAATAAAGAGACATGGTATCCCTAAAGTGACTGGGGGATCCCGGACTTGTAACCAATTTAAGATGCACCTGATGCCAATCTGTGACAGTTGGGGTGGTTTCCATCCAGATAAATGTTTCTTTTTCCAGAAAGAATGAGCAAATATCGCATGCTCCTGATGTGGATAGGTGTTAGGGATGCACACAAAAGATATAAAATTATTATAATAACTGCCAAAGGTGAGGATTGCAAGCACTGTCTCAAGGGCTGAATTGAGTTGTTGCACAATGCCAAGCATCTTGACAGTTCAGTAGGATGAAAATCTGAAATAAATGCATCCCAATTGTATTAACCCCATGACAGTTTTAACTTCATTAAATTTTAGATGTAACAACACAATGGAAAAAGGTGTAAAGCTTCTATGGTGTAAAGTGGCATTTATTTAAAATTTGGTGTTTAAAGCAAATTACTACATTCAAATGGACACATATCATTTACAAACATCAGGAAAGATTGGAAATGTAGGAGATCATGAACTGCATCCTGTCTGCATTTATGACAAGAGGTCGACAAATTATCAATTCTTTTTCTTTTCCCAGGAAAAACCCGCTGCACAAGAAAGAATACAAACACACTAAGGATCCAGGTATATTTTATGTTATGTTGTGTTTTTGTCTAATAGGTGGTGAAAAGCAAAACCCAGTGAAGCATATTTAAGGTCTGTTTATATTCTCCAGCTAAAAGGGCTTCAGGGGAAGAAGATGCTGATTTGGATGATGACAGCTTCATGGTTGACGAGAGTGAATCTGCCGACGATGATTCCGACTACGTTCCTTACGAGTCTGACGAAAGTGTGAACACGAAAAAACAGAGAGAGACTCTGCTCAGAAAGTGACCGAATCTCATACTGAAGCTTTATTTTAAACCATTTAAAAACACTGGACTAGAAATAAAAGTGCAATTGGCGTTTTGCTTAATGTTTATAACCCGCAGCGCTCCAAGTGATGAATCCTTCATTCTTGTAGGATATCAAACCTGGAGCAGCTTTTCATTTTCACCCCAAATTCATCCTTTCATGTATTAAGACTTGCCTGGTGGCTGGTTTTGTCTGTAAAAATTCCAATGTTGAGAATGACTAATCCAAAAGTGAGGAATGTTCATGTGGCAACCACTCCAGCTTGGCATGTATATCGCCCCCCCCTTACCATCCAAACACTCTAAGGAAGCACAATTAACAGTCCAACGAATGCAAACACCCTGAAATTTTAATTATAAAAAGAAAAGATATAATAACTCGACCAAAGCAATATATATCCCAACCCTAATAATTACACATAACGTATTTTCAAAACACGAAAATAAACATGCCACCCTGTGTCCATGAAATGAAACAAGAGAAAGACGGGGAAAAAAAACTCACTATTGCACTAGGATGCTCGGACGCGGTGAGTCGGCGCTTGTTCGGTGCCGGTGGGGCCCCAAGCTTCTCTGGTAACTTGGGGCGCTGTTATCTGCTCCCTAGCCACGCCTTGGGAGTAGCTTCTCAGACAAGCCGCTCGTTCCCCCTTTTCTCGTCGCTGGAAACTGTCCGTCCGCTGTGCCCGCACTCTTCGCCTGCCTCCTCTGTCTTTTCTCTCTCTCCTCTCGCTCTTTCTCTCTCGCCGCCCCTTCTTCGCCGCCGTTACTCTTCTCTCCCCTCTCACATGACCAGGGACCAATCTGCTCAAGACAAGATTGAACCCCTTAAATTGTGGAGTACCCCAAAATTACAGAAAAACGTAAGCAGATACATAAAATAAATAAATAAATCTCCATTCCATCTTTCACAGGTTTCATTTATTTTACATTGTGGTTTAAAAAAAAATTATATGAAAGCACAATAACTTGCTGATTACTGTTTTCCTCTGTTCCCTCTTCTGCTAATTAGAAGTACAGATTTTTAAGTTGTGTTTTATTGGACAGCAGACTTCTTATAAACATGCTCAGTGACCTTCTGTGCAATATGTATTGGGAACTCTGTACAGTTTAAAAACTGGGAGTTAAAAAATAGGATTTTGACTTAATTAGATTATGTATTACAAAAGTAGTTTGATTTATCTTTCATACCCCATCGGATCTCTTCAATGATGTTTACCAAATTCCACGTGGCCCTGATTTACTGAAGGATTATTCCATGTTAATTCAACAAATTTCCAAAAAAAAAGTTTGCATCACCTTTTTAGAGCTGTCACGATTACTTGATTATTTAAGAGCATCGTTTAAAATTGATTACTCTGCAAATCACTTGCTTCTGCTTAATATCACCTCTGTGAAATACAAAATATTTCCATACAGTGGAAGGTCTTTTCATGTACAGTACTTGTTTGCTGTACCCCTCATCACTTATTTTTATTTAATTCCCCAAGAACACACCACAAGATCTGAGTGAGTCCAGCAACATGGACGAGAGTGATTGTGATTGTCTCATGGAACAGATACTGAGCTCATGCAAAAGCAGCAGCAGCAAATTTTTGACTGTTCTTTTTTTAAAACATATACTACACAATGTTGAAAAGGAACCATCATTAAAATTGCAAAGCTTGCTAAGTTTGGTTTCCTATGACTGAGTGAAAATAATTTAGTAGAACATGTTTATGGATTCACTGCGGCAAACTATCGCAGTCTTTGTGATGTGACAACCGCATGTGTATGAAATACCATGTTGATCATTGCACCAGTGGAGGTCCTACACCATTTTGACTGGGGCGGGGGGCATTTATACACTGCTTTGCAGTTATATTTTACAGTATTTTCAAATAAAGTGGGGATCAAAAATAGAGAACGACATTTTTATAATATGGAAAGTCACAACTTATCTGAATTCAAAGTCATTCTAATATCAATAGAAGAAATGTATTTTAAACATATTTCACCAGTGAAAGCTATGCCCCATTACAAAATAAATGGTTTAAACAAGAAATTTAAAGATCAAAATTTGAGAATGATTTGATATACTTGACGGTTTTTGGATCCAATTTGAAATATTTGGCAAATCCAACTATTTGGCAACATTTGTAGCCATTTTACAAGATGGCAGAACCTTGTAAGGTGACCAAAACCCCGTGACGTCGGGTTCAGATGACGGCTGATGGGATGACCCTCTTAGCCAAACTAGTCATCCAAGTTCCAAAAAAGTATGGTTGTCAATATATCTCGTCGGTGTTCAGTTCAACAGCTGGAACTGGTCACCAAATGAGTTGTGGCCAGGGCAGGAACTTGCCTTAACAGGGTCTTATCATGTGGGATAATATGGTCTGAAAGCCCCCTCCACTGTGTCCAAGACACCCATCAGCAAGAAGAATGAAAAGGCTAATTTGGTTTGATAGACAATTCAGGTCTCAGCGTTTGACACATTCACAATACATAAGCGAAATAAGACTGAAAAGCTAAGATCTCACATTTCCTTTATTCATTTGTAGGTCATGGGCCAATTACCAAAAAGCCATTTTCAAGCCATTTCTTATTTTTTTCTCATTCTACAGACCCAGACTGCAAAATGCAAAAGTAAAACGTCAAAATAACTTAAAGCAGATCCTTGCCTTCTTGAAATTGAAAGGATTATTATGTCAGATTTTTTTCTTGTAGTTTTTTTTCCTTATTCTGCAGAATTCAGTGCAAAATGCAGCAATAAAATCTCAAAGCAAAACAGATTATGCTTATTGCACCTTCTTGTATTAACATCAACTTCCTGTATTAACAATAAATAATTTTGTGCCATGGTGCATTGTCAAACCCCTAACCTTGACCAGTATAAGGAGTTGGATGATGAATGCATTGTAGCAATGATGTAGTGAGACAACAAGAGATGCAGTAATGAGCTGATCTTAAACGTCAAATATTGGAGGTCTACATTCTATCGGGAAAATGTTATTCCACCTTTTAACAACACAATTAACTAATATAATCACAAATATTAAGTCATGTTAACAAATCAAGATGAATGCACCTGCTAATCAGTAGTGCAGCTAACTCAGCATTTGGGCAATATTCCCTTCTAATGGTTCTACTGCATAACATCCAGTGAGAAATGAGTGCAATAATGGCCCAGCTGTTTAATACCCCTGTGTTATTCCAGAGTGTTTTCTCCGTCTCATGAAAATTGTACGGCTGGTATTTGCACATCATTCAACAGGCTGCAGCTATTCTCAAATCCCCCCAACAAAATGATAAAAGCTGGTCAGAAACAGTACCGTAATATAAAGAATGATATAATGAATCGTTTGACACAGCAGAATTCCATCCACTCTGGTGGATCCGGTCAGTAGACAATGACGGTGTTTTTTTGTGGATGTCAGGAATAAAGAAAGGCAAACTCTGGAATAAATGACTGGGTGGCTTAAGCGGTTGCATTTGAGGTTATTTTGCTGATAGGCACCTTGGTTGCAGTTTAGTGTCGGGTGAGGCAGCTCAGGGAAGAAGACGCGGTTCTCGCAGTCTGAATGTGCTGATGGGACATGCTTAGGACAAGCTGCCTGCGTGATGTTCGCACGGCGAAGTATGAGTGCACTGACAGCCTCGAAGAACCGGAGCGTCCGGATGTCTCTTACCCTGAGTCTGCTATCCTGGACTGGGAGAGTCTGCAGGAGTTCAACGAATGCTTCACCAAGTACATCAACTGGGCGCGTTTGCGCGAGCAGCACAACGCCGTGTTCAGGGAGCAGCTGGAGACTCTGCGCGGGATAGAGGAGGCCTCTGACCTGGAAGCCGGCTTTGTCACGCAGATCGAGCTGAACCGGCAAAGGATTAGCGAACTGTCATCTCGACGCACCGAATTAGAGGATGAGCGGAAAAAAGCTGAGTGGGTCCTGAATGAGCACAACCACAGGTAGAGTAAGCACTTGTCATCCAGACAGTACTGTTTTCCCGATCTCTGTCCGGACTGCTTTTGGGTGCCCTCCTTTTAGCCCCCTTACCCGCTAGCAACTAGCGCTAATGCCTTCAGCCCCAGATAGCAATAAGATTTAAGGGTTCTAGTGTTACCAATAGCTATACTTAGAATATGTTCGCCACTGAAGTTTTGTATGACAAAGGTGTACTTATTATTAGCAAAGTACAAGTACATTGGGGTAGATGGTGGTGCAGAAGGCAGTACAACCGTTTGGCAACCAGAGGGTTGCTGGTTTGAGCTCCTTACCCCATCAAAGTGTCCTTGAGCAAGACACTGAACCCCAAATTGCTTTGGGGTGCTTTGAGTACTCAGAAGAGTAGAAAAGCGCTATATAAATGCAGTCCATTTACCATTGTCAAAGGCGCATAGGTTTGGTGCATTTTTGTTCATTTCCTTTGTCAGGTACAGGAGTGAATGTGAGCACCAACAGCAGCTGTGGAGCACTCTAGAGCAGCTTAATAAGGTAAAAGCAGAATTGGATCAAAAGGGGCAAATTTATATAGGCAGGAAATTACATATCATTTCACAAAGGTGAAAAACTGCACTTAAATTACTCTAATTTTTCTCTGTTTGTCAGAATGGGACACAATGATTGATTATCATAGCAATAACTGGTGCAGCTGGCTTCATGTACTGATTTAACACATGTGGATCGCACATTTGATTAAAAGATTTAAGGCAAGAACAGTACATGGACAAAATCTTAAGTTCCCTAAAGATCTTTGTATCTCTCCTGTAACAGACGGACATTTTGATGAAAGCTCAGATGCCATTCATATGTACAGATTCACGCTGAAGACCTTAAATGAGAATGTTGTCTGCTGCGTTTCAGGAAGCTGATGCTGCTTCGCTAAGAAATTTGGGGTTTCAGATCCAGTGCCAGTTGCTTAAAGATGACACCAGTTCCACTAAAGAGAGGAACAAAAAGGTATCCTCTTAGTTAAATGATTAAAGGCTGGCTTTAAGACTTTTGACCCACTATCCAATAAAGTGCTTCTCATATTGAATCATTCTAAAATAAATGGGTCGTATACAAACAGTGGCTGATAAGAATGCTGGAATCTGTGTCCACCAATATCATTTCACATACTGGATGCACTGTTGTGTGTCTCTTGTCCTGCAGAACCTCACTGCGATAAAGGCCTATGTGGACATTCTGCGACAGATAGACCAGACAAACCCACGAGTCTCTGTCGTGTCGTGTGGAATTACAGAGGTATGTTTCTACTTTCATTATGTCATTATGGAAAATAACCTTGCAAATATATCCTTTTTAAAAATCCAAACATTTCTAAATACTATCATAATCACATTATCCCTTAACGAAATCAGTGGATGACACTCTGGCGTCATAGACAAAACACCCACATAGCAGAAAAGTTATATTGTTGATGATACATTTTTCTGTTTCTCTTTTTAATTTGATCCCAAGAATTGCAGATAATATAAGAATAATTAAAAAGTAACTTAGCCAAGTTTAAAAATTTGTAGTGCTATTCTCTATAAGCAATAATACTGACAGCATAAATGCAAAGCATTGTGGGCATTTTAAGTCCCTTTCACCACTTCATTGCTCTGAAACCAGGAGAAATTCTTAACCCAGAGATGTGTCACAATCCTGCAGAGTCAGTTGGAAGAATATGGGAGCATCATCTACCAGCTGCAATCAGAAAAACAAAGGCTCCAGAATAAGGTGCGTTACCATCGTGGTAAAGAGTTTTCTATCAAGAGTCATGATTGTACTAAAAAATTCCTGCAAACTCAAGCAGCCCTGCTTGTAAAAGACAGAACAGCACAAATACATATTCTGCACGAAGTATCTGCATCAAAACACAGATTTAAAAAATATGCTTCTGCTAAATTCATTGTAAATGGAGCAGTTCATAGTTATTCAAGAGATTAATATTCCTCCATGAATCACCACTTTATCATGGTGGAAGTGTGTGTGCTTCTGTGATCCTAGGAGCTATGTTGTTGGGGGCTGTTACCCCAGGTAGGGTCTCCCAAGGCAAATTGGCCCTATGTGAGCTGCCAGACAAAGTACAATTTAAATACACCCCATGATTACCACAAAGGAAGAGGCTGCCCGGCTCATATTGGGGAGACCGGGGCCCTGCCCTGGATCCAGGCATGAGCTCAAAGGCAAGCACTGGTGGCTGGGTCTTCGCCCAGGTGCCCCGGCCAGGCATAGCCCATAAGGGTAACATTGGTCCTTCCTGTGGGCCCATCATCTGCAGGGGTGGCCCTGGGGGTCAGATGCAATGTAGCTTGGGTGTCAGTCGCAGGCAGGGGCCACGATGGATCAATAGTCAGCAACCAAATCTGGTTATAGGCACATGGAACATAACCTTTCTGGTGGGAAAGGAGCCTAAGCTGGTGCAGGAGGTAGAGAGATACTGACTAGATATAGCTGCAGAAAAAAATTAAGAGACCACAGCATATTTTTTTGTTTCAGTCATTTCTCAGTTTATGAGTATGCACCTGTGTAAACTACACATTTTTTATTTTTATTTTTTTGCAAATTCCAGCCTGGCTATTCTCTCATTGATGAAGGGCTTCTTCCTTGCTTTGTGGGACTTCAGTCCTGCTTCTAGGAGCCTGATACAAACTGTCCTAGCAGTGCACCTCACACCTGCACTTAATGTTTTCCCATTCCTTTGGAAGGTCAGGTGATGTCACCCTCTGTAGCCCAATAATTCTGGTCTTCTCAGACCGCAGTGTTGGAGCAAACAGCAAAATGCACCCAGGAGAGCCACGATGAGGAGACCCGGCTGTACAACGAGAAGGTTAACATGCTGCATGAGGACTTAGAGGAGGCCGAGTGCACGCTGGAGAAGCACACGAGCAAGTGCCGGCACCTGGACTTCTATCTGGCTTCTCTGGAGAACGAACTGGACAGATATATGAGGGTTATCAAGAAAGAGGGCGACAGGTGTGACACAGACATGTGTTTCTTGTGTCAGTCTTTTGAAAAGAACTATTAAATATTTCAGCCGTTTCCAGTAATCATTTTAATAACCAGAATACTTTTGATTGTATTCTGTAACTGAGTGGAAGGTCATTTCTTTGAGTTTTTTTTAATTATCTTTTTGACAATCACTTGTGCATCGATCTAGCTACTCGGTGTCACTGTTTCTGTCTGTTTTTCTCAAACTATCGAGAACTGTATCCTGCCACCATTGTCTCTTGTCCGTGACACTCATTTATTAGTCTTTTCTACCTGAAAGCACAGAAATGCACACATACACATGCAGACCGGGTAGAGGATTATTTTGAAGGGGTGCATCAACAGTATGATGTAATAGAGCCAATGGGAAAACTTATATTTAACGTCGTACCAGAAATTGTCATTGTAATATATCTTCTTTTTCTTATTCCACCTGACAGACTGAACTTGGCAATTACTGCTACTTCTTCGATGTTCTCGACGAATTTACAATTTGGCCAAACCTCCCTGGTGGGCAGCAGAGGAAGAGGTAAGGATGTTTGGGGGACTGAGATTTGGAGATGGATGGGCGCAGATCCCAGTTAGAGCCGTAGATGAATCAGTGTCTCAAGCTTCTCCCAGACTCCCAATGTCTTCTTAAGTTAAGTTCTTAACTTGTGAACTTGGACAATAGCCGACAAATGAGTAAATATTCAGGAGAAAAATTATGGGATGAAAAGTGCATGAGTTATTTGCACAGCAGCTATAATGTTCCTAGCAGATTTTAGGAGACCAGTGGGCAACTTTGATTCGTCAAACAAAATGGCTGTTTTATACGTTATTTAAGAATTCTGCTAATATTTTACAGTTTCAGGTATGGAAGAATTTTATGGGTTGTGGCCCGGATTATCTTCAACTACTTAACGGTTTAATTAATTAAATTTAACTATATATACACACACACACACAGCAGGTTTCACCTTGGGATGTATGTTTAGCCGGGAGCAAACTCAGCCCAACCAAATACTAGGTCTGGAAGCGACATGATTATGCTTTCTTGGGACAAAAAGCAAGGCCACTTGAATCAGTGTGTTTTATATGTTATTTTTGTATTACTGGGGGTTACCTTTTAAATCAGTGCTAATGAGGGTGTACAAAACATCGTGCCATTGAAAGTCATCTGTCTGGTGAAATAGAACTGAGGAAAGTAAAATGGTGCTTTCATTAAACTTCATAAAAGTTCATGCATTATAAATGATCTTGCATGTACAACTGTAATTTAGCAGTGCAGTTAGGATTTTCTTTTCTGTCATGCATGCACGTTGACATGAACCAGTGTGGATAATCTCAGTGTGGCTGAGCACCCTAAACTGGCCAGAGCTGGTGATATCCAGCCTGCTAAACAGCGGAGGCCATTTGATCAGCTCTGAGCATATTTACATTATTTCTTACATAGATCTTACTCAAGCCATACAGGACATCGCCAATGCAAAACCTCGCCAGAAGGTCCTGAAGGAAGACGCGCTAAATGATAAGGATGTTACATCCAAAGAAAATGTGCTGGAGGGGATGGAAAGGGGGAAGCCGGTGGAAGAAGGGAAGGAGATTGAAGAGCAGATGGACTCAGTTTTATACCAAAATGTCGGTGGTGAACCTGAGGATGTTCCAGATGGAAGCCAGATCAGTAGGGGGTTTCAAATGCTCCGTGATCTCCTGAGAAGGAGACTGTGCAAGCACAAGAAGAAGGTGCCTGAACCTGAGCCTCAACCTGAGCCTGTGGTCAACATCTACACCAAGAGCCGATATGTGATTGTAACTGGCGAGAGCAGCTACATGAGGCCTTACTTCTTCTCTTCCCCCTCAGCAGGACATGTTTCCATCACCAAGACTAATGGCACAACACCATCTGATGAAGACTTAGGAAAGGAAATACCCATTCCTGTTCCTGTTCCTGTTCCCTCCCCAGCTCCCTCACCCCCACCACCATCTACTCCTACAGGAAATGGGAAGGAGGGTGGAAATGGCAAAAATGGCAGAAAGGAGGGCGACAAGGAGGAAGATGTTGTGGGAGGAAAATATGGGAAGAACGACCAGAACGGAGGTGAAGAAGACTCTCAGCATCCGGAAAGTGACCCAGCTCAGCCCTTCAAGACAAATGAGTCGGGCAACATCTCTGATGGCGGTGGTCACTATTTGCTCCTACCCATAATGCCCCTCCCAGGAGCTAGCCCATCCTCTGGATTCATGAGCTATGAGAAGGTGGAGGTGGCCGAATCTGTCGAGAAGATTTCTGACAACGACCGATTCAAAGCCTATGAGGAGACTGTTGTTATTGTGGAGACAATGGTTGAGAAGACCAGCAAGAAAAAGCATGGAGGAAGATCCTACTAATGTCCTCTTTACTACCCTAACTTACAGTCTGGATTCCAGCTATGGAATAATTGCAATTATGACTGACTTTGTTTGACAAGCTACTTTTTATGCATATTCCATTAGCATTGACAGCATGAAAACAGGGAGTATGATAAGAGTCAATTAAAAAAGGGAGAAATCAACAAAAATCTTTCACAGGTGTATGCTGCATTCAAAAAAGATTTTACACTCTACCTTTGAATTAAACAAACTTCAGTAGCTATGATTTTTTGGTTGGAGTCCACTGATTAATCTGTGTATTCAAAATAAAGACATCTTTAAATTGTTGTGTGTATTTTGGTAAGCCTACTTTAAAGCATGCCCAATCTCTTTGCTTTGTTTCGATTTTGCTGACTAAACACTTGAGAAAGTGAATCCAATGTACAAAGCTATAAGACATATTAAGTACTATTAAATTAAATAGTAAATTAGTTTCTAATCCAAGAGTTGGTGTGTTTTTGTGGTGCCCCACTTTAGTAGTTATTTTACCCACTCCAGTGTAGTGCCACCAAAATCACTGAGTTGGCTGCTTAGGTCTTTAGCTCTCCTCACGTACATTTGTGAATAACTGACAACTTACATTCTGTATCATAATGTACATTCATTGTTCAAGCCATGACCAGTAAAACCGGTGGAACTGCAGTTCCAATTGAGTAACTTTAAAAAATTACTTCTTTAATTGCACAAACAAAAACATTCACAAAACAAACTTGACAATTATCATTCAGAAGGTAGAAAAACTAAGAAAAATAGAATAGAACTTCTATGAAAAGTAAACAATTAAAGTTAAATAGCATTTGATATATTGCTCATATTTACATTTTCCAAAATTAAAAAATATTAAACAATACTGTTCTAAGTCATTTATATTTTTAAGGGCTGGTGGGTAGTGAATCCAGCCAGGATAGAAGGACATCCACGTAATCTTCTGTGGTGATATACACTTCCTCCTCTAGACACTGTGGGTCTTGGAAGATACTCGTGGCTATGATGGGATCATGGTGGGATTTTGAAATTTTGGCTTTTGGGATCTGACAATTTTGCTATAAATCAGCATGGCATTCTAGAACTTGGCTGTTAGGATGTGAGAGTTTTGCTCTGAGTCATGTTGAGATTCTAGAATGTGCGCCGCTGGCATCTGAGAGTTTCGCTTTCAGTCATGTTTGGATTCTAGAGTCTGGGCTGTTAGAATTTCGGTCTAAACCAGGATGGTATTCTATAGTCAGGGTTCTTAGAATCTGAGAGTTTTGCTGCTAACTTGGAGTTCTTTAAGATATAGGGACCACCAACAAACTCCAATTGATTTTATTTATGTATTTATTTTTATGAAATGAGAAAGATAACAAAATGGGAATTATCTCATTGGAACCTCTGGGATAACACCCTGAGTTTGAATATTTTAATTTCCTTTTGGTTTGATAAAAATACAACAAAACCTACTCACTATTTATTATACAAATCCCAACAAAAAATAAAAAAACAGATTTTCAGGCAAAATAATAAAGATAAGCAGACAAATAAAGCTGTTCAAATAAGAGATTATTTTAACATGTTCCAACTACATTTTACCTTTTGTGGTTTTACACACCCTAGCTGGCAAATATCAATTAATAAATCAACTATCAACTAACAGACAAATAAAATACTGAACCCCCCGTTTCAGACCTGGACAAAGCCATTGAGTAATAAAAAAAAAAGAGCTTGAGTTATCGCCTCACATACCAAAGCGTCTGTGCCAACAGACCAGTGCTAAAATCAAATGTAAAGTCATAAGTCCTGGGAATACAATTAGCCACAAGTTCATGAACTTAAAAATATACAGTAAATACAAACAATTTATTACGGCCCTGACTGATACAGCTTAACTAATTTAAGCTATTGATTTTTTTTTACTTAATACCTTTCCCATTCCTTACACCCTAACCAGGTGACAGATACTTAACCCGTCCCAGAACATCCCTGCTTACCCAATCACAAAGTATCTGACACTCTGACACTGGGATGACATCACTGTCACAGACACCTTTAACGAGATGACATCACTGTCACGGACACCTTTACTGGGCAGATCTTCATGGCTCCAGCATTACTACCATCTTCTATTAAACATGGACTGAAAAATGGAAACAGGGCCCCAGTGAATCTGTCTTTAAAGGTGTAGATGAGTGACGTGTCAGCGGGGTTGAAGAAGGACACCTCCCCCCTGTCATAGTTGACCTTCACTCTGACCCTCCGCGGTTTCTTTGTCAGTCTCAGGCGGGTTGGTTGTACGGTCCATGCTTCATACTCATTGCCGTTCCTCAGAGATACAACCCAGAATCCTTTCTTTGGCTTGCATGTAATCACCCCCTTCCTGTTAGCAGACTCTGCTACCACCCCGATATCCCACTCAGTTTTGTCCCCCACCTCCACCTCCCAGCTGTGTTTTCCTGAGCTAAACCCCTCAGAACCCAGCACACATGCACAGGGGAAGAATCTCTCTGGGCTGTCAGGAAGTTGCTGATAAATTCCAGTGTGTCTCACGCTGGTCAGGTCATCAGACAAAGAGAGCCAGCGGTCTGCAGTGTTTGGGTTCAGAGTTACAGGAGCTGTGGGCCAAAGAGGAAGCTGCAGTAAATAATCTCAATACAGTAAGAAACAATCAGCGTTTTAAAAACAACGTGAGCAGGATATTGCTGGACTCTGGCTGCTCCTCATACATTTGTTTTTATGTTTATAGTGTTTCATTGCTATAGGTTACATAAGAAATTTACAAACGAGATGGGGCCATTCAGTCAGTTTTCTCTTTAACTACATGCAGTGGCCAAACAGATCAGTTTTGGCAAAGCAATCCAACAGGACGCAACGGCCACCACGACAGACCTGGAGCTGCTGCCTCGTGTCACCCACGACTTCTGGAAACCCCCAGAAACGTGGCTGCAGGGCCGCAGTACAGGTGCAGACAATTTAAACCCCAAAGATCCACCTGAGGGCTTTCCCATCAACCACGCCGACCGGACTGAACTACCCAGTGAGAAAAGAGCAGCTGCCTCACAACCAGTGGCAGGAAATATTTTTTTTCACTATGCCAGTGCAGCTAGGCTGAGCCCCCAGTGAGTGTCAGTATAACCCACTCAGATACTGCTCTCTGCTTTATAAAGCCATTTCCCCCAGTACTCACTGTACCAGTGCTGCTAGGCTGAGCTCCCAGTGAGTGACAGTGTAACCCACTCAGATACTGCTCTCTGCTTTATACAGCCATTTCCCCCAGTACTCACTGTACTGCACAATCTCCAGCATCTTCTCCCAGACTCTGAACTTCAGAGACCCCAGGTGTTTGGCCACATCTATCAGTGCCCCTGAAGGCAGCTCTGGGTCCTGCAGTGAGCACTGGGCTCTGCGAAGACAGTGAAAGGCAGTCAGTGGTGCTGTGGGGCATGAAAGGAATCAAACACACAAGTGAAAAGTGACAGAGTCTGCAGCAGGGGCGCTTTTAACACGGGTGCAATCGGTTTTAATGCACCATGGGCCCCTGCAGTGATGGGGCCCTGTTTGGGATTTGGACGGTTCAAAATGATGTTAAATTATGGTGTTAAATTAGTGCCAAAACTCGCGTGCATGAAAACCACACATGCGTATGCGCTTGTGAGCAAAAAACCCTGCTTGCTCCCTACACCCTCGCATCTGCATGCCACTCGCTTGCTCGACAGGATGAATTTTGCTTTAGAGCTATTAACCCCTTAGTTGTTGCTCCATTGCACTTTAAGTGGATGCAATACAACAATTAATAACTATTAAAGACAAAAATAATGTGAAAATCCATTTGAGGCTAACTTAACCACGGTCAATGACAATTCAGTCATCTTCATTTTCTACCAAAGCAAATAGCCAATCGTAGTCAATATTCTAAAAAACATATCAAAGGAGCGGTGATATTAGCCAATGTGCCCGCTTCCAAAGCGTCAAAATTCATCCTGTCCAGCAAGTGCTGTGCAGACGCGAGCGCGTAGAGGGCACGGTTTTTTTGCTTGCTAACGCATACCCGCGTGTGGTTTTTATGTGCGCGAGTTTTGCCACTAATGTAACGCCATACAAAATGGTCAGCCGGACCCCTATGACAAATTCTTGCGCCGACATCTGCAGAACCTTAAAAGCAGCCCTGGTCTGCAGCAGTACTAACTCCACTCAGTCCAGAGAATTTGCTGATTAGCTTGATTAAAACCTCACACAACCGTTTGATGATACAATATTACATTGGTATTGTGTTCCTGTTTGTTTGTTTGTTAAGTGGCCTGGAATTATCTCCAGAACACTGCAACATCAAAGTAGTTTAGGTAATAACTGAAAGCATATAATAATTATTATTACATACTTATCTCTGATATCCTTTATGGTCTGAAAAACAGGGAAACAAAATGGAAACATTATCTATAAAACATGACATAGATTTGCAAGATAACCTGTCAGACATTTGTGAGGATCTTTGGGACATTTCTTCTCTGAGTGTGTTTATATTTGTTGTGTGTTCAGCAAGAGCTGGGGGTAGTTGCCTGTTCTGGGCAGAAATACTCAGTATTGAAATGTTTTAATTCCTTTTTTCAGACATACAACAGGGCTCTTTATCAAACACACAAACACGCAGAAAAATATAAGAAAATCATCTCCTACCTTCAAGAAGAAGATGTCCCCAGCTTCCATGGCCTTCTCAATATCTCGGATCTTCTCTGACAGGGTGGAGACCTGTTTGGAGGCATTTTCTATCTTCTGCTTCATCTGCTCACTCTTCTGTACCTCTTCCTCTCTCAGTACAGTCAGTCTGGCCTTCTCTTCATCTCTCAGGAACTGATGGAGTTCCTCAAATTCCTCCTTTATCCTCCTCTCAGTTTGCTGGGACTGACTCTGACAGTGAGAAATTTTCATTAATTCAGAAGATAATTCTCATAGTGAAGTTTTACTATCTCAGAATAAATCTCCATACCTTCATGTGTTTAGCTGTTTCTTCAAACTCCTGTTTAACTTTCGTCAACTTCTCCAGATTTTCCTTTAGTGGAATCAGTAAAGACCTGACTTCCACCTGAGGTAAAATATAGAGACATATAATGAAAGATACATTCAACATATGTTTGACATCAAGTCACTATTCCAGGAAAATGACCAGCTACAGAAAATTAGTGCTAAAGGACGTCTTGTGAGTGAGGGATAATACCCAGCAAAGGATCCTTTATTGCCAGCTTGCTTATGAAGTCCCACATTACAATGAATGGGAAATACTTTCGAGTTTGGCCCAATGTAAAGGCCATGCTAGGCTGGATGAGTTATGACATTGTATGAATGTTCACATCAATGTAATTGTTTAGGTAAGATTGTAAAATTACATTAGTTAGTGGTTGTTTCGGATGGTTCTTTGGGGCGCGATTTATGGGTTTGTGGGTTCGCAGCCTGAAACACGGTTCGCGAACCGCTACAAAAAAATTTCAAACATCTGGTTCGTAACCCGATTTGTTCATGAACAGGACTTTGTGGGTTGAGGTACCACTGTATATTATATTAGGCAAAAATGTACAATACAGAAGAGAATACCTTCTTATCTTGTTCAGCTTCTTCCACTGGACAGAGCTGGTGGTTTCTGTGTTTCCTTGCAGTGTGACAGACCACACAGAGGAGCTCCTGGTCGTCCTCACAGAAGAATGAAAATTTCTCTCCATGGAGACCGCAGCAAGATGCACTCTTCTCTGCTACCCTTTTTTCATTCCTTTGTTCTAAATATGACTGCACAACATTTCTTAAAACAATGTTGACAGGGGGATCCTCCGCAGAGACCCTGCTCCTGCACAGCGGACATTGCCGAGAGCCTCCCCCTTTCCAGGAATTCTGCAGACAGACACTACAGAAGCTGTGGCTACATTTCAGCACAACGGGATCTTGGAAGAAATCTGAGCAAATGGTACAACAGAGCTCCTCATCCAGAGATAAAGCGGCAGCAGCCATGTTACAGATTCTTTTACAACATGTCTATAGACAGGCAGTCTGAAGGTGGAGTGTATTTTTGAAGTTTCATTTTCAGTTAACTGGGAGGAAACATGTCTGTGTTCAACTGATACATTTCAGCTATTTCTATGTAGTTTCTAAGCAAACTCTATTTTGCATTACTGTATATCCTTAAATATCCAAATATTTTTACTGGTTTACAGCTTACTGGTTTACATTGATAGATATGTAACTCATATAGGAAATACATAGTTTTGGCAATTTGCATCATTCCTACTTTATTTCGAAAAGCAGAAACAAGCACGACTTTCAAATTATTAGGCAGATTGCAGTTTTGGAGCATTTAATGCGTCATGGAGAAATCTGTTGTATTTCTCGAATAAACATATCATTCTTAGTTCTTCCTGTGTTAGCTATCTGTTCCCATCTCTTATGTTAGACGGGTTGCTGCCGACCCATGTAAATCAGCCATAAAATACCCTCAAAACAATTATTTATCATCCAATTAGTTTCTTACCTCTTGGTTACCTTGTTAGGTTTCCTTATCCATGAAAAGATTGGTTTTAATATTTTTCGTGTGGCTCTCTGGACATTTTCAATAAAAAATAATGGTAAAATAAGTTAATTAAATAAACTGAATTGGTCTTATCTTGCCTTACATGTCAGGGCATGCCTTGCCTAGTGAATGGTTTTTATTATTATCTATCAATTTTGTTTAAATAACCCCAAACACCAGAGCTGTTATAATCTTGACCAGAGTATTTATAATTTAGTGATTTTTTTTTGGTTTAAATTGAGGTTCCTGACAAAGTCAATAGTCCTCGATGCAGTACACAAATTTACGTGGTTCTTTTATGCATTTTAAACTTAAAAATGGGTCGGTGCCGACCCAAGCACCATAGGAAGGAGACATATGGTCATGTGACAAAGAAAGTACACAGGTGTACAGCTGTTGTTAACTTTCAATTCTAAGGTTTTATGTATCTGGATGTAATGTAAAAGTCAGCTGTTCCTTAGCAGGTCTTAAAATGAGGTAATTACAACTTCAGATGAACAACAGAATGTGCCATATTATACTGTGTCCTTATTTATTTAACAAAACTAAACCAAAACACAGATGCAGTGTGTGTAGAATTAAGTACACCCATGCTGCTTCCATAAGAATTAAGAGCCTTCAGCTAACCTCTGTAAGTACATTAAGTTGGGGACACGTTTTTCTGTATAATGCTTCTGTGTTTCTGCACTCCACTCGCCTGCAACATGCAGATGCTGTGAGGCACCTGCTGTTCTTAAAGGGGCAGCACCAAATTTTATCAAAAGAGGCTAATGGAATACCACTTGGCTACACTATAAAATTTACAAAAGGGTGAGCGATCAGTGCCGCTTTCTAACTCGGAGACTCTTGTGCTTTTGGTTGTCTGTCCAAAGGACGTTGTTGCAGAAGTCTTGTGGTTTGTTCAGATGCAACTTTGCAAACCTAAGCCAAGCTGCCATGTTCTTTTTAGTGAGAAGAGACTGTTTCCTGGCAGCCCTCCCAAAGAAGCCATAACTTTTTCAGTCTTTTTCTAATTGTACCGTCATGAACTTTAACATTTAACATTCTAACTAAGGCCTGTAGAGTTTGAGGTGTAGCTCTTGGGTTTTTTGCAGTTTTTCTGAGCACTGCATGGTCTGACCTTGAGTTAAATTTGCTGGGATGTCCACTCCTGGGAAGAGTGGCAACTGCCTTGAATGTTTCCCACTTGTGAATAATCTTTCTCACTGTAGAATGATGGACTTGTAACCCTTCCCAGATCGATGGGGAGCTGCAGTCACTTCTCTCAGATCATTGCCGATGTCTTTCCTCCCTGGCATTGTGTTAACACACACCTGAATGCTCCAGACCAGCAATCTGCTGAAGCTTCTGCTTTTATAGAGGGGGTCACACTGGCTGATGATCAGTTAATCAGGTACATTTGATTAGCTGCACCTGGCTGCTACTTACCCTACATACCGGTTTCACAGCTTGTATCCAGAGGATTGGTCATTTTCTGTTAGCAACTGAAGGTGCCATCCAGTGTGAATGCCTGTAAGTGCATGCAAACCAATACGTATTTTTGATTAGTATTTTCCTCTGTGGAGAGAAAAGTCATACTAATGTATGGATAGGTTATATTTGTTTCCTGTCAGAGCCAATACTATATTTCTCAGTCAGGTTCCAGTGGCCATTTTCGTTCAGGTATTGGCTTTTAAATACTTTTCCACAGGATAATGACACGGTCTAGCAGTCAGTATTAGGTCAAGGAAACTTGAAAATGCCTGATTCGACTCCTATAAACAAGAGTGATGACACTGACCAATGTTCATTTGGTGATATAGGATCATTTTCATTAAAGAAATACAATTATAGTACATCTCATCTGTTCATGTTAAAGTATGGGGTGCACACTAATTACAGCACGTTGCTAAACCCCTACATGAAGAACCACCCCTGGGGTGAGAACCTGAGTGCAGCCGTGCAGTGGAAGACACCTCAGCACCACGCAAGCCCAAATGGACCAGTGTGAATTCTTTCCCAGTGGCTACAGTACCAAACCTGCCACCAACCCTTGAATTTAGTCCTGATACAGGATTCAGCTCCCATCTTTATGGTGTCTATCAGAGCTCTTCTCTGATTTTTTTGTTGCCAGCTGTCCATTGTCTTCATTAGTTGCCCAGTGTCTTTCACCTGGTTGCCCGCCGCTGGCAACACTGCCAGGCGATGTTGCTCAAAAAGGTGGGTGGCCTCATTCTTTATGCTGACTACCTTATCTCCTTCACTTCAGCCCTTAGTAACCAAAAAGCTGCACATCCGACAAACACCCACAAGCAGAAGGACAACCTGTATCTATCGTGAGCATTTAGATTTCGCTTCACTTCCTGTCTGATAGATACCTTTCTTTTCCTGTTTATGCCTTTATTGCTCTACCACTTCCTGTTAAAATTTATGTCAGCAGAAAATTCTTCTGGGTGTCAAACTGAACTTTGCTGTTGTAGTGATCATGTTATGTCCTCCTACTAATACTTGCAAACCTTATGTAAGAATTCAACAGGCAGTAATAGCGAGTGTCACTGCCCAATCCATACCACACTCCCTCATGCCAATAGCTCACATGCTGGATTGTTTTTCAAATACATCACATATGAAAGAGAAAGAATCTATTTTCTTTTCTTGTTATATTACGTGCTTACTCCAGTGGTCTATTTCCAGTTTTTGGATCAACACAGAACATAGAAACTTGCATTCAGACTGCTTGTGAGCGATTGCCACCAGACTAGAATGGGATATTAAATAACCATATATTTTGATTTTTGTTGCAATGTCAGCGTGGGGAGACATGTTTAATACATGTGCAGAAGTGTATATGACAGTTAACACTTTTACTTAGTGCAGCTGGCAGAGAGAGTAGGATAGGGGGAGTCATCGGTAAGCACATCAAATACCATTTACACAGTGTACAGTCCAGTGCAATGCATGCCAGTGGGTAAAGGGTTAAGCCCTGTGGTGTTACATTGCCTCCCACCAAAAGGGTCAGCCATCCCCGGCGACTCCCAAGTGTACCAAAAAATTCTGTAAACGCAATACGGGCCGACACTGCACTGCATGCCACTGATGTATGCCACAGTCTCCGGAGTCCCAAGCATACCTCCATCGTCTGCCGTGTCCTTGTTCTCGTCCTCAGCTGCTGTAGAGGGGTCACCTCTAGCCAGTGGGCAATATGGTGCCAGGAGATCCCTGAGGGGGTCCACAGCACTACGTGGCTTGGGCAGCCGCAGGCGGTAAGCCGCATAGGAGAGGTGCCTGAGGATCTCATGGTCCTCCAGTGACTGTCCAGCTTGGGTGATTCCCCCTTCTTATGTACGCACTGTAGGTGCACTTCTGTTAGACGGCCACTGCGCCTTTGTGGTGTTGGGCCAGCTTGTATAGACCCCTCAGATGCCGTCAGTGCCACCACAAACACTCCTTGCCCGGCTCCCTTGGCACCTCTGGCTCAGCCCAAACACTTAGTCCACCGCAGTTCCCACCCCATCAAGAGTGCATCTCCTGAACTGCAGATTGGGATGCCCAGAGGACCAGGGTCAGGCAGCAGCCCTAGCTGGACCACCAGGGTGGCGAGCTGCGCGGTGGGCATGCGATTAAACTGCCCTGCCAACCCGGTACTTTGAGGTGAAGGGGGTGCTGCAGGTTTTCACAGTCCAGCTTCTTGCCAAACACTTGTGCCTTGAAGTCTGGACCCCTAGTCATGGTTCAGCTCCACCAGCAGAAGAACATCTCTATACGCTTCTGATCAGGAACTGCAAACGCCTCGTGCCATTTAATAAAATCATCCATGGTCCATCCATCCATTATCTATACCGCTTCATTTATCCATCTGGGTGGTGGGGAAGCCGGAGTCAATGCCAGCATCATCGGGCAAGAGGCGGGGTACACCCTGGGCAGGCCGCCAGTCCACCACAGGGCATAATCCATGGCCATGAGGAAATACTGATTCCCAGAGTCACTACAAGGAAACGGACACAGCCGCTCCCCCTTTCCCACTGGCGCCCCCACCTGGTAAGTCAGCAGTGGTGCTGTGGACTGGAGGCTTGGTCCTTTTTGGACAGTGCACACGTCACAACGGTACATGAACAGTGTGGTGGGTCAAAGATGTCGAGGCACTCAGTGGATCAAAGCAGCAATGCCAAATTTGGCCGCGCTCGTCAAAGGCCCCCGACTGGGAATAGAGGGGAATAGTCTCCGGTCACCTCCCTGCCTTTAGCCAGTCCTTCACTCTGGCCAGCACCAGATCGCGTGCCTCTTCCACACACAGCTGGTGGTCGTTATCAATAACATTATACAGTTATGTTCCAGGTTCATAACAGGAAACACATCCTGGAGCTCCGAGAAGCCCCCCCCCTTCGGCCTAAATACTGTTATATTTGTGTTTTCCACACTCACACCCTGTCTTCATCATGCTCTGACTGCATGGCATTCATATGCCTGGCAAACTACGTTACAGTTTTTAAACATTAAATTTGATAGTTGTGTAACATTTCATTATGAAGTTCTGCACGTTGGTTAGCACCAAACCCTTCATCCCTCTGGGACCAGGGTTCGAGTCTCCGCCTAGGTTCCAAGTGTGTGAAGTTCACAGGTTCACCTTGAGTTATCGTGCAGATTCCTCCAGGTACTCTGGTTTCCCCCCACAGTCCAAAAACACGCAGAGATTAATTAGATTTACCAAACTGCCCATGTGTATCTGAGTGGTCTGTGAGTTTGTGCTCTGTGAGTGTGGTCTGTGAGTGTGTGCTCTGCAATGGGTTGGCGCCCCATCCTGGATTGTTCCCTTTCACCTACAGCCTCTGGGATGGGCTCTGGACCCCCCACAACCCCGAATAAGACAATCAGTTGCAGAAAATGGATGGATGGATGTGGATGGATTGACTTTAAACATCATCTTGCCTTAGGAACAATAGTATCCCAAGTTGTCAACAGAGTGAATGTGGAAATCTGTGACTGTTTCACCTGTGTCTGTCTTCAAAAAGACTGTCAGAGAGCCCCTACCCTTGATGCTGTGTGATAACTCTAAATTAGGACCCATGGGAAACGTTTACAGGTTAAATAGTTACATTTACCAAGATTGCACAGGCTTAACTGTGTACTTTAGACTTGGGCCCGAAAACATTTGTGTTTTTAAAACAAACAGAAATAGAACACAATGATGTGACATTGTTAGGAACAATTTGAAAGTCATAAAACTTGCAATAATTAAAAAGAAGCACACGTCAGATATGATGGAAATATACCTCTGGGGACTGCAGTGTTATGTGGTTGGATGCATCACAAACAATGACGAGTCTGGCTACAGGCAGGAGGTGGAACACTTGGCGGACTGGTGCAGGAACAACAGCCTCTGCCGGAGATGATCGTGGACTTCAGGAAGGGCAGACACTCACATCCCCCCCTGCATGTCGGAGGATCTGCGGTGGAAGTAGTACCCAGCTACAAGTACCTGGGCATGCACTTAAGTAACCACCTCTCCTGGAACAACGATACTTCCAGTTTGGTCAGGAAGGCACGTTGGAGGCTCTACTTGCTGAGGCGCGCAGGACTTGGGAGCTCAGTCCTCATCTTCTTTTATAGATGCGCGGTGGAGAGTGTTCTATGCTTCGGTATCGACGTGTGGTACGGAAACTGCCCTACAGCAGAGAGGAAAGCTCTGCAGAGGGTGCTGAAGGCTGCACACAGAGTCATCTCAGTCAGAGTTTGTGGTGGGGTGACAATAAACTTCCTTGATCCTTGATAAACTACCTCGATTTAACAGGCTATAAAAGTAATATTCTGAACGGATTTCTTTTGGGGATTCAGGCAGGTCAGCTTCCTTTATTGCCATGGTGGGGTGAGCCCCCCACTCAAGAGGCCATTTTCTTCATATCCTGCGACATATTCATTCATATTGTTCATATCCATGTGACAGGAAATCATATCACAGATGAAATATTAAGACAAAAATATGGGGACACCTAGTCATTACAACTACAGGAACTTTTACGACATTCCATTGTAAATAAACTGTATTTTTCATAAAAATATAACAATATGTAAGAAAAATAATGTGAACTAAAATATGATCCTGTATTGCATGGGGTTGCGTATCGCTAGGCCTTGACCGAGTTGAACTGCATTACAATACAATACAGTTATACACAAACTGGTTTACTAGAGAATGTAAAACTTGCTTGTATGTAATAAAATCTTTGTTATTTTAAATTTTTCTAAATTACCAATTGTTCAAATTTGCAATAATAATCTTTTTTCTTCATTGTTTTATTTCATAAATATCACTTATCAAGTTTACAGTTGCATTAGCATAATAACGATGTCCTTATCATGAAGTTCCGTCGTCTTAGTCTGACGTTTGTGTTTTTTTCCCATTATATTTAAGCTCCATAAGGCAGATTTTACAAACAACAAGGGGCTCCCCTTGAAACCCCAAAATCTGTCCATATATGTACTTAGTCTTTGTTACTGTCTGCTCTGGCCTTGTCTACCCTGGTCTACCTTGTCCTATTCCGGTGAGAACCAGCAGATGGCACTGCTGGGCCCTCCTGTACTTTCCTTCCCTACCTGTCCTGTAGGATTAACAATCCATGTTGGTCCCTCACTACCCCTTCGATCAGGGCTGGACTGGCTATCTGGCGTACCGGGCAATGCCCGGTGGGCTGACGTACATTTTTGGGCCGGTCCGGGGCTGTCATAATTTACCTGAAAAAGTATATTATAAATCGTTTTTATGGGCCACGATGTCCCATTGGTTGATTTTCTTGAAGGTCATTGGGCTAATTCAATTAAATATCTCAGCCTCCCTCGGCCCACCCCTCCTTGCCTACACTTTTTAACCAAGGTTATCAAATTTTGCCATTTGTGCTGACCGGAGTTGGAGCGGAGTGGCTATGAACAAACCAAAAAAGCGCAAGGGGTCACAGAAAAGCTCAGAGAAAAGAGGCTGCAGCAAAATGCGCAAAACTGCTAACTGATATGTTGCCACCACAAGTGTTATTGCTGCAGCAGCTGGTGCAGGACTGGAAGAGGAGGCAGAATTAGCGATTCAGGGAGATACGTCGGAAGAGGAGGAGGAGGAGAGAGACGTGGCCCAGGGAAAGACTGAGGAAGAGGTCAGATTAGCTACTGTCTAGCCCGGAAAAAAGTAGCCGAAATGTTAATGAAGAGAGACGTTTCATGTAGGGAGTGTGTTTCTGTGAGAGTAAGTGGGGGGGAATTGCCTGCACGTAAGCTTGCACACAGTCAACAATGACAGTTTTTGGGATGTGTGTAATAATAATAATAATAATAATAATAATAATAATAATAATAGTGAATTAAAACAGAATACGTAAAATAAGAAAAAAGTTAGAAGAGTAAGCATTAAAACAATTTTAAAATGATAAAAATTGATTACAGACACATCTTCACTAAATAGTATCTGGGCCAAAAGTGTGCAAATGCTCAGCATGTGAAATTAATACAAGACTTATTCAGTCAGAATTAAAAGGTGCATAATGATATTAGCCTATAGAGTTATGTGTCATTTGTGTACAAAACTAGAGTTCTGTGCAAAAACTGTGTATTAGAGAGAGAATTGCCTTTAATAGCCTTCATTTTTAAATAATGCTATGAGTAGATTTGGTGTCCATCTTTATCGTATTTTAGGTTGCCATAAAGTTAGTCTGCAGCTGTTACAGCTTAGTTATTGTTATCATGTAATATTAGTAAAACTTTGCTTTGCTGAAATGGATGATTTATCATTAATATCTCTCTCTCTCTCTCTCTCTCTCTCTCTTGCTCTGTGTTTCTTTGACATCCACTTTCACTTCAAGGTGGGAATTGTGACACCATCTCTCCCAAGATGAATCCCTGAGTAGTGAAAGATCATATCAATTTTTTAACATAGTTACTCTTTTCCTTGTAGGCTGCTGCGCTTCATTTTAATTTTTGAAATCGCACAACGTGCACATATATCCTCTGGCATGTCACGTGCTTTCGCATATCGTATAAATAATCATAGTGGGCCGCCATGACCAAAAAAATGCCAGGGCCATTGTTTGGTCCCAGTCCAGCCCTGCCTTCAATAGTTATGTAGCACAATAATACAATATAAATACAGTGGACAGATGTCCCCCATCTGGAATTCACTGTGAAAAAGTCTTACCTCAAATTTTTTTGATAAAACCAGATGCATGACATATTCAAAACCACAATAAAAAAAACACTTTTTGTTTGAAGTGTTAATTCAATGTTTGTTACCGCTTGGATGTGGCAGTTTATCTCATACCGCAAAGCATGACATTCTACTGTTATTTTGCCTTGTTTGAAGGCAGCACTGCCTTTGATCTCCACATCCGTATTCACCCAGCCCACGTGACTTCGCTGCAGAACAACTAACCAATCAAACTCCATTCCTTTGCAGGGGAAGAAGATAGAGATATCGGCTCTTTAATAAGCTTGTCTGTCTGCAAAGTATTTTATTTTTAAAATGACCGAGTTATGTGTATGATTGATTCACGTTTAAGCAAAAGATGTAAAACAAAGAAAGAAAAAAAAACAGCACTGATATATGTTTTAAATTGCTTTTAATATGTAGAAGTGCAATGTATTCATAATACAACGATACGTAGCATAACATAAGCAGAGAAAAAGTCTGACGAAACAGGAACAATTTTACCGGTCGATCTTATCTAATCACCCAACACTTTTAATAAAAAGCAAACATGGTGTTGTAAACCTAAATGTTAAAAAAAAAACACTATTTGTACTAAAAACACGAACTTCCTGGACACCACGTTTGTACAATCGCAGACGATCACAGGACACGGAGGACCTTCAAAAACAGCCTTGAAACTTTGGACAAAAACATCAAGATGAATATGCTGGTCAGTGAGAACAGAGAAAGGCACCATTAGTACCATTTCTGTAAGCGAAAATATTCACATTATCCACTGCGATATACACAAAATTACCGACTCTTAGTGTAATAAATATGATTCTTACAAAGGCTCTGTAATTGTTTAAGGGCAATTTGAAAATGATTGTCATTCTTTTCACAGTTTATTTGGCATGTCATAGTACTTGGGTGACAAATACTAAAATGTAAACAAAACACTCAGACTGTTACATAAGCATACTATTCAGTCCGTTCTCTCTTATAAATACAATCTGCTTTGTTCTCAGGCCTGGTATATTTTAAAGCTCTCCTGTTTTTTTGGAGAATGGGCACAAATTCATTACCAGCACCAAATGCTGATTCGTGCATTTTTTTTCCCTAACTTAATGGCCTAAAGGTTAAAGAAGCATGCTTATAATTGAAAGGTTGCTAGTCTGTATCACTGACTGGCAAAGTACCACTGACGTACCCTGAGCAAGGTACCGCCCCCAAGCACTGCTCCCCAGGCGCTAAATAATAGCTGCCCACCGCTATATCACTTAAATTAAATGCAGAGGACATATTCTGTTGTTGTGTGCTGTGGTGTGTCAACAATGGCGATTAATAACTTCACTTTATAATGATTTGACATTATACATAGAGGTGATATCTGGTCTGTTCTTTGTATACATGCATATGTACTACTTGTAAACACACTACATTGTAAGCCTTAAACTGCCATAAATAGCAGAAAATGGATCTGTGACATTGTTGAAATCAATTTAATCATTCCTTCATTATGCATTCACGAATCAAAAAACAAAGGAATTTATTATACAGTTTTAATGTGATGAAAGTTGCCATACTTATGTTGTTCTTAAAAGAACATAAATTTACAAACGAGAGGGGGCCATTCAGCCCATCAAGCTTGTTTGGGGAGAACTTAACTAATAGCTCAGAGTTGTTAAACTCTTATCTAGCTCTGATTTAAAGGAACCCAAGGTTGTAACTTGCACTACACTAGCAGGAAGACTATACCCAAACGCTGTGTAAAGAAGTGCTTTTTCAAATTCAGTTTAAAATATTTTCCCACTAATTTCAGCCTGAGGCCAAGAGTTCTTGTATTAAAACTAATATTAAAGTAACTATTTGGTTGAACAGCATCCAGACCTGTTACAAAAAACAAAAAAACAGGGTTATGTCCCCCCTCAGTCTCCTTCACTTGAGGCTGAACAGATTCAGCTCAGCTAACCTCTCCTCATATGACATTCCTCTAAGACCAGGAGTCATTCTCGTAGCCCTCCGTTTTTCTAAGGCAGCAATGTCCTTCTTAAGGTATAGTGACCAGACCTGCACACAATATTCTAGGTGGGGTCTTACCAAGGAATTATATAAATGTAACATCACCTCCCTTGATTTAAACTCCACATACCTAGAGATACCAACATCCTATTCCCCTTTTTAATTGCTTCCCCACACTGACGAGAGTGGGACATGGAAGTACAAACCTACACACTGAGGTCTTTCTCATAATCAACTTCCTATATTTTAGTGGAACCCATAAACCATATACTATATAAAAATACTTTATATTTGTGCTCCCTACATGGAGTACCTTATATTTGTCTATATCAAATTTCATCTGCCAGGTATCAGCCCAGTCACTAATTAAATCAAGATCCTGCTGTAGCCTCTGTGCTACACCACCTCTGTGCTACACCTATCTGCTACACCACCCACCTTGGTGTTCTCTACAAATTTATCCAGTTTACTGTATATATTGTTGTCAATATCATTAATGTAAATTAGGAACAATAGTGGTCCTAAAACTGAACCCTGAGGTACCCCAAGCTGCTTCAGTTCCTAAAATCCCTGCTGCTTTGATCTTAAGCAGGAGCCGTTTATGGGGGACAACATCAAAGACCTTCTGGAAATCCAAGTAGATCACATTGTATGCCATTTTGAGATCTTATAGGTTCCTCAAAGAGCTCAAGTTGATTAGTTAAACAGGAAAATACTATGAAACAATAATGTTGTTGTACAGCACATCACATCCATGCCTGACCATTAAGCTTCTATGTGAACATTGCTTTTTATAGACCAGTTTCTACTTTGGACAAGGCCGCTAAATATTAATGTGATTTATAAAATGTCTGAATTCCAGACAAGGGGTATTTTCTCTGCAAATAAAAATGTCGAGCTGAGGACACATACAACAGTATAGCCCAGGAATTGATTCACAGTGATGAATTTCATTTGTTCCTCTTCCTGTCTTTGCATGGTCATTTGTATAAAATGACTTTACCCATAATCCCCAGGAGGAGCACCCTTAAGTCTGTCAAATTATACGGTAAATCCTGGGCTTTGACGAGTATAAATATAAGTGTCACATCCCTCCGTCCAACCCTCTCATGTGCCAGGCCCACCTCATTACCCACATATGTATTCCTAATGTACCAGCTGTCCTGCATGCATTATGATGTCATGTCCTGTATTTAAGTCCGCATTCAGTCTGTCTTGTTAGACCTGTCATTGATGTTTGTACCCCTTTGTAGAGTTTGTTCTCGTTTGCCCTGCATTCCCATTAATAAAACCTGCTTTTTGGATTCCTGGCTCCTGGAATTGCTTCCCTGCTCCTCGCTCCCGCAACGACACACAACCGGTCGTGACAATAAGCAAGGTGACACGGTGGCATTAGGTATTGTAAGAAATGCCACTGCTTAGCTAAAATCACAAGCATGGTCAAAATCAGAGATGATGAATAGGAAACTCCCTTGTCGACAGTCCTTTCCATCCTATATCTAACCCATAGAACACAAGAACCACAATGACAATCTGAGCACTAGTAGACAAAAAAATATAAGAAATCCAGGCATTTTGTTGTGTTCTTTTGGTCTTTGGCTCTACATAAATCTTTCCGTGTGTTTTGCAATGCACTGGTGCATCATGGGTAGGGGGATTTAGCCGGTGTAGGTGTCTATTGCTCCTGGCGAATGAACCAGATCTCATTCCTGCGGCAGGAGACCCCTGGGTTCTCGTAGACAGCCACCATGTAGACGTCCCTCCGCAGGCCATCTGTGTTCTCCAGCAGTTCCCACAGCTGGTTCACCTGAGTCATGATCGTTTCCTCTGTAGTTGTACCACGGAAACCCCTGCCAGGGCAGAAATATAGAGATACATTTCACCATTTGGCACTGATATGCTATTTTGCATTAACATTAACAGTGTTGCCATTTCAGCACCTAGGATTACTTTCACAGGGTATATTGTTTGATCCTTTACAATGCACTGTAATTTCAATTGGCTTCAATGGACATCTTTGGAACATGACCCATTTCTTATTATGGACGTTAGTCATCTTCTCTTTACCAAACATCTTTTGTAGTCTGATAAACGCCCATTTGTAATAAGGAACGGTGCCACGGACAGTCCAGTCAGGGATCACAGTGCGCAAAGGCGTCGATGTCCCTCCAGCCTCACCTAGAGAAAACTCGCAGTGTGTCCCTGTGGGTTATATAAATGTCGGGATCTGCAGGTTCCGGTGGGTTGTCCTGTAATGCCGCTGGCAGGTAGTAAGCAGTCACAACTTCCTTGAGAAATCCATTCCCATCCTCTAGCATCTGGATTTCAGTCACAATAGGCAGAGTCATACCCAGGTACGACCCTGCACGACAGAAAGCAGGTCAGAATCACTCTATCCCTCTTCTTATAAGGGAAAGCAACATCATTTTAATGATGATACGCAGACTCATAAGCGACTCACTCCCTGCACACACTTCTGAGACGTTCACAAGTCCAACGTCCCTTGAAGACTCTTATTATGAAATGCTAGCATGAGTCAGGTTGGGCTCAGATCGATCTGCAGGGACAGGGCCGCCTCCTACCTGTGGAATTCTCTTTGCAGATGTAGCGCATGAGCTTCATGAAACCCAGGGAGATGCTCTGCTCATACAGCTTCTCGGTCCTAGCGATGCAGGCCCACTTTCCTGGCGGGTAGACCCTCTCTTCATACACACTCTCCCCCAGCTGAGGCGACACACACACACGCACAGGTTTATATTCATATCTTTGTGGAAACTGTCCAATCAAATCGATGGGAAAAAAAACAATTCTGGGGGCATCTGGTCCCCACAATGCTATATATACACCCCCTCCCCCCCACACACACACATGCACAAGCAGGCATCAGAAACTAGGAAGCAGCAACATACCCCAGAGAACCACCTCCATTTCATCAAAACCGCTGCCAAAGACTGTGTTGTCAACAGATACCTGCATACCTTTTCATGCCTCAACAGGGTTACAGATGGAACTTCCTCACGGTTGTTTCCTGCCTGGTTCCTTCTTGTCATCTCCTGAATTGGTCCAATCATTTCTAACAAATCACAATGCATAAAAAACCCACAATGCTCTACCATCAGATTCTGCAAAGTATTCCTTGCTCTGTTTAACTCATGTATTTTTTTTGTGCCTATACAGAGCTTACAACTTTTAAAAAGTGACATTTGTCTTTAAGCCATAAATTGCTTTTAACATGTGTATGTACATACCAGAGCATGTGAGCGGTGTGGAGCGTGAATTTGGTCAGAGCGCGGAGCATTTTTTTAATTAAGACTGGAACGGTTGCTTTGTCTCGCTCCAATTTCGAGGCATGCCCAAATCCACCCAGAATTCATCTGTACAATTATCAAGACTGTAACACAAATTGGCCGAGATGGAATTAACAAAGTATTTCACAAAGGAAACTGATAGATCATACAAGTGTAATATTCTTATCAAACGTATAGATGACAATAATGTAGAGCAAGAACAACAATGTGGTGAAACTGTTTCAGTGAGTAACGATTCACTTTGGAATCATTTTTCTCAGAAACATGAGAGTGTGCTACTGTACGCGAACAGGCGGAAGCCAGAGATAAATGTGAGCAAGTTTTATATGGTTGTAGTCTATCAAGTCTATAAAATAAATTAAAGTATAAAAGCCTATAAAGTAAATACAGTGGTGCTTCAGTTCTCAAACTCATTAGAACTCGAATTTCTTAAAAGTCGAACCAACCAGATCCTAAAAAAATGACCTAGAACTCGATCTGAATCTCAGAAGTCAAACCGTAAATGCAAATCTAAGATAACTGTACACGCTGCGAAATTAGTCACGTCGCGCATCTCTCAGTGGAAACAAAGGGTAACGCTTCAGTCTCAGCCTCGCATTCGCTGTGATAGCATCGTGCATGTTTACACTAGCTAAATACATATATTTAGACAATAAAAATACATTTAGACAATGATAGACAGTAACAGTAATTATTATTATATAATAAAATACATTTAAAAGGAAAGATTTCTTATAAATTATTTTAATATTAATAATAAACCATTGATACATTTAATTACAATAATATTGTTGTGCCAAGCCTCACGGAAACGGAGAAAAAGATGCAGACGTCAGGGTATCGGGGAATACAGGGTTTATTTACAGGTAAGACAGGCAAAACGCAGACGGACAATACAATGATCGGACTGGGGAAACAAACTGAAACGTGGACGAAATGCAGAGAGCTAATAACAACAATCACAAACAGCTGATCACACGGGGATTCCACACAGGGTTAACAAGGGGGCATGGCACACGGTAGGAGTGGACGACTGGGGCAGGACACATTGTCTTTTTTATTTTACACATTGTTAGGATACATTTATTTTCTTACTTTATAAATTACTGTTTTGATAAATGTGCTTAGATGTGTTTAGTATAGTATCTCTTCTTGTTCTTCTTGTTTTATCCTGTTCATTTTTTTTTTTTTTTCCAAAAAATTAGATGTAGTTTTTTGGGGCCGGGAACCAATTAATTGGTTTTCCATTATTTCTTTTGTGGAATATTCGATCACAACTCGAACTTTTTACGATTTGATTATTCTATCCGGAGTTAAATTCAAGTTCTGAGGTACCACTGTATTGGTAATCATATAAATTTGTTTTGTCATTCAAAGTAGGTCTAATAGGCTGTCAGTGAAATTTTATTTTATAGAGAGACGCAGCAGCATCAACTGAAAAAAAATTGAGGAATTTAAAATGTGGATGCTTGACCTGTATATTCTTTAGACTATAAAGCCCACTGATTCCTTTATTTTTAAGCCTATTTTTGTGTGGAATGCCATTGCCAAACGTGTCCGTTGTTCCCTATATGATGCTTAAAAATAAATATTTTCTGAGTGGCAATGTTGCCATTGCTCATATTTCTTCTTCTATAAGGCTTCGGTTTAAGGTGACATTTGTTAGGCATGCTGATTATTTGTCCCTCTTTTAAATTGGAGCGACGTGGAGCAATTTGACTGGAGTGGGAGGAAATTTTAGTGGAGCAAGGAGCAGTGTTCAGCAGAGCGGCTTAGTGTGAATTAGAGCCAACAGCCTCGTGAGCGAGGAATGGAAATTCTCACTGCTCCACTCCGCTCACATGCTCTGGTACATACCAGAAAAAAAAAAATCCTATCCAAAGCAATATATAATTAGGAAAACTGGGCCAGCTAGTTCCTGTTGTAACTGGAAGTTAAGGGCCTTACTCAAGGGCCCAACAGGAAAATCACTTTGCTGACTACAGGATGAACAGCAATTTTCCAATGACAAACATGGCGTCCTTACCTGCTGAGCCACACACCGCTGCCATACTGATATTGGCAAAACCATCTCAAGCAACTTAATAAAAACACTGCTCATAAACTTTTTGTTATTTTTAAATGCAATTTAGTAGGGAGCCCCATTAAACATCATGATTTGTACTTAGTACAATGTCAAAAATCCACATGTGCAAGAAAACCAAAACGTGAGTAGAAAAATCCAAACTGAAATAAAAGCCAGCATTTTCCATGTTTGTTTCAAGCTCTAAGCTCAAGCCTTATTATGGGGGTTGCAGAAGGGGGGGGGGGGGGGGGGGGCCGCGCGGGGGGGGGGGCGGGGGGGCGGGGGG
>JABFEA020000044.1:13462374-13479601 GCA_019775915.2 Cyphomyrus plagiostoma
CAAAATCCAACGGTTATCCAACACTGACACCTGACGTTGATTCAACGCTGACTCCACGTTAAAATGCCAGCTGGGTTACGATGGAAAAGAAGGCTATAAAAATCAACACAATTAATACATTTATATATGCAAATATATCCCCTCAAAATATATCCCTCATAGTCAGGTACTACGAGGAAAAGGCATAGTATAATTTCACAAAACACATTTTATTTTTCACGTCAGAATAAAAATAATTTTTTGGTTTTTTTTACTGGTAGATTGATCACACGGCATGGTAGTTGACGTTTTCATAAAATACCCCGTGAGAGTGTCTTCATTCTGAAGACCACTCGTTATTTTCATTAGCTCCGAAGCTTCTACAGAAACTAAAAATAAGCCTGAAAATGTTAGGGTGCGCGCCTCTCAAATAACAAACTGTGAAATGGGATTTCTGAAAATCATACCGTGGCTTTTCAGGATTATACGACTCAATTCTATTACCAAGATACGTTTTATACAAGTATATTGGCTTACTATTCATTCACTGTTCAGACTGATGCATGTTTATAAACAGGGGTGCCGGAAAGCAGGAAGAAAAATTGGAACATAATCCGATTGATCAGGGTTGGGGCCCAATATAATTTCGTGATGAACAATAACAATTAGGGTTGCACGATATATCGTTTCTGCATTGTCATCACGATGTACGCAGTCGAACAAACATCCAGCTTGTTAAAGTAGGTTAATAAAGGTAGAGAACTAGGTTAATGCTAAGTTATGTTCATCAATTTCCTTCATGTTTCCTTCAAAAATACATGTACATGTAGGCCTATTGACCAACTTCAACCTTCTGTGGCTAATTAGCTTGCTAACTGTAACGCATGAGTCCACCGCTTATAATTAGGTTAAGAGTTCCAAAAGTCCATCTTGTCCAGTTCGCCTGCTCTCTGTGCGCAGCACAGAGACTCTGTACGGTTCTGTTCTATATACGTTATTTAAGTAAAATAAAATTTGCTTTAACCAAATGCATGTTGGGACTGTTAATTTTTATAAACGAATTTAACCAAGACGCGCGAGATACACGATGTCTAAAATTAGTCTGCTTTTGATATTATAAGACGTCGAAAAGACGTCGTTTATACGTATCTTTGCGCAGTGGGTAATGCAGGATATGCACTGTAAGACGTCACAGATAGAAGAGAACCGTTGAAAAACCGGTATCCTGTACAGCCACTTTGGAAATAAGACAGACAGACAGACACACACACACAGACACATATTCAGCATGTGTCCACCTTTCACTCTATACACACATCACAACAAATGCTGCCTAAGCGTCGAAGTTTGTGTATTATTTAATGACAGAGTAGCCGCGTTTTAAAGAGACGACCTTTAATAATTTGCTTTTCAGTTTTATTTAATGATAGAATAATAATGAGCTTGCACGTTTTTTACAATTATTTTTTCCCCACATATTTGTGTAAGACATTCGATAAATTCTGAAAACCAGCGGTAAAACACAATTTCCTTGAAACACAAAATTAGCATTTTTAATATCTCCAGGATAATTTCCCGAAGCTATAACGCTTCAGATGGATGCTGCTTTCTCTCAAGTGCCGATTTTAAACACTGTTTATCAACATAACAAAATTTAACGACTTAAGGCGTCACTCAGTACCGCAGACACACAGCAGGCAAAACCCAATGCAGCAGCTCAAAAAATCAACCGATCGGCTAGCATTAATTTCTGCCTGATTTTATTAATTAACACAGCTTACATACTCGTATCAAACTGCGTTTACTTCAAACTGAACATTTGCACCTTTATTGTCTTTATTATTCAACGGTGGCCACGATGTCGCAGTCGATGCATTTTTTTAATTGTTTAAAAACTAATTGTGTGTGTAATGAAAAACTTTACAATAAATACAAGCAAAGTTACAACATCAAAAACTGTCGTGTAAGAATAATCGTATCAAAACTGCAAATGTTTGTAGGACAGCCAGTTTAAATAAATATCCTGCCTCAGCCTCATTCATTATAGAAGCAATATTGAAAAGTAGGTCAGCTTCATTGCTGGCGGGACACAAGGCGACGCACTCAGCGATAAATAATACATTGCGCTCTGGTAAAACAAAATACTAGCAAAAACTCTGCATTGCAGTAACAGCTTACAAACAAATAATTATATTTAGGACCAATAACCCAGATAGTGGTTGTTAAAATATATTGCATGCTGCAGTAATCCTGGAGTTGTAACACTGAAATAATTTATATGCTTGAAAATAAATACTCCGTAGTCACTATTTACAGTTGCGCCGTTACTGTAAAACGCCACTAGTTATTTAATATAACTTATTCTGCGTGCCAGAAAAGTCTCATAAAGACGGATCTGCCAAGGTACCTAATGCAAAATCATAATACATACCGGCGTAAAGCGCAGCGCTTGCTCGCTTATCGCGGTGGAGTCGCTCTTCTGTAAACGGAGGACTCTGGAGGCATCAGGGGGTCACGTGGCATGACAGATACCGAGGTAAACACTATGTTCCTACTTACAAGTCTTTGCAAACACTCTAATACCACATACATTAAATACGTCCCTCTTGCTGTGAGCATTTGATTAAACGGATATCTTGAAATAATAACAAAAAGGATAATAAAGATACAGCAAAGCGGTTAATATGTTAATCCATCTACCCTTATAACCTTCTGACGGGTTATACTGCTTAGGGTCGCACGGGGGCGCTGCAGCCTGGCGCACAGTATTAAGTAGGGGTTCACGCAGGGTGGGTGTAATTAAACAAGGTTAGTTGAAGCACCTTTTTAGCAGAGGCCCCTGGGCATCAGCCCAGGTAAGCCTGTGCATTAAAGCACCCCTGACAATACCTGTATTTACTGAGTAACATTTCCTGCCTTCATTATCATAGGCCTTTTTCATCAAGAGTGCCGGTTTAAAAAACGTGTGTACAGATTAAAGAACTATTTATATAAACTAAATTTACTAAAACAGATTATATTTAACACCACTAGGGCATCTGCAAAAATCAGGTATTTTCCCCTGACGTTCTTTTTGCACTAACTGATTGGAAAGGTTCTAATGGAGATAGACTGGGATGGTCTCACATAGATTAGTTTTGTTATTTTCTTCTAGAGTCCTATAGAATGCAATACCCTGAAAATTGGGATGTCATGCAGTAAACCAATAATCACCAACTGAAATACACAAAAATGCAACAGAATCCAGTTGTATTTAATCACTGGGGGGCTGCAGTGTGGTGCAGTGAGCAGAGGAGCCTCTGCAGTGATTCCTGAGATTTTTTTTCAGCTTCAATTTCATTTAATTCTCTTGTTACGTTATTTCACAAATGTAGTGATTTTTTGCAGAGTCAGTTCTGGGTTTGACCACTAGATGGCCTTTATTGCACCCGTATGAGTCGTACTAACAACATACTTGCACTGCCCACTGTGCCCATCGCCATGCTCTTAACATGCATGGTGGGTAAACACACACGCACACACACGCACTTTGTACAGCAGCTAGCATTTAACACTAACAATAACTGAGAGCTTGCAGCTTATTGTCAGGGGTGTATCTCTAGCCTTGTTCAGCTGGCCAAGTGAGATGTTCTCCTTCATGCAGGAGTATTCAGGTTTACTAAAAGCACATGTTTGCATGTATCATATCTACACCCCCGTGTTCTTGCAACAATCTATTCCAGGTGTTATGTGAAACAACTCAAGTAACCAGTCTTATCCTGTGTATGATTACAGAAAATGTGTGTATTATGCTTCATTTAAGTGCATACCTGACAGTGGTATCCTCTGTACCTGTTTGGATGTGTATTGAATATGGGCTCCAGGCATGTTCCTCCATACATTCACATTTTGCATGGGATACACACCCTGGTGAGGTTGAAGTTTGTATCCCTCTTTAACCATTTCATCATTGGCCATTGTGTTATTTAGGCGCTTTAATTGTTCAAGCTCAGAAGCACAAACATCTACCCAGCTCCCTGTTTAAGTGTGTTGGGCTGCTGTCACACATTTACAGTCACATTAAAGAGGGATCTGAGGACAGCATTATGTCCAGTGTGATCAAAAGTTTAGGGTGCTTGCTTCACTAAGTTCACATTTATCAGGAAAACACAAGAGCAGATCTCAGGAAGACCTTATTGGACCTGGAAGCTGTTCTTCTGGAACATCAGCTGCTGGTTCAATAGGGGACAGTCTTTCCTATGAAACACTTACCAGTGAGCCTTTTGAAAAATTCCCTGGCACATTAAATCAAGTCTTCACTCCTAAAGGATTTATCTAATTTTTACTTAAAATTGCAAGCAAAACTGCTTTTACCAGCATCAACCATTCAGACAATAATAGTAGGATTTTCAGACGCACCTTCTCTAAATCGGTCTCGTTTTGCAAAGTCAAAGAAAAGTTATATGTAATTAGAATTTCTGAGTATGTGTGGCGTGCGCTCGGACAGAGAGACACGGATCCAATTATGCGGGTTACTGCAGGGTTTATTGGCAGAAAACAAGCAAGGGTACAGGCAGGGGTTATCCAGAGACAGGTTGGTTGAATGGGCGCGAGCGTCTGAATCCAGGGAATCCGTCCGACAGGTAAGCACGGGACACAACCACACGGGGGGGGACGACGACGAGATGATCGGGGCTAGGCGAGGGAAGCAGGTCAGGTACGGGAGCTGGGCTGGGGGAAGGAAAGGCAGGGCAAAAGGTTAACACCAGGCAGACAGGATTGGGTAAGGAAATCGGGTAGACTAGAGGCAGAGAAGCACTCTCACGGCTCAGACTCATTTGGCACAACACTTCGTAATGTGCCCTAGATCGCTAGTCTTTTTTGTAATGCCCCTGATTAGGCGTAGTGCCTCTGCTTGGTCCCGCCTGCGTGGGCGTGACAGTATGTTACCGATAAAGCTGCATTGCAAACTGAAGATCTCTTCAGAACTTCTACTAATTACACATTAAAAACTGTCCAGAGACAGAAGACATATTTCAAGGAAAACTTTACATATATTGAACCACTACCAAATATGAAACAGGGAAGAGGTGCTTTGTATACTGTGTTCATATAAAAGAAACTTTAAAATCCTTTTTTCAGTGTCAAACCTTTAATGAACAATATGGCAAATCCCATACCCATATCACATCTAAGGATGTTTTACTGGATCTATGGGATAGAAGGACCATCGAAGAAAATTAGCAGCTGCAAACTTATGCTAATTAGTTAGCTCTGATTCTTTACCAAGACTCTTTTGAAGATTTCAACCCACTTGGATCTGGAAGGAAAAAACACAAGGCGCTAGGTGTTTATCTCACTCTAGCTGAGGTCCTTCCACATAATCGACCAAGTGTTGATCATATGCAGCTAGTCTTACATTGTAAAGAAAAAGACTGTGCATACTTTGGTTAGCATTTAGTGATTGATGCACTAATTACAAATGGCAAAGGCCTAGAGGACAATGGAATTGATGGATGGGTCATGTGTTTCGGAGCCAGTGTGTGTCCCACTGCAGGTGACAATCTTGGCTGATACAAGATAGGGCAGTTTCTTGGAAATTTCAGGAAGAGCTCACATTTTTGTCGGTTTTGTGAGATTGACAAAGACATGTTTTTTTGTGTTCATCACTGTCAAAGGCTCCATTAAGAACAAGAGAGTCGTACAAATGTGCCTCAGTTTTTAACAAACGTATATATTTCCATGTTTGTCAGTCTGGTTTACCAACTGGCCTTGGTCATGACCTGTTTGAAGGAGCAGTGTCTATTGATCTAGTGTTGATGAGTCATCTTGTGGATGAATGGAAACATTTCACTTATTTAGATTCGAATCAATGAATTAATCAATTTCATTATCTTGGAAATGACAGGAATGACAAACCTTCAGAAGTAGTTGCAGGTAGTTGAAAGCTGCACTGAAATGGTACTTTTTGAGGCCACTGCCCTTGCTCATTAGCAACAAGATTGATTCGTCTGCTAATAATGAGGTCTGGCAGCTTATCTTACAGCGCAGACAGATGGATGAAACTTTCTGCGCCGCAGAAATTTCTACTGATCAATAGCATTCTTGCAGGTACTGATTGATGACTGTTTTTTATTTTCCCCAGCATTTCCCCCAAGGCCCCAGCACCATAATTTATGTCACTACCCTGGGCTGGTTGTTCGCCTTGATCCACTAATACGTCTTTGCACTTTAGGTTTTGAGAGCAAGCACTCATTTTAAGCCACACTCTGCAGAATTTCAAGAATTTGTGTGGAATGATAGCATCACTATCTCTTATAAGCCTACTTGAGCTGTTTTGCACCATTTGTTTCAGTTTTAAAGGCAACAGAGTTTTTCCACAATGATTATTGTGAAAAGACAAAGCAGTCAATTGCCACTTTCAATTTCCAGCCTGAGAGTACTGTTGCCGCACATGATGTCACTCTCAAAGGCATCCATCCATTTTCTAAACCGCTTATCCCACTGGGTCGCGGGGGGTCCGGAGCCTATCCTGGAAGCAACGGGCACGAGGCAGGGAACAACCCTGGATGGGGGGCCAGCCCATCGCAGGACACACTCACACACCAGTCACTCACACATGCACACCTATGGGCAAATTAGCAACCCCAATCAGCCTCAGCATGTTTTTGGATAGAAGAGAGATAGAAGGCAAACAGCCGTGGTATAGGCAAGGCGGTACCACAGAGGGCAAAGCGGTACCACAGCGGGCAAAGCAGCAGCTGTCGTAGTTATAATCCCCCAATCAAGCATCAACCCAATCTAGCAGTCCTAACTCAGGGAAGAGATAAATTTATGAATATCCTGCTAGTACCAGCTATTACGGACAACGATCCACAAGAATCCATACTAAACCGGAAACGGGATGTGCAATAACACAAGGGGGTGGTAATAAGTGGGGGAACATAAAAATAAGTACTGAACTGTGGTTAAACATATACACATTTCACTATTTAAATATAGCACCGAAAATTATAAATAAAAAGATACTACCTATTTTAAAATAATGGCCTGGGAAACTCATGAACTGGATTTAGCAGGCTGAAGAAAATAAAGTGTATTTATTTAAAGCAGTAATGTAATGTTACAAAAACAATGTTAAAGAGAATTATATGTATAGCCTAAGGGATCAGTAACAGTAACATCTGAATCCCTGTAGTTTTTCACTTTGTACTTTATAGTAGCGCCCTCTATTGGTCACCAGCAGCCGCAGTAGAAATCTGCGTTCTCCAGGTGCACCTAAATGCTTTCACGTGGTTACTCACTGAGCTAAATTAAACCGACTTGTATGTAAGTATTTTGTTAGGCATTTCGTTCAAATTCTGTATAATTCGTTTAATTGTGATTTGTGTAAGGGACTGTATATGCCATAGTGAAAAGATCTAAACCAGCGTAAACGGTTTGAGGATTAAGTACCGTAGGCCTTTCTGAAGCCGGGGGTTTTAGTAAAATCCAGGCGGGCAAAGAAGCTTTCGCTTTCGTCCCGACACAGCTGTCCTGCTCGATATCTTAAAAGCATTTAAAATCACCTAAATGCTCAGATTAAATATGTACATCGATGTTAGTTTGTAGACTTCGTGACAAGCGATTGAGCGTAACTTAAAATTTTATCGTTATTCTTTTCTGTTTAACGTTTCCTTACTTAGTTTGGTACCTTGGTCAGAGCATTTCATGTTGAAGGTGTAATGAATTTCTGGATACGTAGGAAATATAATTTAATGTTTTTTTATGTGTTCAATGATAGCAATGCCCCCTAAAATGAAAGCAGCCCCTAAAAAGCGCAAAGTTAACCGCGAAGCCGTCGCTGGTGTTAAGGGGCTGGGAGCCATCGGCGACAGCGACTCGGAGCAGGAGCTGGAGAGGAACTTCGCTTTGATCGGAAGACGAGACCCAGAAGGACGCCAAGAGACAGGAGGGGAGGCCGGAGACGAGCCTAGTGGATCTGTAGGTTGCAGTGAGGATGAGGACGTCGGTAAAGACCAAGAGGTAGATCCCGCAGAAATGAGTGAGGATGACGATGGCGCCAGCGAAGAGTGTGTGACTGACAGCGACTCTGACGGTGCGGCTGGACCGGACTCGAAACCCAGAGCAAGGCAAAGCGAAGAAGACCTCAAAAAAGGTTATCGCAGACCTTTATATACTACCGTAACCGACAGACTTTATAGCTTTTGTTTAAACGTTATTGCATTGGCTTTATAAGGTGGCATATTATTTTTAGTCTTAAACTGACTTATAACGAAATTTAAAGAAGGGTACCCTCCTTGTGATTATACCAGTGGTTCTCAGTCCAGTTCCTGGTGCCCTCTACCACAATGTTCTGCTTTCAACCTGCCACATTCACTATTAGCCATATAGGCCATATATAAGCCCGATTAATTAAGGTAGGGTTGGCATGAAAACATTCTGGCGGGAGGGGGCACCAAGAACAGGATTGAGATCCACTGGACTACATCAGTGTTCCGCTCCAAGGTGGTTGTACCTCTCCCGTAATAAGAAATAATAATTCAAAATGGCTTGAACTGCCTTAATAACGTCGGTTATTTGTAATCTTATATCTGTCACTCGGGGCGTCAGAAGCATTTTGAATGTGAGGGGTGACATAAAACTAATATTTGATATTAAATGTGGGGGGGGGGGGGGTCCAAACGAATAATTCTGAAATGTGACTTAATGGCAGCGACGCCCATGTCTGTCACCTCGAACGTGCGCTTGCATGGTGACTTTTGCATGATATTTACATCGGCTCCTTTCCAATCATAGAATTGTCAGCCATGTCTTTTGAGGACATCATGAAACTGCAGAATAAAGTGGGAACTAAGGTCTTCAATGAGGTGGCTTATGGGACTAAAAAGAAGCAGGGCGAAGAGAAAGGGAAGAAGCGACTCAATAAGAACAGGTACCTCGTCCAGCGTTGTGGGGAATTACGGAGCAGCGAGGCACTGTCTTGCACTTATCCATTTATCCACAGGGTGATGCTGTTTTCAGTATTTGTTTGCAGAGGCTGCGCAGTGCACCATGCTAAGCAGACTTGTGAGAATGACCTCGTCTTGATTGTCGCGTTTCTTTTGCACTTGGTGTATATACCTTGAAAACCACCATTTCGCCTCTAAAATTATGGGATAGCGGTGATGGAAACAGATCGAAGATGTCGGACTCGCATATGATATACAGCGCGTGGATGAGCTATGTATCTAAAAAAGATTCCTTGTGTTCACATTGCTTTGCTGAGAATTCCCCTCTCTCTGATTTAAGGCCCATGGAAGTCTCAGCTAAGAAGCCTGTTCCTTTTCTGAGACATGTGGTGCCTGTTAAGAAAAAGGTGAGTTAAAAATAGAGGATAGTAGGTTTAATGAAAGAATCCATCATGGGGAAAACACTCATCCATCAACGAAATTGAACATTATCATTGTAAAACACAAGGAGGGTGTGGATGTATCCAGGTTACTCTATTTACCTATATGCAATTAAGATTGTAATGTGAGTTCGCTGTATGTGTTGCTGAGGTCAGTCTTTCCTAACACAATGTAGCTCTTATGTGTTTGCAGTTTGCCAAATTTGAGTTAGAGAGCAGAGCTGTAATCGTCAATGTTGTCTGGTTCACCTGCCCAGAGTATCCCAAGGGTACTAAACCATTTCTTTATAATCTCCGAAGCCCATGTACTGTCTGCCCGCCATCTAAATAACAAGAGTTTCACAGTGATGTTTGTTATATAGTTATTAGACGTTTGTAATACATGTTTGTTTATTTATTGTGGATTGGTGTTTCAGTTGGTTCCACGTTCTGTTCCAGATGCCGAGAGATCCTCGGTTCGATGACCTTTCCGGAGAGTTCAAGTCGGAGATTTTCGAGAAGACGTACAGCTTCATTAAAACCATAAAACAGAAGGAGAAGGAGGTGATGGTGCCTGTGAAAAACATGCATATCTGATGGATTCAGTTACGACTCCGCTGAGAAATGTCTCTTGCCTCTTTCAGTTAGTTCAGAAGAAGATTAAGAAAGTCAAGTCCATGAACAAGAAGGAACAGCTTGATCACTTGTTGAAGAGAATGGTGAGCTACTTCTGCATCTCCTTGCATTTCAAACCCACGCTTAAGGTTTTCGTGGCCACCAAGCCAAGGAACTATAACCAGGAATCTTAAAAAAAAAAAAATGCATCTCCAGGTGGACCAGGAGAGAGCCCAGAATCAGAGGGAACTTCAGCGGGAGAAACAGCTAGAGCAGAAGAGGAGGCAACGCGAGCTGGTGAAGCAAGGCCACCGGCCGTTCTTCCTCAAGAAATGTGAGTGTCGGCGTAATCGATCCGCGGTGGCTGAAAAGCTTCAGCCTGCTGCGGGCTGCGTCTCCGAAGATGTGTCTACAGAGCTGTGCTGCTCACATCCAACAAACGCACCTCACTTAGCGCACCTGCTAATTACCCGGTGAGGTAGGTATGTTTTGAGCAGGGGAATCTGCAAACCGTGGTGCAGACTGGTCCTCCAGGACTGGAGTCGGTGAACCCCGCTTTAGAGTAATGACCGGGCTTCCCGGGGGGTGACACTGTGGTTCTTGGTTCAACTGATACCGGTACCCTGCATTTCTCAATCGGGAGCTTCAAGCTTATGTATAATTTTTTGTTTTCCTCCTGTAAAAAGTCGATATAGTTGAATAGTGTGTATAAGTATAAAATATACTGCTTGGCTTATTCTCACTGAATGTCAATTGGGATCAGGGAACCCAAAGATAATATGAGATATATAACTGTTGCAATTATTTATGATCTTAAAGAGACTGTAATATGAGAAGTATATTAGAATAGTGTAGAATCTGCAGGTTGCACTGAGACTTTGGTACTTTTTAATTTGGGGACTATCCGGGTGCTCTAGTGGGTGGGTCTGATCCCTGGTGGTCTGTGGCAATGAGAAACGACCTCATGTTGCAGGAAGACTGCAGGTAGAATTGAGTGAACGTGGCTCTGTGTTTGTGCTCAGTGCAATATATCCGGCGTTTGGTTGTTGGATTAGTTTTAGGACTGTATTGCGGACCATGGGAAAACATTTGATTAAAAAAAAAAATTAGCAGAGCATAAAATTAGAAGTGCAGATGTGAGAGGCTTTCATAAATCCGTAGTACTATCAATCATCCATGGATATGTATTCTTTAAGGAGCTTAAACCTTTCCACCACACCAGGTACCATACTTTTGGTACTTCAACAGAGTATCAAAATTAGGGTACTTCAAGATGTTGGTTTCCCACTGGTGTAAAAACCTTTTCTGGTACTGAATCACATGTGGCAGGCTATTTTTGTATTGAATTTGAAAAATTGCTGTAGTATATTATAGGGCTGGAGGATGTGTGACACATACCAACAGTGCATGTTATGCACATGCAATTCATAAATCACTAGTCCACTAGATTACCCAGATTACCCTGTGCTATTATGTCCATACAGAATTGAAGGTATGAAAAAGCCTGATCTGAAGTTTTCACTAAAACATTTTTACTCTGTCATAGGAAAAAAAGTATCAACTTTTGCAGTTTATTATTCCTTTTAAAGATTATCTAGTTCATGTTTAAAAATTAGTTTAATGTAGTGATGGGCGATAAAATTGATTTATCGATTAATTCGAGTTTACAGTTCAGGACGATGTGTTTTATGAAATTCGACTTTATTACTTATTTTACACGCGAGCGCCAAAAGCGGAACTACTGCGACGCATCGCTCTTCTACATTAGCACGGCACCCAAACACTGTAGCGGATTCACAAACAACATGGCAATGGTTACGGTTTTGCGCCGTCAGACACAGAACAAACAAGTCCTCGTTGCAAAGTCTGTTTAAAAACTCTTGCAACCAAAGGAAGCAGCACGACAAATTTATTCCAGCACCTAGAGCAGAGGCGCGCAGCGGAGTGGGAGAAGTGCAGCTCCCAGCGGAATGAAAATACCCACAGCACCAGCACAACAGCCAAAGTTAAGCAAGCAACCGTCCCTGACACATTTCCGAACCGTGTGCCGTATAAGAATGGGGCACGGTGGAAGGCGATACCAAACGCTGTCGCCATGTATATTGCAAAAGACACGGTGCCCATACATACTGTGGAAAGCCGGGTTTCATTAACATGCTGAAAGTTTTTACAAGTGTCTAAAAGTGTTTACAACGGCGTGGGCTTCCATCTCACTCACACGCATCTTTTTTGGCTTGTCGGATTGCGCTTTAACTCTGAAGTATAAAAACAAAATGAAGTTAACTTGTTTTGAACCATTTATTTGTCATCTGTAGTTTGATTTTGAGTAGGGGAGGGGAAATTGATTAAAATCGGAAATCGGATTTATTGTGGAGAGAATTTTTAGGCCATATCGCCCAGCTCAAGTTTAAAGTATAACTCCGCTGTTTTTGCATCAGCGCTTCAGGTGCCATCAGAGATCATGATAATTATTTCATCCTTGGTGATTTAAAGTACTCAATTGGTTTGTAAGAAATTAGTTGAACTTTTCTACTTTTATACTCCAAAATTTATTACAACAAAATCACATTGCGATATTTGAAAAATTTACCGTACTGCCCTAGTATATCATGCAAAATGCTTTATTTATTTCTAGTAATGCCATCCTGATGTTGTTGTATCTTTTTTTTGACCAGATTGTAATTAAAGCTTGGATCTGTCTGTCCACACATTCATTATTATTAATGTCTTTTTTTTTACTTTATTGTTAATGTCTGATTACTTTTTTCAAGACGTTTGTTGTATTGTGAATCAGCGGCAGGCTAATTACATAACCAGGTACCATACCTTGGGTACTGGAACCTTTGTTACTGGTACTCAACCGAGTGTCAATGGATTAGGGAATGTACCCCAAAAGTATGCTACCTGGTGTGATGGAAAAAGCACCCTTAATGAACGTTTACCTGGCAGTCAGTCATTTGAATATTGTGTAACCTAATCAGCCAGGTGCTACCCATATCTGTGTTTCCATAGTTACTGATAGAATACCGTTTTAACCAGAATCTGCTCTCTTCAGTACCAGCACTGTGGTGGAGTGTGTATTTTCGGCATGACTTCCAGTCTCCTGGTTCTAGTTAAAATTATTAAAATTGTGGGTCTTAGCTCCCTGTCAGCATATGGTGAAAAACGGCATGTTCCGGGTGGAGCTGAACGCTGCTAACTCCGCATCCTGCTTCTCCCCCGCTTTTCCCCTCAGCCGACAAGCGCAAACTGGAGCTGGCCGAAAAGTATAGCGACCTGAAGAGGAGTGGGAAGCTGGAGAACTTCCTGAGCAAGAAGAGGAAGAGGAACGCCATGAAGGACCGCAGGAAGATGCCACTGCATCAGAAAGCTCAGTGAGCGTGGGGACGGAGCCTGACTGAACCCAAAGGCTGCCTGTGCAGAGATATGGACCCCTGTTAGGGCTCCAGGTACTGAATAAGGCTATACACCTGTACATACTGTACATAAAAATCTAAGGCTTTTGGTTACAGCCTTGATTGTTGTACAAATGCTTTACCTCAGTTCTTTTTTTCCTGATACCACAATTGTAACTAATGAAATTGGAAAATGTCGAACTATATTAAAAAAAAAAAAAAAACGTTAGCCCATTGTTGCTTCGTTCTTTGAGCTGTAAAAGTGATCAATGGCGCTTACTTAAATATTTTTGTAGGTATTCTGAAACCATGCTATGACGTTATGGGGACCAATGCACTTTTATTTAAGGTCTTTCTAAGTAATACGGTGCTCTGATAGCGAAATGAAAAGCTCTTATGGGGAAATAAGTGTTTTGTCTGGTCACTTTCAGTGCCGTTTTACATTTAGTGGACATTGGATGACTTCTACAGCACAGAAAATGTCAAAATACTGGTAGATGTTGTCCTGCAGAAAACCTGAAGCAATGCAAGTATGATGTGTACGCTGGGCATGTTAATTTGGGTTAAAATGCTTTAAATTATGGCTTCTCTGGTAAAATTATGCACTATTTTTTTTTCTACAAAGAGGCTTTATCTAATCTAGTGCCTATCCACGCAATCCTCTGGGGTAAAAAAAAATACGATCCAGTATTACTGAAATCTGATCAGTAAAGTTGTATATTTTGTGACTTTTAATCCTGCTTTTCTTCAATATTTAAGAAATACATTACTACAACTCCCGCTGTTGCTTAAATTAACCTTGCCAGTTGGTAAACAGCAAAAATCCACGGAATACATTTCATTGCTCTATGAAATCTGGGCAGTAGGTGGAGCTGTTGACCAAAGTGGTCCCCAATAAATGTGTCTACCTATTAACCTTTTAAGAAAAGGATTGGTCACTCTTCTGTCTGAACCCTCTATCTTGTATATAACGAAGTTGGTGAGTAATGTTGTTATACACCATTGAGGGCAATATATTTATATATTATTATAAAATAATGAGTCTACCTTTGCCTTGCTGTTATTCCTGATCATTATTTTCTTAACTCTGATCCTCATGTTTTTATGCAAATAAAATACATTTTTATTTCACCATTACTGAAACTTTCCTGTGATTCGGGTCATCGGTTCAAATTCCAAGTTTGGCAGGATGATTTCACTGCGGCGCCCCTGAGCGAGGCCCTCACCCCCTACTGCTGCGGGGCCCCTGAGCGAGGCCCTCACCCCCTACTGCTGCGGGGCCCCTGAGCGAGGCCCTCACCCCTTACTGCTGCGGGGTCCAGCTTGACCATGCTTTCTCAAAACTGTAGTTCACGTTGCATAAAAAAAAAAAATTGCCAAATAAAATATAGAGTGCATTTAAATTACGATGGGTCACACAAAGTATCGGGCATCTGTCGAGAGTGAGAATTAAATAATGTTTCATGTACGTTATCGTTGTGACTTGGGGACTACAGTATATGAAGTAGTGCATGCAGATTAATATAACCAAGACTAGTCTTGATTATTGAGTTATCCTAGTGAATATGCATGTGGGCAGCAAGCAGCTTACAGACCGTTCACCAAGGATTGCTGACTGTTACCTGTGGCGGGGATAAAGCCAGAATGACAGAAGAGATGCAAACAGCAGTGGATCCGTCACTGGGTAGAGAGAGGCAGCATGGGCCAAGACGAGGCTGGTCCCCAAGACGCTGCGACACCCTGCTAGGTTTGCCTCCACATTGCGGAAACTGTGGCTATAGCCAGCGGGTGATTCTGTCAGATCCTGTCCGAAGTCGGCATTAATCATAACGAGACCCTTTCTCGTACCAGTATTCTTGAGGAAAAAAAAAAACATCAAGGGAAATTAAAAAGTAAAATATCAGAGCCGTAAAGTTTTTTTTTTTCCCCCTGTCTCCCTTCGTAAATGATCTTCTTCACCACTGAATTTTAAATGTCATAGTATGACAAATTCCTGCCTGCTTGTACTACCAGTGTCTAAAAAAAAAAATCACAATGCATAAATTCCTTATCTCCTGCAGAGCTGCCTATATATTTCTTTAACATACAGGTTTAGATACTGTCCAGTATAAGGGATGGAAATGATTATGTGGGTCCGGTAAGTACTCTTTGCCAGGCAGTCGCAGATCTCTGGTTAACCAGACAGTGCATTTGATATTCTGGCCTAGGCGTGTTATTTCTCAGATAATTACTTTCTTTATTAGCGGGTGAACACACTTGAAATGGAATTTGATATTTTTGATTTGGGCAAACACAGGCCTCAGGTGGCCAGGCAGAGCTCTGGCCTGGGGCTATATTATTTCTTGTCCCGTAATTCCTGCCGTACTCTTGGCGCTCCTGGCCGACAGCGGAGCCATGAGATTCCGTGGGCTGGTGCTGGACGCCTTTCCTGCCCCAGCGGCCCTGCATGTAGGGCAGGGCTATTCAACTCATGGTCCTCAAGGGCCGAGCCCTGCTGATTTTCCAGCCTTCCTTCACCGGTGAGCCAGGTGTGAAGCCAAAGACCAATCAGAATCAGTCATTATTAAACCAACTACCTGGAATAACTGAAAACAAGGCCTGGATTTGGAATCGAGGGCCAGATTTGAATAGCCCTGATGTAGGGTAAAGCTGTACGAGAGCGACTACCTGTCTGCCGTCCCGCTCTCCGTACGACTCCTGGAAGCATTGCCCCGTCCGGCACGGCAGAGTATCGTTAGTGCTGATTTCGTTTTCATCCAAATTCGTGCCCCAGATGTCCAAGATGCATCCCTGCATGTTTCCAGCATAATTAGGACAAACAAGCAGGCCTGAAGTAGAAAAGTGGCCCCTTTCCATAACTCCCCAGCAAAGCTTCTCAGAGCTATAGCTGTCCATCATTTCGTGTGCTATCGGAGTCACGTGTGGGAAACAGGAGCCAGGCCACAAAGGCAGAATATTACTAATCTAGGAAAACACTTGTTTTTTTTTTTTTTCTTTTTTTAAATGATGTCCTACTGTGGTACAAATAACTGTACTTCAGGGAAAGGGAAACATTTTGCACAGTGGGGCTGTGTCAGCGTGAGGGTACAGAGAAAATGTGTGACTGCAACATCTTGAAAAAGCAGAAGATATATTTTTGAGTTTTTTATCTAAGGAGAAAAGACACTTATTGTTGTTGCTTTTCCCATATTATTCATGAAAACAATTTTAAGAAATATCTCAGTACAAGAGTCCCGTTATGAGTCACGAGTTTCTCCACATGATTGTGAAAAAGCACAAATATCTCTGATCTCTGGAGATCAAATTTGTGGAATGACACATTTAAACTAAGCACAGTGTCTAGACTACAAAGTGATGACAATGGGAGAGATTATGCCTGAGCTTACTGATCAGGAAGTGGAACGGGAGGAAGCATTTTCCTGATGGGCTTTCCAGTAGGAGGCCGAATTTCAGTTAATTCTAAGCGGTGGAGCTCTGACGGAATGCCGGAGGTCACTTCCTGTAAAATCGTGATACAGTACTTAGGGTAGCTCTTTCATGGGCGTCACGGCATATTTTGAATGCTCAACAAAGTTTTGTTGCGGTGAAACAAAAGTGATCAATTTCCAAATGAAATGTTTCAGATGATTTACAACATCCAAGTTAAGCTATTGTTTATTGTGTGCATGCACGCTCAATTTTCTTCGTGACTAATATTTTAAGTAATTTCCAAAAGTTGTTTTGCAGAAATCTCTAAATACATTTTGAGATTAATGTACCTGGCGAGCGCCTGGTGGCCAGGCCTACACTCATGGGACCTGGTCGGGCACAGGCCGAACAAGGCACGTGGGTCCCCCCTCCAATGGGCTCACCACCTGTAGGAGGGGCCATAGGGGTCGGGTGCAGTGTG
>JABFEA020000044.1:13487353-13497877 GCA_019775915.2 Cyphomyrus plagiostoma
AAAGTGTGACGCCATGCCAGATGCGTCACAGGTGACAGCCCTGGCAATGTGTGTGTTCAGCATCTATCCCAAAGTGTCGTGTAAATTGTTGGCTTCCCTGTCTGTGCCGCTGTTAGTATTAAACTGACAGTGGCTGTTAATAAAGACAGTAACATTCTTTTCAATAGGGCTATCAAAAGAGGTTTTTTCACCCTCTTCATGAGGGTCTGCTGTATGAAAAACAGTCTGCACCCTCAAGGGTTGCAGAGCTTGTAATATTCATTGTACACCATCCTTCACTCAATAATAAATTTGTTTTTTGGAACATTTGCTGTTTAATGCACTTGTAATCCAATCGCCTGTGGATGCTTTTTAAGCTGAGGAGATATTCTTGTTAACTAAAATTATTTTTCTTTATGTAGGTACGATTTGGTATCCTGAAAAAAACTTTTCTCTAAAAATAGTTGCCTGACACTGGGGGTGGGAGGCGGCGTGGTCATATATATTTTGGCCAATATGGTACCGTGAATACCACCTGCAGACTTCTGCAATCAGCAAAGAAACTTTGCTGTAGTATACGAACCTCAGTTTGTGTCAACAGCGTTGGCAGCTCTTCTGTGTTTCCTTGCATTAGCTAGGAAAGAGTGTTCCTGGCCTATTATTGATCCAGTTCTTCTGTGCCAAGCCATTCCAGGGTAATTACAGCCATCCAATGTGAAAAGGTTCTATTATTCATTTAATCATGTTAAGCACTGAGGACAAATTTGTGTGTGTGTGTGTGTGTGTGTGTATATATATATATATATATATGTAATAATTTTGGTCTGATTTCAATTGCAGTGCAATGCCTGCAATGGTTTGGTTTGATTAAAACATTCCGTTTGGAGTCTTACATTAGAATGTTCATTCCATCTCACTGACATAAAAGAAATGATGGATAGAGCGGTCACATGACGACGGAGTATTAACTTTTAATTTCATCTTGAGCTTTATCTATATGTGGTGTTCTGCAGCATCTCTACCCACAACTGAGAGAGTGCATGAGACCCCCCCCCCACAGGGTAATCTGTAATCCTCCATCCCAGCCTGACTGAATAAACCATTACTCTATGTCATACTTAAGTTCCACACATGGTGGTTAATGCCTGGATTCATCCACCATTTGTTGGTGAATAACATATAGTGCCATATTAATGATATTACTGCTAAAAACACATAGTCATACTTAAAATATTATATATGCAGCATGTCTTTAATGTATTCAAAGGCTTAAAATATATTAATTTTTAACAGCAAAAAGGCAGTTTAAAATCACATATACAAGAACTGTACAAAGTCGTCCTTCATTTGTTTAGACTAGAAAAATTGAATAGAATATATCTTTATTGTCCAGCCAAGTCTCACAATGTAAATACAAAAATAAAGTTTGCGTTGTGAACTGTGATTTTTTTTTTACAGCTGTAAGAATGTGTCTCTAATAGACACAGTGAAACCCAGCAAGTCTAAACCTCTGCAATTTGCAGAGACCAAGATGAAAGTGTTTGTAGAGCTTAGAAAGAAAGGGCCTCCAGCACAATGTTCTAATAATTATTGTACAGCAACCCTGAGGCTATGTGGAGTGCGGCACTTAGGTGTCATGGAAACAGAGCTATACGGTAAAACAATGTCCTTGCTAAATTCCGAACAAATTCCGCATCGCAGCTTCAGCAGGTGTGGAGCAGCTGAGAATTATGGATAGCTGATTACACTCACTATAGCGTTTTTAGTCCCCAGTCCCAAGACAGTGAATGTTTTCTTAATTGATGTAGTGTGTAGTTTATATGCAATGTATACTCACCTGGATTCTCTAATTGTGAATGCAGGAAGACATCGACAAACAATCACAGTGATGAATTGGAGCAAGTGTTTTGAGTAATGACAGTGACAACATAGACCCAGTGACAAGCGGTGTGTTGCACAACGGGGACCTAGACCCTTAAGCCGTTGGTGATGCTGAGATATTCAAACCTGCGGAAAACAATGTGGTCTTAAAACAGATGATCTGCCCTAAAACTAGCAAACTGGCCTATAATTACAGCCTATCGGAGGACATCTGAAATGTAAAACTAAGCAGCTACATCCTACCTGGAAAGCTGTTAATTCCTACAGTCTGGAAAGTAAAGCCAGAATTATTAAGTTGCATTTACAGGCAGTGCATGGTTTAAGAACATCCAACTTACGAACAGACTGTCATAAAGTCTACTATACAAAAAACTCGAGTTAAATACAAAGGTCCATAATTTCGAAAACACGCACTGCTTTGGACTTCAGGAACAGTTCGGTACCACATGTAGGTACTTATTACTGCGTTATTATTATTACTTTGATGCACAGTATTATTATTTTTCCAACTTACATGCAAATTCAACTTAAGGACAGACTTGGGGAATGGATCTCATTCGTAACCTGGGGACTGCCTGTACTTAGCTGATGCTTTTATGCAAAGCGGCGTACATTTAAGGAAGCAGGGTCAGACAGTTCCCAGAGCAGCTGTGGCTAAGGACCTTGCTCGAGGGCCCAGCAGTGATGTCTAGAAAAATACCCCAAGTGAAGATAATATAGCTCTGCAGTTCAGTGAATGGTTGCATTAAAGGGGCAGCAGAGGTCTATACATTGTGGTGTTTCTCGAGCTGGTCCTCGTGGACCCCCCAGAAAGTCCATGTTTTTGCTTCCTTCCAGCTGGACAAATTTTTGGAGCGTCCTGTCTTTTGGAGGGAGCTGAGATGCAGCAAAAATGTGGACCTTCTGGAGGTCCATGAGGAACACTGGGATCTCCATCTGATACCTAGAGTGGGACACAGGGACGCTGCTTTGTGCCAAATGCAATTTCAAAAATTGTGGGAGTAAGGTAATGTCAGTATTAATGGCACCATATGTTACTTATAGCAGGTAATGGTCTATTAATCAGTACCAGTCAATGGAAGGCTAATTGGCTTTTACTTCCAGGAAGCCAGTGAAATGATAAAGTTAAACGACCACACATGGTGCAAAGGATGAGGACAGTTCAGATTTTAAAATCATCTGAAAATTGCAAAAGTTTGTGTCAGGATGTAATATCTTGCATATATATCTAAACTGAACAAAACACAGATACTTTCAGGTGTTGACAAAAGTCACAAAAATTAGAAAGATAAAATTGGCAAGAAATCAAAAAACAACCACTGAAAATGACGAATAAGAACAGACAAAACAACAAATCGCTAGTTTTATACACTGGAAAAATCAACCAGACTAAGACACCAACTGACATTACTCTTGGGTAACTGGAAATAAAATGACTGAGGCATGGATTTTGCGCCAGGATGTATGAGGTTATTTCAGGAGTAATGGACTGACAAAAAGAGCTAAGACGCATCAGAATGATTTAAAGGCAGCGGCTATCCAAGTCCAGCTGCAGTTAGAGGTCGTTCACCTCAAGATGGCGCTACCTATGAAAGCTCTATCCCACACTTTCTCACAGCCACAAATTCTCATATCGCTCTCCAATTTAAAATGCTCACACCAGCGTAAAAGCATCCAATTTCTGATGTTCGAAAACACTGGATTAGAGCACAGGATTCCTTTCACATGGCAGTAATATCAATGCAAATGGAAATCCATAAGCATCCTTCAAAGATGAAGATTGATCATTCAGGTTACAAAATGTAGAACTGCCTCTTGTGCTTGATGCTATGTACAGTGTAAATATGTTGCAGTTTAATGTTCTAAATTTAAACTTATTGAAAAGCAATATGAATTGCTGGTTTCTTTGGATATATGCAAATGTTTGTACTGTCCAAGACCTCTGTAGTAAAATGTAGCCTCCGTGTTGCACGGTTCCACATACTAATGGAGTGGCTTGTCAACCAAGCCAGTGCTGATACCACAGTAAGGGTGTTAAACCCAACAGCTGACACTCGCTGGAAAGGTGGTGCGACCATGGTTCATAGCTTCTTTGAAATTTTCCCTGGATTATGTGTGATGCCTCTAAAGCTAACCCTTATGACCCCGTGCAGAGTAGAGGTTTCGAAAATAGGTGGAAGGCATTTATGAAAGACAAATAAACGTAAGGTATAGTGGAGGCTCAAGGAATATTGTAATTACCTCACACCTGGTTTGTAGGCCTGAATCCATCCCTTATGCATTCTCCCAGTGTTTGATTGAGTCTCTTCTGGACATTCTGCATTTAGCTGTATGACCTATTCTTCCTTGGATGTGGAATTTCAGTGACCCTGACTGGATAGGAAATTATTAAAAATGGAGGGAAATGAAAAAAATCCAATACTTTATGAGTATATAAATGTAAGCATTTTTCATAAAGCATTTTTTTTACTTACCTCTTTCATAACAACACCTCAGGGCTAATAGTTCACTATTTATTTTATGGCTCACTGTTTTGCTCACGTGACCCTGACCAGAATAAGCGATTACTAGATGGATGAATGGGTTTTAATTTTGTTTTTTATCCGGCTATTTTAACATAATCTTCTCTGGGTCAGTTAGCACTTTCCTTGAGTTTCATCTTCACTTTGGTTTCTCTCATATTGATAATTTGTTCTGTTTATGGTCAGTGAGTCTATATTAATTTCCCACTCAGATAGCATAATGTGGGTGATTCCTGTTTTGGACCACATATTTGGCTGTCTGTTTTCTGAAAATTTGGAATGATTGTATTTTATGGTTTAAACTTTTTGTCAGGATTACACCATACTTAGCTATGAGGAATACATGTTTGTCAAGCTCAGGGGTTGAAAATATTATGATTATGGGATGTTTTTGTATATATTTCTCCAGATGTTTCCCACCCTGTTAGGGACATGTACATGGTAATCACAGAGTTTAAATAATGTACAAGTCAAACAATGCAGAACTTTTCTGGGGTATAATATGTCCATGTCATGTGCGGTGAGCAGGTGAGCGGGCAGCCAGGGCAGTCCAGCCGTCAGTGCAGGCAAAACGGAGCTTATTCGGGTAACACAAGAGGAACGAACACTCCAAACACCACTAACGTCAATGACAGATCTAACAAGACTAACTCAGACGCGGACTAAATACACCGGACAAGTCAAGAGAAACGGGAAACAGATGATGACAATTAGGAATTAACATGAAGTAACGAGGTGGGCGTGGCACACACGAGTATCGGACAGAGCTGCAAGACAAGACATTGTGGCATTAACAGTTTTAATTTTATGAAGAGTACAATGTAATGGAATCTAACAATGTAATGGAATCTGTACATTTTTTGTCCCCATTTTGTTGTCTTGTATGAAGAATTTTATTAATTAGAAATACAAGTATATGTAGATGCATTATATGTACCTCATTTAACAAAACAATATACAAATATACCAAACACTTAGTGTTGTGATTAGAATATTTTTTTTAAATCATTGTCTAACAGGGTGGAATAGAATATAACAGGGTGGAACTGAGTAGGCCTCTTAACAAGTAGATTCAGATTCACAACAATACTACTACTACAATTAATAATAATAATAATAATAATAATAATAATAATAATAATAATACCACTGTAATAACATAAATAAATAAGAAATACACTTATAATACACGTATAATAATAATACTTTTTGATTATACCATTATTATTCATTATCATACACAAGAAATATACTGAAATAATAAATCTACAAGTCATTTTAATGAAAAAAATAAATATTCTTGTACAATTTCTACTCAGTAGGCTGCATATCTCATACATAGCCTAACAGGGTGGAACTTCACAGGGCGGAATATTTCTAGCTAATTTAGCTCTAGGTCTTTGAGTGAGCAACATTTAGCTAGCACATACTCTATAGCTGATCAGCATTTAAATAGCTATTTTTAGCATATTTTAAAACATTTTTTTTCCATTAAATACTTCCCATAATATATACTAACAGGGTGGCGCTTTAAGGGTGCCTCAAAGCGGTGTGTAATATAAAATTGAGAAAAATACAGGAGAGAATGACAGTTAAAGCTTACCTTAGTCTTCCAGTTGAATTTCCCTCCAAAAACAAATCACTTCTTGTAAATGGCTGTATGGACTTTTTAGGGAGTCTAGAAACTATAGGCTAACAGAGTGGAAAACGATACTGGGGACATATAATATATTATATAATTAGAGAAAACAAAATAAGTTTCACCAGATTTGTTTCTTTCTCTAAAGGTAGTATACCCTAGTCTATCAAAATAATAAAGATTAAGTTTTGGTTTTTATAGATTTATATATTTTATATTCATTGAGAAAGTTGAATACATTGCATTCAGGACATGCTAAAATGAGCGTATATTCCAGAGAAATGGTGCTTTAAAGAGACATAAAAAAATTAAAATAATTTATCTTTGTTAGAGCAATAGAAAACACAATAAAATAGATTTGTTATAAAGATTTGTCAAATTTTATAAAAGAATAAGAGCCAGTTAAACAGGAGGACATGAATATGTGGCCCAGAACAGGAATCACTCATAAAGTAATTTAACTGGACTTGCACACATTTTAATTTATTGATTAGTTTAGAAAGTCGGATTAATGTAACTGTATATTTAGGCAAATTATGGTGTGGTTGAAAAATTAATTTAAAAATTATTGCCTTGATTTTGCCAGTCTGAAAATATAGATTCATTTTCACTTCCCCTTTCTGGTTAAAGAATGGAAGACAGATCACTGAAACAAACCTTTTGTCTGGAGATTGTGAGACTGCCCACATTTTTTATTTCACATTTAAGTTTTTTTCATACTGACCGCCAAGCGACACAGTCATCTTTCCGCCTGTGATTTCATGTCCCTTGCTGCTCCTCCAGTACAGTGCAGTAAACCAGTAACCCAGGACTGCTGGAGCACGAGACAGGGGATGACTTTGCGTGATAATGACACGAGGATCCGGAATAACCTGAAAAGGGAAGGAAAAAATATTCAGCTATTCAAAATCCAACTATTGAAGTCATCGAGTGCAACACTGAGCGCATTCAGGGAGCTTAGAGTGGTGTAGGCTGGTAGGGGTCTTGCCTTATTATGAAGGGTAAGAAAATCCAAGATGAAGAGCAAAAACCAATGAATCAGGCAAGAGATGCATGTAAGAACTGAATGATAAGTTCCAAAGGCTCAGTAGAGCCAGCTTGAGGCGTAAGCGGGGGTCCCCCATCTGATCAGTCTGTCGGAATGAGAAGGAAGCCGACAAATCGCAACTAGGTGTATCAAATTCTGCTTAAGGCCCCGAAAAGGGTTGTGTCAGCTCTGACTCTGAAAGATACAATGCAGGCAGTCGCTGGGTTAAGAACATCCGAACTATATGGATATCTTGTACATATGAATGGACTGCCATAAAGCCCATTATATGAAAAATTCAGGTTGAATACAATGGTTCATAAAAAGAAACGCAGTCACTACTTTGTGATGCATGTGAAAACATTGCATGGCTTCAGCGGGTCGTCAGCTCGAGGTTCAGTACAGTACCATGTGTAGCTACTTTTATAACTACTGAATAATTATTATGTACCGTATTATTTTTTTCTGATGCACAGAGAGGTGAGTCCAAAAACTTATTTTTCACAGTACAACTTTGTTGTAATTACTTTGTAACACAGGATTTACTACACTTTACAAGATCACAGCAGGACGTATTTAAAGATTTTCTATATATCATATAGAATTGATGGAATTGAATGCTGGCAGTGATTTATATAGCACTTAAATTTTGCAGTTTTTATTTTAAAGATCAGTAAGCTGCTTTATGATAATGGCCATTGAGGAAGGCCAGCAAGAAATGTAAATTGACTCTGTTCACACTATTTGGAGACAGCAGCAGATTTAGGGTCTTGACAATGTGCCTGGATGGTATTTTTAAGAGGATATTGTAATTTTAAATTGGATAATAAATGTTCTCTGGCCTACCTTAATCCAGTCTGTTTGCCAGCTTCCATTACCTGGTATCCATTGTTCCTAGCTGACTGAAATTACACAAACTCTTATTTTCCTGATGGGCACACAAGATAACACAAAATAACATCAATACTCTTTGTGGAGAAACATTGTTTGTTGCATATCTCTCTGAGGTACCGGATGGCACAATGCTGTATTGTACATCATAATTATAGATGATACAAAGGTTTTCCGGTATCGATATTTCAATTGATAACTTGAGGATGTGCAAACAATGACGTCTTTATTTTCAGAGAAAATGTTTGCTGGGTATACTGAAACTGAAAAGGTGCTGCAGCAATGAAATACTGAAAAAATTGCGGAAAGAAATATGGTACATTCTCTCAAAGTAATACACAGACTGTCATGTATTGTGTACTAATCATAGACTGGGTCTTTTCACAGCAGTTATTGAAATACTAGAGCATGTATGATTACAGGAATGCTGGAGTAATCAGTGGTATTTATGATGATTAAAAAAAAATCATAAGAAACATGACAGACAGACAGACAGACAGACAGATAGATAGATAGATAGATAGATAGATAGGACAACAAATAAGGTTAGGATGCCCCAGAACCATTCAGCCATCCACCTATCAAACCATTTTCTACAACCACTCGTCCTATTCAGGGGGGGCTGGAGCATATCCCAGAAGCTACGGGTGCATCCCCAGAATCGCTATAACAAATCTGTGAAAAATATGACTTCTCTAAGAACTCTTTGGTGACAAGAGTTTCCTGCTGTGCTAAAATATCTCGAGACAGTGTGGATGGTTTTGCTCCCCCGCTGACACATAAAAGCTGATTAGAAGACAGTTGCTGAGCGTCATACTCCTGCCCGCATTCAGCCGCACGTGTCTTTCGGATTTGGGTGCCATGTCCAGCAGTTGACTTTCTATTTATTGCAGGAAGCATAAGCTGCTGTTTTGCATCTAGCAGGACTTCTCAGTTCAGCCGCTCCACTGCTGATGCAAACACAATGTGCTCTCCAGCATCAGTCTTAGGCTGGGGGGGTAAATGAGTCCAAATCAAACGCTGCACAGTTTGGGTGACCTGAGTAACAAGGTCATGCCACCACAATAAAAAAATACTCCTCTTCGAAAAGACGGGCCTTCTGTAATTCCTATATTTTTGATTCCGTTATACCATGTCCCTGATTGGTCAGAAGGGTGTTGATAAATTTTCTATAAATGCACACCTAGTGCCAGCCAAGCGAATCATAGCAGTGAATCAATGTTCTATTATAATGTTTAATTCTAACTGAGTAAGGCTTAATGCACAATAAGCAGCACATTTTTTAACTGTTTGGCTGTGCAGGCAAGAACCATGGTTACCACATGCTTGACTTACACAGCTGTACCTAAAGACATTATTTTCACGTTTACAAGCCAAAAATCCACCAGATCATCCATATGGGGTCATCCGCAAATATTTCAGTGATAACTCTGTGTGGATACTTTATTCCAGCCTTTCGGGCAATTCTTAATTGTCACAGGTTTTGGAATTAAATTACAGTAAAAGCTGATATACTCAGATGACGTGATGAAGCACCCAGGCTTATCTGCATAATTGTAAACAACTACAGACGCCAAAATTAGACTTGACTGATCTGCAAAGACAGCCATTAGGGCTCCTTTCTAGGTTTCACCTCACCTGGCACTGTAAGATAAGATAAGATAAGATAAGATAAGATAAGATAAGATAAGATAAGATAAGATAAAAGTGAGTGATTGTTCAATGATGGGTTCCACGACTGTGGACAAGAAGATCATTTCAGTGTCAGTTTCGGTGACTGCTTAAGCCTTTTGCACAGTACTGTGACTTACGTTGAGGTGATATCAAGGTTCTTGGGGGTCAGAGGAATGAGGAGGCGCCGATAGACATAATGACTTAAATGTATTTATATAAGTTATATATATGGCAGTTAATTACAGAAGCAGATATGTTGGCCTGAACATCATTTCAGAATAAAATAAAAACCTCTATTTCCTGCCAGCCATTTATTTAATTTCTAATGCATGTCACTTTCTCAAAAACATTCTGCAGTCAGAAACCCATTGATGTACCATTCAAGATAATTACTTTGCAGCTGTTAGTTGATTAAACTCTTTGTCATATCACTGCAAAGAAATGATAGCAGACAGAAAATATATGTAAATTGGCAGATTCGTTTTATCGTGGTGTTATCCTGTTTGTACACGACTAGAAGAAATATATTTGGATTTTTCATTGCAAATCCATCTTGTATACACACAGTATAGTTTTATCTAATAATCTGGCCAAAATTCCTTAAAGAAAAATATAAAAAAATGTAATTGAGGGAAGCAGTTGTCATGTCAACAAAGCATGTGCTTTCAAACAAATCGGCATGGATTTGTGACTTTCAACAAATAATCTTCATAATTATCAGCCTCACTTCAGTGATTTTCAGTGTTACACTGGGTTGTGGCAGTTAATCCCAAGAAGGGTTTTCCCAAACTCAAAAAAGAGTATTCATTTTTTTTATATATATATATATATATATATATATATATATATATATATACACTCACCAAAATGATTGTTAGGAACACCTGTTTAATTTCTCTATAGTTCAAATA
>JABFEA020000044.1:13503663-13526320 GCA_019775915.2 Cyphomyrus plagiostoma
CAGTAGGTATGGTGCCCCCTCCCTGTTTCACAGTAGGTATGGTGCCCCCTCCATGTTTCACAGTAGGTATGGTGCCCACTCCATGTCTCACAGTAAGTATGGTACCCCCTCCCATGGCTAGTCTGCATGTGCTTAACAAGATCAAGTGCCTGAAACTGCCTTTGTCCATGCTTTCATTTTGGAATGCTGCTATAGATTTAGTCTAATCAATCTCAGAATTTAATCACTTCCAGGTTGTCACTCAGACAATTTGTCTGCAAAGTTTGAAAAAGATCCATCAAATACTTTTTGAGTTATCATGAACCAGTGTCTAACAATGCAATAGTGTCTGTGGATCAATCCCAAAACCATGTATATTCCCTGTTAAGGAATTACAGTTACAGTTACAGCTATATATCGAAAATGATGATTAAATCATTTAATCAGATCTACATGTTGGTTGGGCTGGCCCCCCATCCGGGGTTGTTCCCTGCTTCATGCCCATTGCTTCTGGGATAGGCTCCAGACCCCCCGCGACCCAGTAGGGTTGGAAAATGGATGGATGGATGGATGTTGGTGTAAAACTATGATATTATGTCTGTCAAATTGCATTAGTTTAACCATTTCAAAGCCTCGAACTGCCTAAGACTTTTGCTCAGTTGTGTCACATTTTCAAACAACTTCAGTTGGAATTCAGAAGTGCTGAAATTATTTTGTTACGAGTTCTGTCTTTGGTGTTTCAGTAAAATGTGAGCAGTGTTTAGTCCTCTTCCTGACTGCAGTATATATTTCAAATCAGAAGTAAAAGAGCAGCTGCTTTTTAAGCTGAAATCCACTGTCAAATGCTTTTAACATTTCCATACGTTAAGGAAGATTGTGTAGCATTTTTCAAAACCTACTCTGAACTTTGTGTTCATCAATGTTAAAATGTCAGTTTAAACCCCAACTACAAAGAACTATATCAACCAGACTTTTCTCACATTTTTATGACATTAACTGCTTTCTACCCATTTTAAAACTTTTATAACAAATCGGGCATTAGGCATAATAGCAGGATTAAAAGCCAATCTGTAGAATACATGCACTATAAAGCACTTCAGCCCTCAGCCCTCACTGACAGAGAAGCTCAGCATCGCACAGAGATCTTTAAACGGAAGCATAAATCTAAGGTGGGGAAACAAATCATGCAGTTTATTGCTAAGCCTTAGAGATGACATGAAAGAAGCAAACAGTGCAACGGGTCAGTTATTTGAGCTCATATGAGAGCATATACTCTCATATACTCCCATATACTCTCAGCAGGGTAAACCACTGACACTCAGCGAGACAATGTCATTTTCATGATACAAGGTCAGAAAGGGAACCAAAATAACATCAGACTGTCTTCCAATTGATGATCACCACACTATTCCTGAGATTTATTCTTCCTTTATATTAGAATTTTCTCAACTGAAACTGCATGCACAAGTCGGTGTGGCTTTGACTTTTGCCAGTTCTGGGAGTAGTTTCATAACTGAAACCCCATTTTCAGTAATATTTATTTGAACTGATTATCCAAAGCAGCTTACAATGGTTACTTATTAATATAGCTGGATATCTAACTGGACCAATCTGACCACAATGCCCCCTCTGGAGTTTTAATACGATCATGGCTGTTTTCAATTAAACCAATATATCTAACAGCAAATTCTAGCAAGCAAGTTAGGGTTTTGGAGTTAGGACTTAGCTCAGCACTTTTTACTGTTAATACTCACCAGAGCCATGTCAATGAAAGATAATTCAGATTTACAGCAAAAATTACCCAATGATTTGATCAAAATTTGTCGCAAAATCTATTCCGCTCCAGCCTTTGCTCTCCTTTGGAGCAGAATTTATCCTTACCATCCGGCGTGACACCTCCCTGCTTTCCCTTGTTATGGGGGTGTATGTGTTGCCGGTGATTTTAAAGGCTACCAATAAAATAGTGCTTTTGCTTAAACAAAGCAGCGTCGTCTCTGCTTACCGTCATGATGCTTGGGTCTGGCTCTCCTCACATTGGTGCCAGAAGCGGGTACCGTAAGCGGCCCAACTAGAACAGGAACTCCTCCGCACCGCTCCCCAAGCCCTGCAGACCTGACGGCAGCTGCGGAGCGGCGGTTCGATTGCGGTGCCACTCTTGGCCCTGAGGCCTGCAGTCTGCATGACATTACTGCCGTGACACCTGGCTTTGGCTTGTCCGTATGTCCACCTTTTTCACATGCTCTTTTAACGTTGACCGAACACACTAAACGGTCCAGGAGACGCCACAGTACTACAACTGCGGCTAACCCCTCTGGCGGTTTTTATCACCATATAGTCCTGGACAGGGCTATTTTTGGTAAGTACATTGTTGGGTTTGGTCTGATACCGTATACCAGACTTACCACTTCATTGGAGTAAGTGGTCATTCATCCAGATACTCAGATGGGCCCTCTGCTTTTATCCCAACCCTTGCTTAGCATTGAAGCCATTATTCACAAACACGGTCTTGATTACAATCGCTATGCTTATGGAATACAAATCCATGTATCTGTCAGAGTCCATGAAACATTTAAAATCTAAGTGTGAAGCCTGCATAAAGGACACCACCTCCTACTTCACACTGATAAATCAGATGTGATGGCAGAAGCCCTTCCGTTCTTCATCCACCCTCACGCTGTACAATGAATCAGGACTGTCTCTATGTTAATGTGCATGAGTTGGTGTTGCAATTGACCTAGAAGTTGACTTTTACATTAGATATGTATCTAAAAACTCTTCTCATCATTCACAAAGCAAAGATTAGTAAAACCTTTTATGAATGATGCAGAGAAACTACCTGGATGCTAAAACAATGTTCTTATGACTCATAAAATATTTACACAATGCTGTGTATAAAGTTATTTGTCTTTAGTAAGTGCATATTTGCTCAGCGAAAAAAGGAAAAACACCACAATTTAACATTATTTTCTTGGATGGCTAGATGAACACTGCTTCAGTTCCCAATCCTTTACTTAGGGGCACCTCAGCCATTCCACGTGTTCCTTAAATTACGCCACCAGGCCATTTCATTAATGAATTCAAACAGTTAAATAACTTAATAAGGCGTCGATTAGCCAAACAATGTATGCTGGCATTCAAGTGAAGAAATACACAGCTATACTAAATGGTTCCTGAAAATACTTTGGAGACTTCAGGAGCGTTGTTGACAGTTAAACATCATTGATTTTTGCACAGTACTGTACACACACAAATATATTATGGAGTGTGATGACAGCTAGATTACTTCTGGAAGATAATTCGGTAACTCTTTACTTGACGGGGCACAAGTACTTAGTGTTAACCCAGTTACTACTGAAGTACAAATCATGAACAAATATAGTACGTACCTGAGATAAGAAGTGTCAGGATTCATCAATGAACAAACATGACATCACTATGTAACTTAGTTTGTGGTTAATTAATACATAAGTAATGGTATAATACTATAATTTGTGGCACCTCAAATAAAGTGTTACCTCATGCAGTCAGCATATATGTCCATGACTTATACTTGAGCAGTAGCTATGTTACTAAATTACTTGTGCCCCCACAAGTAAAGTGTTATCACAGTATTTTTTCCAGTTGTTCTTAAACGTTTATTATTTACATAAAATCGAATGCAAAGGACGTTGTGAATATACCACTGGCCAAACAAGCAATGTGTTTTGTGGACTGGAGTATTTGGACCTGACTTTATCGCTCCTGCAGAATTCCAAGTGCACATCTGTTGAGGTCCATTGAAGTGGCGCTTTAGTTAATGAGTATTATGACTTGCGGCAAGTGGCTTTGAGATGCTACACATACCAATGAGCACTACCACAATAGCCCGGGCAATAGCCCACTTTCATATTTCTGTAAGAAGGTCTCACCATTTCACTAATTAGGGATTCGAAAATATAGTATGTTTGCCTCTCTTTTAATAGCGCCGGGCTAATACTTACAAACACGACTCAACATACTGTAGGAGGTACAGTGTTATTCCTCTGACTGACAGAATTCTGCTCCCTTGGAGAATTTTGAAGGCAAGCAGTCTGACAGTTTGTTTGTGAGTGTGCGAAATAAGCCTTGACTGTTGACATTCAGAGCAGAAGCTGAGACGGATAAAGGAGTCTAGATATAAAAAGCCCACCTAACAAAGTCCAGATGCTATCAGAGTCTGGGTAATGGGTTATCTTATCTGCAAGCAGATTGCATTTTTCCCCCTCTTCCACCTCTAAAGCTTTCCTGTCAAATGCTCTCAGTATGAATGAGGATATCCTGTGCTATTCACCTACAAGACTCCGGCTTAGCTGGAGCGAAACATTTTCTCACCCTGTCACATTTACACTTCACTGAGATCTGACCGTACTTTACAGTTCAAAGCTGCTTCTGTAGTAAAAGGTGTACCCATCGTGGACATTGTCCCATCGGTATGCTTACTACCCAACCACTAAACCAAATCATGAACAAAACCAGCTGCATGTGAAATTTGACAGATTCTGCTGAGACCTTCCACACCCTCGGAGCAGCAGAAATCAAATTATGTCTGTTTATTTATTTTAAAAACATTTAAATAGCACTGAGTATCTGGCTGCTGACTAGCTAGCTCGCTCCTGGTCCATAACAAAAGGAGGGCTGAGTGGTTCAGCCAGTCTCTGTGCCTGTGATCGGGTTGCCGGTTTGAGCCCCAGCCTCGACAGAAAAGTGACATGTCTGTGGGCTCTCGAGCAAGGCCCTTGACCCCCACCTCCAGGGGCCCCACATGATAGCTGACCCTGCTGTGGCCACCAAGCCTGAAGAGCAAGATGTGATAGGCAAAAGGACCAATTCCTATGTATCTGTACTTGTGCAATGGTTGATAAAGGTTTATTATTATTAGAAAAATAGTGCGATACACTGCCTGGCCAAAAGTCACCATTTGAATTTTTCGTTGGACAGCCTTTCGCTTTATCATGCTGCACGTTCCTCATTGTTTCCACAGGCTTATGCAACACCTCAAATTTTTTTTTCATCCAGATTTGCATTCATTTCTCACCAAGATCTTCTACTGATGATAGGTGAGTTGGACCACTCCGTAAAGTCCTCTTCAGAACATCCAAAGGATTTTCAATGGGGTTAAGGTCAAGACTTTGAGGTGGCCAAATCACGTGTGAAAGTGATTCCTCGTGCTCCTAAACCAGTCTTTCACAGTTTAAATAAGATGAACCTAGACATCATCATCCTGGAATATGTCTATGCCATTAGGGAAGAAAAAATCCATGGATGATACGGTAACCTGGCCATCCAGTAAATTCAGGTACTCAGCTGACTTCACTTTATCAAAGCTAATCCAAAAGCCTACAATCCATCCAGCAGAATCAAACTTCCTTGCTCTGTCCATCGCTGACCTAGTGGCCACCCCAAGCTCATCCTTTGTGACCCTGTCCTTTTAAACCAGGGTTTGGAAGCATTAGTCTCACAATCCACTAGGAATTCCTCAGCTCATGCAGCAACCCCCACACCCCAACTGAATTGCAACTGCATGTCGGATGGCTCGCCGTGATCGTATAGTGGTTAGTACTTTGCATTGTGGCTGCAACAACCCCGGTTCGAATCCGGGTCACGGCAGATGGTGTCCTGTCAGCCCTCGTTTTAGGGGCAGTGTGTATGTGTCACGTGCCATAAGCGTTTCAGATATGTCTACAGGACACCTCAGTCTTCTGCCCCAAGCTCCACTCGCCAGTTGCTGCTTCAGCCCTCGTCCCAATGTCTGACCACGCATGGGGACTAATAAAAGGATATTATTATTTTTATTGTACTGGTTACATCTTATTTCACAGGATCAGCCCCAGAGTTCATCCACTCAGGGAAGACCCCAGGCAAGGTTAGACCAGGGTTACTTTGTGATCTAGATAATTAGGAGCAGATGCAACAAATCGTTCACAGGTATTGATGCTGCAGCCAATCCAGCACGAACAAAAACACAAGTGACAAACAGCGCCTCATCCGAAATGACAGATGCAGTTAAACTAAAATATGCTTCTAATCAATACAGCATTTTGCTACAAAAATGAAGAATGCACAATACACAAATAAATACTTAATTCCCCAAGATTACTGTTACACTTCACAGGTCTAAAATCCTGACTGTTTTAGGCCTAAGAGAAAGTCTGTTACTATGTTTAATGATAACACGTATGTGCAATTGACATATTCAAATCAAGGTTGCAAATGGCCATTGAAAGACTGGATTATTAGCTTTACACTAGACATGATCTTCCAATAAAACATTAAGTTTTCAAAAGTAAATTAAGTTTAGGCTCCTACATGTGCTGTAAAAACAGTTACTAAATAATTCATCAGGAGAACATTAAAATATCCATCCATCCATCCATCCATCCATGCATCTATCCATTTGGTAAATATCCTGGTCAGGATTAGGGCTACCTAGGGCATATCCAAAGCAGCAGAGGTCACAAGGCTTGAGTATTACCTGGACAGGATGCTATAAAAATGAATGGAGAGTCCCCACAAAGACATAATTACAAACCCGTGTGTGTGTGTGTGTGTACTCTGCAATGGAGTGTGTGTCCGTGCCGTGTGATGTACTGGCATTTTGTGTAGGATGCACCTCAGCCTTGTACCCTGTGCTGTCTGGAATCGGCTACAGGACCATGTGACCCTGAGCAGGATAAGTGTCAGAAGATGGAAGGCTAACAGGAAAATAAGCATCATGTATAACAACCCAACTGAATAGATTAATAGAGTTTCACATAAATACAAGCTGATTGTCTCCTTCCACATTACCTGTTCAGGAACTCTAGTTTAAGAAAAACCTGAGAGAGGACTAGTGACCTATGCAAATATTTATAAACATCACTGAGAATGGTCTACTAATACAAGAAATGTCCAAGAACTGCAGCAATTCAGAGACATTCTAAAAATCATTACAAAACCTTCCAGACGGTTGTAGCGACTGATCAGATCCAGACAGTTGCCTTTTCCTTTTTTTTTTTTTGAACGGATTCTGTGAATCAAAGGAACAATCTTCTATCTCTGTGGCATTAACTCCTTTGGATATGAGGCAGCTGTGTGCAGTTTCCATGCCAACACAGCTTGACCTGTGACCTGTGTACTGGCCTTATCAGCACTGAGAGATTTCATGCATTCTCTGCCATAGCAGGTCTAGTCAATTCATAATAGAATACCAAGAACATGAACAGGTTTTCAGAATATACACTATTATAGAAAAGACCTTGACTAAGTAGCATAAAGGTGAGGCATTTTTCTGCACACAGCTCCAGGTATTAAGCCACCTCAACTCACCGACACACAGTACATGTATAAGCAGGCTTTATTCAGCTATTTCATAAAATATACAGACAGAACAAGGGGCCTGCATTGATTAATTCTGCTCCCCCTTCTGTTCCAAGCCTGGGCTACCCCCCAACTTCAATACCTCATCCCCAGGGTAAGTGCTCATCTATGCAAATATCGCTCCTCGCACTACACTCAATATCCACACTTACGACAAAGTGCTTCCCTAAGAGTTGGAATTTTCCAAACTGCAAGCTCGACAAGCCATGCAACCCCAGCCACCACCACCCCCCCCCCACCCAAAATGGCTGTACTATTTACACTCTCTCTCCTTGACTAGTACATAGGGAACAAACTTATTTCAGTGGTGTCTAATTGTATTTACAGTGAAAGCTACTTCTACAAAAGAAAGAAAATTGTTAGCAGGCTAAGACTCTGTGCCTATGATCAGAAGTTCACTGGTTCAAGTCCAGCGTTGGCACGTTTGTGAGTTCTTGAGCAAGATCCTTATCCCTCAGCTCCATGGGCGCTGCTATGGGAGGTCGCCCTTTGCGGCCAGGTCACTCATATCTACAGAGGGGGAGAATTTCCCCAAGGGGATGAATAAAAGGCATCAATGAATTAATCAAAAGCTGTAACACTGTGTCACTTAATTGCCCGAGATAAAATCAAATACACGTGTACAGCCATAATATGTGTGCAAAAAATATGTGGCCGATTCCTAGTGAGTGTTTTGCAGACCATTTCATGAGTATCTTTCGTGGGGGTGCTTATTGTCAAACATTCCTTCCTGACCTACTCCCCACATTCATTACGCTCATCAGCGCAAACATATAGCAGCAACTCAAAGACAGAACTACTGTCATGATTTAAAACAGACAGACAAGAGAAACCCAGGGCAGTTACCCTCTCTAACGCTCTCAAATTGCTGCTCTTCTTCCTTCCCTCTGCTCTGCCTCCCCTTTTATCCTTGCAGCTAATTATACCTGAACAGCCCAATTATCCCAACCTACCTGCCAATCAGCTCGTTAGCAGAACTCAGCCTGTGTACCATGTGACCCCAGAGTCTCCCACCTAACCCCCCCCATGCCAGTCCCTGATACAGGTATGCCACCATATATTTATATAAATTTGTCTGGGTAGCAGGGATGCAACACCAAGACTATGCTGCTCAGGCCTACAATATCCTACAACTTTAGCCTCTGGTCATTAAGGGATTAATATAATCATGTCTCCTGATGCCTTCAAAGCAGTACGTGACAGTCATTACAAGCCGAACTCTCATTTACAGCGTGTCTGAAAAAAACCCATCTCCTATCACCTGAAAGAGCAACATTAACCCAGGTATTCACCAGCAGTAGCATGACTCGTGGCCTGGTGTCAGGAAAATGATGTCTCCTTAAATGCAGACAAGACCAAGGTGATAATAATTGATCCTAGGAGGAGGAGGAATGAGCAGTATACTGTACCCCAATATATTGGTGAGAAGGAGGTGGAAAGGGTGAAAACCTTCAAATTCATGCAGACCTAAATCAGTGAGGATCTCACCTGGTGACATAACACTTGCCAACTCCTGAAGAAATCAGAGCGGAGGCTATACCTCTTGTGGAGGCTGAAGAAATTTGATACGTCGGCAACTTTTACCGATGTACAGTTGAGAATGTCATCACCAGATCCATCACAGTGTGGCATGGAAACTACTCTGCTCAGGACAGGACAGGAAGGCTCTCCAGCATGTGATAAAAGCTGCACAGTTCATCTCTGGAACATCTTTACCATCACTCTAGGACATTAACACCACCAGGGTCATCAGGACGGCCCACAGCATAATTAAGGACAGTACACACCCACAACAAGGCTCCTCACACTTCTGGAGTGTGAAATCAAGGGCAACAAGACTCAGAAATAGCTTCTGCCCAAAAGCAATCAGACTCATAAACAATGCATCCAATGCCATCCCCCTTACTCAAAACATTCATTGATTGGTACCACATCTGTAGCAATGCACAGAGTACTTTACTTTTACTTTACTTATTATGGTTGTGTACAAGGAAACGACAAAGAAAGAATTTCATTGCATCGTCTGAACCTTGTGTTTTTACACTGTATATGACAATACATCTTTGAACTTGAACTGCTGGCATCCATATCTCCTTTGTGGCTGGTGGCCTTTATGCTTCTAAACTTGTTAGGAGTTCCAGATTTAGCCTTTTCATAGACCGTGACCCTTCCGAGAGAGATTCACTACTGCCTCACCATATTCCAGACCCAATTCATGTGCACTCTCTCTATTACATTTGATCTTACTACTACCTGATGTAGGTTCTTTAGTATGAGAACAGTCATGATAGAGTATATGTGTAATTCTGTTTAATATAGTCATGTCAGTTACCCCTTATGTTCTCCAGCTAGACTCATCGTGTCATTTGTGCCTTGTCCTGTTGTTCACTGAAGCCACTCTGAAAAGCAGAGAGTGCCAGAACAGCGATCTATAATTAACACGACTCTACCAGAGAACCCTGGAGACCCAAGTCTTCCTTTCTTTTGAACAGGTCTGCCTTCAAACTCTGGCAACGTGTAAAGTGTGTTGACCTGTACTGGCTATAGTAAAACTTGCAGGATTTTCCAGAGGTTTGGGTGCTATGAATGTCGTGTGGCTCTGCCCAGCACTGCCAATCAGCAAGTCGCAAGGAAAACCCTCAAAAGAAAGCAAGCCTTGTTATCTTGACAGGTGTCCCTGGCCCTTCAGTCATAAGAAAATCTAAGGAGGTACTTTTAATACTTTACTCTCCCACATTTATTAATCCTTTGTCAGACAATATACTGCAGCTATATTAACTACCTGTGAGAGGCAGCCTTCATATCCAGCACATACCTGTGTCACTTTCTGCCAACACAGTCTACTAGAGGTCACACTACAGTTAATATGTATTTACAGCCTGTTGAGTTTCTATTGCTGTTAAGCTCCCAACAACAGAAGAGGATATTAAAATTATTAAGTAACACTTAATAATAACTTCCCTTAAAAAGTAATTAACAAATATTACATAACATTTAAAAGATTGTTAGTTCATGTGCATTTAAATATTTATAAGCGTTATCAAATGATAATTCATATATTAGATTGTGTTTTAAACGTTTTTAAGTCATTTAAGAAATTCTAACCAAAGTACTTTGTTTCTATTCAGTAACACATTATTGATAAACAGCCATTCTTGCAGTCCTGCTTCTCATGAAGGGAGACATAAACAGACACCCTGACACGCTAATTACACTTTTTCATTAACCATGAAGTTCTTGTTCATGGGTTGTAGAGACTTAAAACCACAAATTCCACATTTCCCTCTAGTTTGTAAGATAGGAAGAAATTAGGCTGCTAGATGTTCATAGGTTGTTTGTTCGTTGCTTGTAAATCAAGAGTTACCAGTTATTCTTATTAAATACACAGGCTTATTATTGACAAAGAAGTTCATTAATATGGATTGCTATATATTATATTGACTATGGCCAGCTGATGAAAAGAAGTTAAATGTAAACAAATGAGCTATGGTTCAACAGAATAATCACTGTAGCAATTTTCTGTCTTATTTCTGCAAGGTAAAAAAAATGAGATCCTGCCAACATAAAGATAGCACTTACAGCTTTGACTCTAAAGAAATAATCTTTGGGAATCTTTCAGAAGGCTGACTTAGTTCCAAAAATACGCCTCTGCAACATGTTGAGAAAGTGTCAGTTCATCTTCATGCCAGCTATCTCAGGATATCGTGAACAAAGGCTACTATAAAGTAAAAAGGATTTACCCTCTTTTTTTCAGCACTGCTGCGCACATTTCACATTGGATTTCCTTGGATTTTCTGAGCATTTGCAGTACATTCAGACATTTTGATGGGGAAAAAAGGCCAAAGGTAATTTCTTGTTACATTTTCTGGCATGAAATATAATTATGATATATGAAATATAGCTATGAACATTTAAAATATGAGAATAATTGAGGTTAGTGATTGAATACTGGTTTGAATCTTGACTAACTCTGGGCAATGCCATCAGTACATTTTTTTATAGAAGTGTCAGTCTTGCTAAACTCTTTGACAGAATGACAGAAAAGTCTAAACAACTGGAAAACAACTTCCAAAGATATTCAGACCAATATTCAGGTTGGACTGAAGATATGATCAGAGCATTATACCTTGTCCAGCCTGCCATCAGCTAGGAAGACAGGGCTTTTTGTTGGCTATTGCTGTCGAGATCATCTTCCACGACACTGATTAAACAAGGTGTCTGTCCACCCTTAGAGCTGCATCTTCTTCCAGAATCCTATGTAAAAAAAAGGTTTTTCTCTTTTTTTGGCTTAGTTGACCTAGTTCTTATTAAGCTCCAGATTAAGTTGGTTCATCCCCAACCCAGCCCATGTGACCATGCCTTAATCTTTAGCCCTTAGTGACAAGCTTCTAATGATGGGGATGTGACACTGAACAACTGAGTGTTTAATAATGAAAAGTATCATCTCCTCCACTGATACAATTGAAAATCTTATAAATTAAACGCACACATTGGTACCTCAATGGTGTAATTTATACAGTAACAGTTTGAGGATAAAGTAACAGAAACCTTACTGAGATGCTAAAATCTGTGTTTTTTCTTGAAAAATAAACAATGCAACCTTGAGTTCATAATAAATATGAATACTCAAAGTTCTGGAATTAAAAATCATACCTTAGAAATTATACCAGGTTCACTTTGTACTTCACCAGTGACTTGTTCATCTCACAAACTACACCATTAGTATTTTCTCAGATCAATAAGAAAACACATTTTGCATTTTGAAGGACCAAGTCAACCCATTATGCAGCCATCCACAGAGGCTACAGCTTTGACTTTGCGAGACTTGAGAGCACTTAAAGGAGAACTACAGCAGTGCCTGCGGTTCACGAACACAATCCGTTCCCGTAAAGTGGTCGTGAACCAATTTGTACGCGAACCAAGGTAATTTTTCCAATAAGAGGGCATTGAAATTCGATTAATTCATTCACAAGCTTACCTAATAATAATTGTTGTTATTTAATTTTCTGGTTTTTATAGTAAAAACTTTAAAGAAAAATACAATATAGTGTGGCGACGGGCGAACCCAGGCATCGCAGGAACAGAGAGACATGGCGGCTTGCTTGCCCGGGAAATAACGCTCTTTATTAACAGTGCTTAACCCTGCTGTTGTTGTTAATGGTTGCATTTCCCTATTGTCGCATGTGTGTTTGCCCGTGTATTGTGTGTTCGATCTTCACCTGTGACAATGGGTCTGAATACAGTACCAGAATTTAATGATTAAGAGGCATGTTCCAGTACTTTTATCCATACAGTGTGTTAAAGCAGCAGTATTTTTAGTCACGTTAACCCTTTTTTGAAAGAATTATTGAAAAGAAATTTTAATAACTAGGAATAATAAATTAAATGAAAATCAAAATCATCCCTTAAGGATGACTTCTATTTTCATTCAGGGTGTCTTATGTACATGTGAGTATTCACTGTGGTAAAGGCATGAATTACGAGTAGAAAGCAGCTGTGCAGCTGTTCTGGAGGCAGTAAGTGGCCAGTGTCCCCTTGGTCTTTCCACCTCCTCAGCAGTGCTGCAGGGAATTACATGACGCCGAGACCCAGAATCAAATGTCAAAATGAAACGTCAGCAGTGATAAATTAAGGTTATGAGATTATTTGTCTTTGGCTGGCCTCAGATTATTCAGCACACAAAAGGGACATATAAACTGAAGCTGAAGTGAATAGATAAAAACACATTTATATTCTGCGTATGATTAACTTACTTTCCTAACCGTCAGCTCCAGAGTAAACATGCAGGATGCTCTCACAGCGAATGCTGTTTCCGCTGAGAGACACGCCACGTGACTCATTTCTAGGTAATTTTTTTTTCAAATTGGCTGGTTCGACTTTTAAGAAATTCAAGTTCTAATGAGTACGAGAACTGAGGTACCACTGTGTCACACCGCGATCGTGCCAATCCTCCTGTGCCACGCCCCCCTCGTTAACCTCATGTTGATTCCTAGTGTTTTATGGCTGTTTTTAATTGTCCGTAGTAGTTCTATGTATTTAAGTCCACGTCAGAGTTTGTTTCCCTAGGTCTGTCATTGTATTGTTACAGTATTATTACTGAGTTTTCCTGTTGTTTTCTTTCCCGATGCCCTTCTGTTCGCCCATTAAAGTCTGCCAAGGTTTTGTGACACATAGTATTACTAGTCCCATACATGCATTTTGGTGGATTGGATGACTAACCAAGTTATTATTTAAGTAAATAAGATGAGTGATATGAGGTTGTACAAGATGTTGCACTGTGCCTACTAATTCAACTCCACCAGAGCTGTCCATCCCTGAGTAAACAGTTCAAACAGGCATTTCACTGGACACCTAACCCTCCGTAGCCCATTTGCAGGATAAACGTGTAGAGTGACTCAGAGCATTGCTTTCTTTAAAAAGCAAAACATTTTATTGGAATACAGACTTGACGGTGTCAATATAATGGTGTTTGAAGTTTATTCCAGGACATAATTGCAGGAATATTGTATAGACGGATGATGGAGGAAAATTTTGTAGCTGTAGCCGGCCACCTTCATTTCATAAACACAGATAAGCTCACAAAATTGCTTATTTGACACCTTGGTGACGAAACGATCGATTCATTTTGATAACAGACGTAGAGACATAAGAGAAGTATCTTATTTGGAGTTGCAAGTCTTCAGTTTCTCGAAGTTTCATCAGCAACAAAGAGATGTGTTGTTGCTGGTTAATTTGTTTTTGTGTATTATAACATACACAGAGCAGAACTTTTAGGAGTTCTTGTGTGGAGCCTTCCAGGTAAATCTCAAGGTTTCCCTGGCACATATGATGTGTTGTTGTATCCTATATTCTCACACAATGGTTATTGCAAAATAATAGAAAAATGTATGACACTTCCTACAGTAAAAATTGTAATACAAACAAATAATACAGTAAATAAATTCAACTGCACAATACACTGGAAAAGAATTATACATTTCAACCACCTACTGAAAGTACATTACATTCAATACCAAAAAAAAATAGCAAAAGTTTCACTGTTTACAGTTACGTACACTGTTGACCTGGCCTGATCCATTCGGTCCTTTGCATTTGGCCATAAATTTTCATCGACGTCACACTGAATATTTTCTCTTGCAATACACCAAGGAAAAAATCTCTTTGAGTGTCTTATCCAGCTCTGAATGTCCTCCACATGGATGTCCACACACCCAGCAGCCATTGCGTCTAAAAGCAACATCTGATCGTGTGGCCGATGGTCATATACCTTCCATGCAGAAAAAAAAAAATCTTCAATGGGGATGAGGAATGGAGAGTATGGTGGCAAGAATAAGAATAATGACATCATCCTGGGATAAACCACTCTGTGACTTGGTGGGAATGATGAAAGGCCACACTGTCCCACACAATCACAAATACTGGTAAATTCTTCCTCTCCCTCCTGTGGGAGGTAAACGCTGGATCCTACAGTAGTGGGCTACAGTAAAGACAAATGTTCACCGATGCATCAGTTTTTATCCCCAGAGACTTTCCTCCAATCACACCACTACAGTAATATACACATCATTCAAATGCCTTCAGTCAGAATGCTCTAAATAGTGTATAGTAGGGCCAGGTAGGGTTCAGGCAGGTGGGATTGTACTCATAGACCTGCTTTCCTCAGAGACAGACCATGATTTACAACATGGTCAATTACTGTGGCTCGGATTTCATCAGTAACCATGGTTCTTCCTCCCTGCTGATGTCTTCTTGTTCTTCCTCTGCCTTTTGCTGCGTCCATTTTTCAATAGCTAAAGGAAAATGGCAATGGAAAATGCCAATCCAAAGATGGCTCGTTTTGTACATATGGCAAATCAGCACTAACCACACAAATTCCTAGAGAGGTGCTTAGCTGAAATTACAGGCAGGTGTGTGTTTTCATTCAGCTTTCCGGCTTCAAGCATTGTAAAATGCTTGGTGGTGGTCTAGTGGTTAGGGATGTAGGCTCCCATTAGGAGCGCTGGAAGATTGTAAATTCACTCTCAGGAGGTGCCACCATTGTGCCCCTGAGCAAGGCCCTTGACCCCCAACTTGCTCCAGGGGGACTGTCCGTGTAGTTATAGTACTTCACTGTAAGTTGCTTTAGGTAAAAATCTCTGCTAAATGAATAAATGTAAATGTTTTACTTTAATATACGTGTTGCCATACCCACTGTTTTTGCACAGAATACATTGTGTTGTGATCCAAAAAGGAAGGAGACACTCCATGACCTCATTTGTATAGATGGTAATGAAGCAGCAAACAAAAACAAAATTACAAAATTTATGCTAAAAGCATAATTATTTGTGTTAGTGCAAGTTCATGCTGTCATTTGTCTATCAAAATGCTCTAAATCTCATTAGGTTTTGACCTGAAAGTTCACTGTTTTGAACAGGCATCTAAACATCTGAAAAATCGGCTGTAGTTTTGCTGGTGGTGAACACTGACTGAGAGAAGTATTCACGAAATTTGGGGGAAGTGGTGATTGAATGCATATTGTGTCAAAACAATGCAAAAGGCAAAAGTATTCATGGTTTAGCTCACATAGTCCAATGGTATGGTGCATGTGTTAAGTGTTTTGAAAAAGTGGACATGGTATTGAGACACGCATTAAAATTATTGGAAAAAACTGTAATACTGGGTGTTTAGCTCCCTTTCTGAGAGTTTGTGACTTGCTTCCAGCCGTCTACATTTCCTACTCATTTTGTTTGAATCACACCTAAGCATCTTTGTCAGGGCAGATTTTTGGTGAGCTGACTTTTTTGGAAAGATGGCATCTTATGATGGTGCCAAATTGTTGCAAGTCACTGACATCCTCTGTGCATTCTGCTGTCAGTGTTTCGGAAGACTGCACATTGTATTGCACTCTAACGACAATTTACTAACTTTGAATATAACAATTTAAAAAATCTACGCCAAAAAATACCTGGCATTCAACAAGATCTTGAAAGGCTTCAGTTCAGCCTATGAAGATTATTCATTGATGTGCTTCAAGCAAATATTCTCAGATGAAGGATTCAGCAAAGACAATGAAGCATTAATTAAATTCATCCATCTTCCAGTCACTAACCTTGGCCATGGATATGGGGTCAGGGACAGGTATCCCAAAGTAGACTGGTATCCCAGCCAGCACAGGGTGCAAAGTATAGCTGTACCCTGGATGGGATGCCAATCCATTGCTTGACACCTACAGACAAAAAATCACACACAATGAGCAATTCAGAGATGATTTCCTGTGGAAGGAAACTGGTGTTGTAAGTAGAGATTATGGAAACTCTATACACAGAGCTGAGAGTCTGGAGGTGTGAGGAAACAGAGCCACCCACTGTGCCATCATGCTGAACTGAACTATTGAAACCAGTTAAGTTTAGTGTTATGGACAGCCGAACCTTCTTGTGGTGCACTAGGACATGACTCTATTAAACTCAGAAAAAAACACCCCACACAATGAACAAAAAGGACCACCAGGGGTCAAAAACAATGTAGGTAAAGACTAGAGCAAACTAAAGCAGGGGCAACACAGGAAAAAAAACATAGTAGAACAGCAGCAAAAGCTAGAAACACAATGACCAACTGAGGAACAAGGGCAGGCACAAATTCAGCTAACCTGGGATGAGGGACAGGCGTGGGCCAAGTACAATCAACCAAACATTAGGGCTGGGAACAACAACAGAGATGAGGGTCATAATCACAAAGCACTAGAAAATGGGAGACCAGTGACATCTGCTGACATTTGCTTGATTACTTGACTAGAGCCAATGAGGAGGCATTTGTCATGACTCTGACTTGAGAGCTTATAGCTTAAAAAGACATTTATTAGCCTTCCTGAGATCTGTGACAAAACACCCAACCTGCGCCATCCATCCATCATGCCAGTTTTTCTGTCCCCTACCCCCTGAAGCTAACTGTTCAAATGCTGTTGGAAACTAGGAATCAAGAGGAGTTGGGCTACTAACTGGCTTCTGTTATGGTTTGTCCCACTCCCCCCCGCATCTGGTGTGGTTTGTCCCACTCCCGCCTGGATCTGTTATAGTTTGTCCCGCTCTTGCCTGCTGAATCTCGCAAGCAAGGCTGTTGGAGTATAGGGTGGGCCAAAAGTTTAAAATGCTATAATGTCTTGGCTTATAAAAATTAAATAAGTTACCAAATTTATTTGTTGCCTAACTGACATACAGGAATTTATGAAATATAGGCTATATTACAACTCTGGCTGCGAATTAAACATGTCTTTTATATAAGGGTAGATTTGGCTAACCAAAAAAATACAACCAACAACGTTTATAATTAGGCTACAGACCTGAATTAAAAATATCTTAACAGTCTCAATAGAAATATTTCACAGTCAAAATGAGAGAAATACAGGGAAATATTGAAATTTGTGGCGTGGCTCTCCATTTATTCCAACCTCAGTCAGTGCGCTCATTGCTCTTCCATTCTGTCTGCGTCCCAGAGAGAGGTCTGCGCGGGACTGACTGTTCATTCCGCTCCTGCCTGCTCCCGCAAGTTTCTGTCCTGCTCCCGCCCGCTCCTACAAGAAACACTGAAATGTAGACCCGCGCCGCATGCTTTCCCGCGGGCGTTCTGCCCCATTGCAGACCGCAATTTGCAACTAAAAAAACAAATAACTTTGTGTCATCCTGAACAGTAGCTTTAGCGATGCCCATGCGTCCCAGTAGAATTAACCCGTGATGGACAGGCTTCCTTTCAGGGATGCAGCCCAGCCTTGTGCCTTACGCTGCTGAGGATGAGCTCTCAGGTCCCCTGCTACCCAGTTCAGGATAAGTGGTTAGAAGAAGGATCCTGGCAGAATTTCACAAAATGGAAATCCACAGGGAGTATCACAACAAAGAGTAAAATTGACTACCAAATCTCAAAGATATTTTTTTTATATATTATTCTTTTCTATCCAATTCAATCATATTGCCACTTTGGCTTCATAATGCTGCCTATTTACAGTAAATGGCTGCATTACATAAGGGAAATTGGCAACATGATAGGTGGTAAATGCAAGTTACTAGTATTCACAAACCATTGTGTCCTACACAAGGCCTTATGGTGTTTTGCAAGAGAGCGGTATTACCTTGGTTTTAGATCTTTTCCCCTTTATATTCTCTGAAGGCAGAAGTATATGTTTTAATTTTGAATTGTGCTGGGTGGAAATAACATGAAGATGGATTTGAGTGGGATTAAAGAGAGGAATATTAACAGACGTGCTGCCATGCATTCGCTCGGTTCCCACTGTCTTCACAGGCAGATGTGACCCCGAAGAGAACTATTGATAACACAATGAGATATTGACTCTGCAGGTTAACCCAGACTGAAGGAAACCAGCGTATTTATAATCCCTTTCAGCTTTAATTGTTTTGCTGCTTTGTGACTTTGCATGAGGGTAGATTGGGCCTTGTTTTTTTTCTGTTTTCCAAATGCGGGTGGGAAGTTAATGAGAAACAAAACGCCCCTTCACATAAAAAGAATATGGTTCTAAAAGTTAAAAGACAATGTTACGGTTAATAATTTAATGGGATAAAATTCAATTAGAATATAATTGGTTATGATATACTTAATATCATGTTCATATACTCTGCGGCACACTATTTCTGAATCCTGTTTAACTTGTCAAAAGCAAAGACAACTCCAGAAGAGTGATGAGACATAGTGTAGTACTTATAACAAATGTCCCGTGGAGATTTTTGGAAAAGGTGTAGCACATGTGTATTTATGCATTCAGAAGTCATCGCACACATTTGCTTATGTCTCTCTCTTGCTTTCTGTATGCATTACATTTTTCTCCGGATTGTCCTATCTGCCTACAGATATGAGTTTGTGAAATACAGTTTTGGTCAATCAGAGCCAGGATAGCTCAGCTCTATTCTATTGTACGACAAGAGCTACTATAGCAATTCTAAATCGTTGTTCTACAATTGTTATTGGATTTAAAATGTCGATGGAATAAAATGTCATATTATGTCCTGCGATGGGTTAGCGACCCATCCTGGGTTGTTTCCTGCCTTGTGCCCATAGCCTTGAGATAGGCCCTGGACCCCCACAACCCTGAATAGGACAAGAAGATGGATGGATGGATGGATGTATTGAATTTCATAATAATAATAGTTTGTATAAAGATTGTATATTATAGGAAGGTATATAGAATGTGCAGTTTTTGTATTTTCTTTGGTTGTTACCTTACTGATCACATTAATCGCAGCCTGTGGTTTTGTGGGCCAAAATTTTGCTTCCTGCTGCAGGTTTCAGAAACAGAAGGAGCAAGCATACATTAAAGAGGACTTTGGTTCCAGTAGCTTACTGTGGCACTCAACCAGCAGGACCTCTGGAAGTCCACCGCATCACTGGCTAAAACCTTCTGCCCCTTTAACCATCACCTAATGTACACACAGTACCTTGGAGCACCTGAGCGTCCATCAAGATAAAGAGACTGTAATGTCAGCACAAAATAAACAGTAATGCTGAGAAGCATTTTCTGCAAACCACTCGCCATGAAGCTGATGCTGGCAACTACTATCATTCAGAATTAATAATGCCTTTCCTGTAAATTTGATGACGCTACCTAGAGTGATCAAAGAGTCTCCCTGCCGTGCCATCTGTTAATTATTGATAATAATTACCTGATAATACTTATCTATCCATCCATTTTCGATTTGCTTCTCCTGGGTCACAGAGGCAGCACGCCAAGCACACAAGTCCACATCTGTCTTCCAAGGCCAAAGATTCAGGCCTGCTTTCTGGCATTGACAGGCATTCCCAAAGAAGCCAGGGAGCATAATCCCCTCCAGTTTGTCCTGGTCTACTGAGCAGACAGTGCCCAGAACAGCTCTGTTGGGAGCTGGCTAAGGGGTAGGAAATGCCCATATCAACTGAGATGACTCTCCTCGATCTGAAGGGGTAATGACTCTATTTCGAGGTCTCTCATGTTTGACCTCCTCCACCCTGTCATGAAGAGTAAGCCCTTGTCTTGAGGAGAAACTCCATTTGAGCCACTTTTAATCAGGACTTTGGGTATGGTCAGTTCCCCCAGCTCACAATTATAGCTGAGGATAGGGGCCTAGACTGACAGGTAAACAGCTTTCCTCGACTGATGGCTTGCTGCCTGTTGCCTTATCCTGGATCTGCTCTTAATTGCATCCACTGAACTGATTCGCCTGTCAGTCTCATGTTCCCTTTTACCATTACAACAAGGACAACAAGCAAAATACTGAAATTCCTTCACCAAGGGCAGACTTTCTCTGATTACCTGAACTTAGCAATCCATTCTTATATTCGGAGATGCTGAATCTTATCAAAGCTGCTTCATTTCCCTGCGGCATCGCACCACTCAAGTGGATGCTGGATGTTCTGGTTTAATGAGGCCGAAAGAATGCAAACATCTGTGGGCAGCAGGAAGGTCACCTCTAGCCCTCCGTAACAGACTCCAGGACACATACTCTAAAGGACCTCGACTTTGTGACAAGGATGAGGACACAGCCTTTATTTACAATAATTTAACCGATGCTTTTGTCAAAGGTGTTTGAATGTGGTGATTGTTATGGTCAATCAAAGGCTTACACAGAAGTTCAACAACAAGTTCACTATCACAATTAGATCTAGGAGGCAATAATAATCATGACCTTCCAGGAGTTTACCCAGTAACATCACAAAGTCCATAATAGATATCATTTTCATGACCTGTCCCACTTGCTCATAGGGTGACCACCCGTCCCGCGTAGCGCGTGCGCGCACAGCGTTTGAAGCCAAATTCATGCGTCCCGCAAATTGAGACCGTGTCACGCATAATCAATGCTTGCTCAAAAAAAAGGTTGGTCACTCTAGTTTAGGGGAATAAGGCATCATTAATATACCATTGAAGGTGGTATGTGCTAGAAATGGGTAAACCACTATCAGTGAGTCTGCCTGTGGGGTGGGGGCACCGCCGCGCCAGGCAGTGTCCCACATTGTCCCTCAGAAACATACCCCTTGTCCCCCCTTGGGCTTATTAGCAGGTGGTCACCCTACTTGCTCAACAAAGTCTGAGTACTCTTAACTTCTATTTGCTAACGAGTACTCTTAACTACTGACTGATACATACACATAGTCAGAAGTTTTCCTCTGTACAACTTTCTATCATACAGAGGCAACCTGTTTACAGGTTTATCACACCTGCACTGGAACATGAGAAATGGTTCAGACACCTTTACTGGGATGACATTGTTACAGACAAATTTACTGGAATAACATCATCGTCAAAGGCACCTTTACTGGTATATAAGGACTTGATCGGACTCCTTTGCTGTCACAGACAGCCTTACTGGGCATATCTTCAGGGCTCCAGTGTTGCTTCCATTAGTATTAACACATGGAGAGAAAACTGGATACAGTGGCCCAGTGAATCTGTCTTTAAAGGTGTAGATGAGTGACATGTCAGCGGGGTTGAAGAAGGACACCTCCCCCCTGTCATAGTCCAACTGCACTCTGACCCTCCGCGGTTTCCACTTCACTCTCAGGCGGGTTGATGGTGAAGTAAATGCTTTGTACTCGTCACCATTCCGCAGACCTATTACCCAGAATCCATTCTGTGGGCTGCATGTAAACTTCCCCCGTCTCCTAGCAGATCCCTTTACCACTCCTATGTCCCACTCAGGTTTGTCCCCCACTGTCACCTCCCAGCCGCGTTTTCCTGAGCTAAACCCCTCAGAGCCCAGCACATTCACGTAGTGAGTGAATCTCTCGGGGTTGTCAGGAAGTTGCTGTTTCACTCCGGTGTCTCTCAGACTGGTCAGATCATCAGACACAGAGAGCCAGGGATGTGCAGTGTTCAGGTCTAGAGTCACAGGGGCTGGGGGTTCAAGAGAAAGCTGGAGTCAATCATTTTTCTCAATACAGTAAAAAAAAAAAACAACAACATTAGCATTTGCACAAGTTAACATTTCACAAATGGAAGCTGGACAAATATAGTGTAAACTGGTAAGAATAACATTTTATTAAAGTGGCTCTTAAAGGCAATTATTTTGTCTAATCTAAACTGATATACGTTTGTGTGAAAACGGGAAATTATGAAGCGTTTAAATGTTTCTATGCGTCAGGATATTTTAAGAAGAATGCCAATTAATTCATTGAGCATTTAAAAAATATTAATAAAGACTAAACATTGTTTTTCTCTTATACACCCATCTGCTCCTTATCATCGCAGGCAAAAAGCTGTGAGGGAGCCAGCTAAGGTACCAGTGCTGCTAGGCTGAGCTCCCAGTGAGTGACAGTGTAACCCACTCAGATACTGCTCTCTGCTTTATACAGC